>JAPYMA010000110.1:0-323837 GCA_035041965.1 Anisakis pegreffii | reverse complement strand
TTCTGACAACTGTATCATACAGTGAGATTCGTCACCCGACGGAACAATACGTGTATCAGCACTGATAAAGGAATGTCTCAAATGTCAATTTTCTTTTGAAATTTGAAACGTTGGTATTTCACAAATCTTTTATACATATATCACAATTTTCAACCATACCATAATACATGAAAAGGAAATTTCATTACATATAATACTGACTGTAAAGAAGTTAACTTTAAAAGCAAACGGATTCAATTTTTTGTTCAAAAACATCGCAAAAGATTATAACTGAAAGATTTGGCGAGAATAAATAATTGATTGAAGTCAATATGATTCATTTAACAAGTTTACGACTCTTCAGGCAGGAAGAGACCCTTAACATATCCTTTAATTTCATCGTTTTCTTCCGCATCACCTGCACTTACTAACATCAACTTTCCATCCACCAGTTCTACCAGTTTCATCTCGTCCGCTTCAGCGCCGAACGTCTGGAAAGTTATCGAAGCCATGAGATTTGCGAATAGAAATTTTTATGTGTTGGGAATTTAATCAGTGGATCAATAGAAAAGCAATTATTCTTTGAATTGCTTTACTGCCATAAACTTATTATTAGGTCTCTACAGCTGTGAGCATATTTGGTAATTTTGAATAACAAACCACTTAAAGGATCCAATTGAATGATATCATTCAATATCACTGGTTTAGAAGTGAATGAATATACCGTCTGGATGATGGTTGAAAGCCAAAATGAAAATCAATCACATGAAACGTGATTGAGTTTCTAAAAGGCTCAAGGAAGGACGATTCAGTGGACAACACAATTTACTGGAGAGCTGAGAGTAAATTCGCAAGGAATAGCTTGCCTTGAGATGGTCTTGTTCATCCGGTGTAAGGTTGGCAAGGAATTGGGCAATCGGATCTTTCAGTTCACTCGCAACGAATCTATTCAAGATCTCATTGAATGTCGTTGTCAGTTTTTCGTTGTCTTCTTTTGGAAGATTCTGCAGCAAAGTGTGACATAAATGATATTAATGATAGTGCCATTCAAACAATAAACTCAATTCAAGTTTATTTGCAATTTAATTTTGCATTGATATTGTTCTTTTTTGTTTCATTAATTTTATCACTCTCATTGAATGCCATCATTCGTTTGATTACACTGCATCATTCAATAGACCACTCAGTAGTAATCAACGCATCAGATTCGAATTGTTGACTTAAGTTGAAACGAGCACCTGATATTTGTAAAGGTAGAACGCACGTTGTGACAATACATCTTTGACAGATTCCCATAAATTGAGTATATCTGTTTCCTCCTTCGTTAAGTTCGTTGTGATCATCCGTGCAATATCAACGCCCATTTGTCGAGCATCCAAAAACGTTTCGGCTGCATGTGCTTCTTTCGCAGTGCACAGTTTTCGTATCTGAATATTGTTTCATAAATGAGGGACTTTGAAAAGTGGAATTTTTTTCGCATCTCAAAAACTGGCTCTATAGAGTACTTAATAATAAGACAAATTCGTTGGGCTTATGAGAGCTGACCCAAAACACTAGGCATGCTGGCTAGATTACAGTAGTATGAAAATTTGAATCGGCAGATTCACATGATGCTCATCATCAAATCAGAAAATAATATTGAAATAAAGCACAACGTGAAATTTGTTCAATTGATCCCTTCAAACTTCATTTGATTCGATCGGTTTTTTTCTAATGAATGTGAGATGAAATGATCGGTAAAATAATTTGTTTGAAATGGACTTCATGACAATATCCGCACGAGCATTCTCATGAACGGAACCTTAGAGTCAGTAAAACTTATGCGGAAAAGATGATTTTCGAATGATTCTACCACAACGTGCATGCTATTCGATAGATGGAATCATTTGTTAAAAGTGAACCTTTTTCCTGAGTAATTCATCAATTTTGTCAAGTCTAGCCATTTGAGTCATCAGATCCATGTTAGCTTTGAATTTTTGATCTACACTACTAGCAGTTCGTATCTTCCCGAAGCATCCATCAACATTTATTTCATCATCACCGTCAGCGGTAGCGTTTCCATCATTCTGCAACCGAAAACATCGTCAAGCATCCATTTTTCAAATAATAAACCGGAAAAATACTCATCATTATTTCGGATCTACAATTATCAAATTATGACGTATTCCCATCCAAATGGTAGTCTGGAATTGAGAGATTTGTAAGGACAATTCTTCTAAAGAACTGAACAATTATTTGCATATGGTATACGATTCAGTAAATCAGAGCGAACAGTATTCATTACAAACTAAGTGACCTCAGCGATCAATTTATTCTATGTGATTTCTAAGAATCAATTTACATTCATTTCAGAATGCAATTCAGTTATGCTCTCAGGTGATTAAAGGGTTTTATTCTGGGTGAACCAGTTGGGATTATCACATTACCATGCAGTTAGAGTGTTTCGAAAGGAAACCTTTGCAGAATTGGTTGTATTGTCAATGTATGGAAGTGCAGTTGAAGATATCTGAGTGTGGAAAGCATCTGAAGAGAGTGACTGTTCAGCAGAATCATTGCTTGCTTTAATCGATTCGAAAACATCGTTGACTTCAGTATTGCTTATCACTGAATCGGCAGTGTCAATAGCTGGTGGTGTTGCCAGTTGTTGAGTTTCCATCGGGGGTATGAGTGTCGTGTTTGATAACGAAGATAACAGTGATAACGGTGCTGGTGCGCTGATTAGTTCAGGCGCTGGAGACTCAATGAAATCCTCAGGTGGTCCAAAAATTGCGGATTCCAGAGATGCTGAGGGCGTAGAAGGAGTTTCAAATTGCATGGGTATAACTGGCGTTAAAGGTGAAATAAGCAAAGAAGGTGTTATATATGATTGCAGTTCAGATGTATCGTTTGAATCGGCGATCACCGGAACGAATGTAAAAGCCAGAAAAGTTGTAATTAAGCTGATGAACATCCTGCAAATTGAAATGATTTATCGAATTTGTACGTTGATGATAACTAAATTGGAAACTCAGACAGGAAGAATTGCACATCAAAACGGAAAAACTGAACATTGTAATGAAGTGTGGAGCAGAATTTGTGATGCTTCTGTTATGCACGGAAAAGCTTGCTTTTTATAGCCAAATCCTGTTTTATACTGGAACTAATCCATACGTAACGGATTACATATATTTGTTTTGATGGACGGGATTAAACGAGATCCGAGAAACAAAGCAGAAATAAATACTGTAATGAATATGAAAGAATGCATTCAAAAGGTAATAGTAGATGAAATCTGTAGATACTGGTGATACACACGACTATATATTAATGACAGATGACTCATTACATATCTAAGGATGATGATGAGATTTGATGAATTCAGGCTTCGATAGATTAACATTCATGGACATGAATATGCCATGTCTCAAAGAAGTTTCGCTCAAATTTTCAGGCTTTTCGAATTACATTGGATATGTTTCAGGAGAATTTCGGGCAAAATGTAAAACCAAAATGTGTTTCCCAACTAATTAAATCTGTCCATTCCGTCAGTACATTCCTCCGAAACTCACCATCATCCTTAAAGTAGGATTTTTTTGCCAAAATTTTTCAAAACAATTTCTTTTTCAAAAAAAAATTCGGGCTACTTCTTACGGCAGACCGATACAAAATCTGTGTAGCAGACCGATTTGCATTATAAATTCATTCAACTAGTTGAGCATCATTACCATGAGTTTCTCTTGCTGAACCATTTTCCAGTTCCGATGGATTCTTTGCGACACACCATTCTTTGAAAGGATGCTATTCATCGCTCAATCCATCACTGCTCAATGCAAAAATATATCACCGTACATTTTGGTTGAGTTGTATCCGGTTTTTCAAAATGATCACGATCAGTATGTTAATAACATATAATTACAACCCCTGTGAAAAGCTAAACTCTCTACTTTGTATTGTGCATCGCACAGAGCAATGCAGAAAATTATCACAGACCTGTGAATCAGTGGATATCAAACGATAAACCTGAATGACTGACAGGTGTAACCGTAATGTGTAACCAGACGTTAAGCCACAAATGCGCACTAATGAGTGAGGATGCAATTGATGAACTGGAATTTGCTGTGATATTTGCTGTTTACATGCTTGTTTAGGGGTTTTATTTTCCGGTGTGTTGTTTAGTTGCATGAAAATGAGTACAAAACAACAGTGTTTGGATGATCAGTAGAACGTTAATGAATCGTGCAAAAACAATTCAGTAGCGATGTGATCAACTTGATGTGCAAACTGCGCGATAACTGCGGTATTTCAGTCACTGATAATTCCTAGTATTCAATACGACAAAATGTATGTCCGGGTAGGAAAATACATTGATGTAGCAGGAAGATACGATTACAAATCATTACGGCTTCGAATTTTAAACTGCACCAATGTTATTAGAGTTTAAGATTGTTTTTTTTCAAAATGCGTTAACTGTTCAATGAAGGAAATCCAAATGACATGAAGCTCGAGCCGAAAGGTGGCCTGAAAACGGCAACATCTAAAATAGTGGCGTTCATGATAATCCACCATGCCCTTAGCATAGATCAAACACCTGCTGACTGATTTTACACGATACGTTGGTACTCTTGAATGTTTTCGAATAGACGACTTTTACTCACGATCAGTGAGATACATACTCCGAAGACACGAATCATTAGATTGTCATAAGCCAGCATGCCCTCTTCGGTCGTATTTCGACCTAGGGATGGCCTGAGGATTGTGCATCCAGAATACGAGTGCCTAAAATATCGTTCAGCGGTTTTGTTTCAGAACAAACACTCAGTTGATATTGGTCGCATACTGTGCAGTATTTTGTATAGGTAAAGAACTTTCGAAACAATCAGTTTCATCCATTTTGATTCACATGAATTCTATTTTTGAGGAGATCATAACATGTTTTGAAAGTCATGTTGTTATGGTTGAAATTTTATACTTTTTCAATTCATTCGCATTTATCAAATTCCAGCAAATTTGATTGATGTTAACATTTATGATACTGAATTATGGTTATTTTTGAATAAGTGCATTATATGTTCATAGAATTCGTTCAATCACATTCACTTATCACTTCCTGAAACATTTAATAATTACAATTATCGGTGTTAAATAGACAATTCACGTGCAGATCCTTCATACATTATGTAAATGTTTACAACTCACACAACCATATCATGCAAATAGCATGTTCATAGAATTCATTCAATCACATTCACTTATCACTCACTTCCTGAAACATTTCACATATTGTAACCACACTAGAATAATATTTTACTTATTGTCAGGAATCTGAATTGATTCACAAGGCTGTTCATAAATGAACGGCCCTAACGATCATTTTTCAGCCATCATATTTTTTAGAATTTGCTATTTTTAAGTCGATATTCGACGTTTTCCAAGTGATTACCGAACAAAACAATTTTTTTTGATAATTTTTTGATAATTGCAATTTATTCTTTCATTTTGTTAATTGCAATTGTTAGCTGAAAAAAAGGCTCAGAAAAAGTTGTTGAACCGAAACATTGTTCATGCAATGGGTTTTGGTTGTAGATTGCATATGGTGAGTAAATGCGAAGAAAAAAGAATTCTCAATGTGATTAGCAAATTAAGTGTGTGTGTGTGCATCACATATGGCTAACACATGGAACAAACATTGGTTTACACGTATTTTTTAAAATTGTTATTTGTTGTAATTCATTGTTGCGATATTCACGATTGCATTAGTGTTCACGGATTTGTTGTCTATGCATTCTACTTCTTCGACTTTATTTTCGACATCAACAGTTTAACTGTTAGCACATTCAAGCAATCAGTCAGCGTGCCTCAAACGAGTTCTCAATGTGCGACGAAAATGACCAAAAATTTGGTGGTTCCCGGAATGTGTGCGAATATAGAGGAGATCAAAGAAGAGCTAAAAGTGTTGGGTTTATTCGGAGGAAACTCTGTGGCGTTCAAAGTGTTTACAATAGAGCGCAAAGCATCGGCATTAGCCACACGGAACCTGAAAATAAGAAGAGTAGTGAAAGTTTGAGTGAGAACGAAAAAAATGAAGAGGAAGTTCATAATGAAGACGTGACTTCATGGTGTGGCAGTCAAGAGATTAAAAGCGTTCAGAGTGACAATTCTTGTTATCATGGAAAAAGCGACCAATCATCGGAAGCGAGTGATCAGCGCCAGAAAGCCCAACGAGAGGGAGAACTTCAAGAGAAGCATGAATCTGGGAACGATACAAGCTCAAAAAATGAGGATCATCCTCATGATGATGAGAATGGAAAAGATGCAACCACCAATGATAGCTTTCATCGACAGAAACTTTCGGACATCGACGCACAGCATGTTGATGAACATACTGACCAAAGCAAATCAAACCAGCTGCAGAAGGTATGCTTCAGAATCGGTAACGTATGAAATTTTGGTGGTTTATACAATAGTGAACTTGTTTGTTTGCATCTTCTCTGAACAGATTTGAATGAATCATGAATGAGAATAGATGTATATTCGATGTGTGTGTAAAGCTTGATCGCTCGATTGGGTCGTTATGCCCGAGCAGAACACTGCAATGCATAGTTAGTTGATACGGCTCCCAGGACGCACATCCCCACTTTTCCGAAAATGTGCCCTCAAGGAATCCATCACCATTCGCGTACATTTCTCGATTTTCTTCGTTTCAAAACTATATCCCAGTTCTCTGATGCCATCCAATTTTTATTGTGAAAATGAGGCGTCAGCTTGAAAAATGCTTATTATTAAAGAACTGTGAATAATTCAATTGAAGGTTCCAGCTGACGGCATAGTATATCTAAACTGATAAACATTTTGATAGGATTCTGGTTAAAGTCTTTGAAAAATGCTGTATCGAAACTATCCGATGCCCCTGAAGTTTCGATTGAAAGATGCAATAATTTTTCGCACTTTCTCTTCATAGCACTTTTTAGTCACAATGGAGGACATGCAAGTTGAACAATTTCTAAACCTTATCAGAAAACCCTCTTTATATTCCTCTCTCCACTAAATACTTGAAATAGTATTCGTGTTTACTAAACAGAAGTGAATTTCGTTGTGAATTGCTGTTATTATTAATCATTTGCAGAAGATGCAAAGAACCAATTAAACTATTCGTCAGAATCTTTATGTGTTGCTCATTTTAGGCTAATCATCACTGACTAATATAAAGTCTAACGAATCTAAGCTCGCATTCCTAAAATCTGAATTTTTTTGGTTCTTTACGTTGGACAGTAAAAAAACAATAATATTTAGCAAGCTGTTCGATTTGGTATCGAAATGGAGATTGATCAGTCGAAATGTAAATGTGTTCAAAGTGCAGGTGGTAAGCAATTCAATCATCTTGTTCAAATTGATCCTTATACTAACGGAATGGCAGAAATTAATGGTCTGAATCAAGATAAGGAGGAATGAAAATACCAGTCTCGGATGAATAAAAACCAACTGCACTTATCGATCGTTTCGTTAACTGCTTTCACATTTTTTCATCCTACGTTTTCGTTACTGAGCAGAAAATATGAAAGTTGTCCTTAATTCCTTCATACATACCTTAAGAATTTAGAATGAAAACCCAAAGTTCAGTTAATTTCCAAAAAAAAAGCATTTCATCTGGAATTCACAATAAGCAAAATTGAAAATGATACGATAAAATGACAGTTCGATATGAAACAGCATTGAAAACTGAAAAATAGTTTCAATCAAACAGCTGGAAAATCGGGCGCATTTCGTGTCGCTTTATCGGTATGTTCATTGCTGATACATTTTATCGTCGGTACGATTGGTTTATATGAATGTCCAATGGATGCGAATATTGCACGATTCGTGTTGGCTCGAAGTTCATTGATTATTGTTGACCTTATCTATCTAGCAGGATTCGCCTTCCTCGCCAACCCATCGAAACGATTGGCACATATTCCCGAAATTCGTCATGCTGGTTCATTCGTTTTATCGATTGCAGGTGAGGTAGTGCCATTTGCTCATTGAAATGTAACATCTATTCTATGAACCGTACATCGACAGAAACCTTTCGGAAAGCTTCTGATGAAAAGGCAGCCAATTTGATTCTTCGCTTGCATTGCCGCAGCGTGTAGAAAGACAAATGTTCTGCATTATTCAAACCTAATTAATACTAGAAAAAATCTGGTTATCAAATTGAATAGACAGCAATTTTATTACTTATCTTTGGCTACAATAACCAATTCCCTGAATTTCTATTACAACAACTAAAATCGGTATCCATACTCCTTTCTGAGGTGTCAATGTAACCGATCCGTAAATGTAGCCGCCGCATCTGATGCGACTTTTTCAATTTCTCAGTTACTCATTGACTCTATCATCGTTACAAGCGGTTGCTGTCAAACGAATTTGCACCGCATCAACAGCGTTTCATCAATGAACCATTGAATTCAGGTGCGATCTGTGTATATCCGTATTATGTGCGAGTGCAACACAACGATAAAAAGTTACGAATGTATTGCAGTGCAGTATGCTATTGGTTCGCGTTCGGTGCTGCTACGGCCGATCTAATCTTTTTTGTTGTTTTGAATGTTATTTGTTGTTGCTCAGTGCTTACATCTTTGCATATTTCTTGTCGAAACGACTCGAATCAACCAACGTCTGAGAACGTTTGATGGTAGTTGATATTGAATGGGAATATCTCATTTGACTGGTCATTTTTAAACTCGTATCAGTTCTTTCCACTCCCACCCAGTATTCTGAGAGTTTCAATTGCAATCATCTCGATTTCATTCCGTAACATTTACTTCATTTACTTCAAGGAGTTGCACATTTTGAAGCACTGTTCAAGTACAGTCTGACAATGAGATTTGAATATGAAGCTTGGTCCTTGGCTGCCTGACAATGAGGAAAAATAGCGAACATTTTTTTCGAAGTTGTCTATTTTACGTAAAAGAAAAAATTAAGCAGATATCCGACAGCTTTTCCTGTGCATATCACTGATTTTGAAACAAAAATGCCCGCTCAAGCTTGTTGATCTCATTGTAGGATTTATGCTGGCTTGAATTACACTTCGTGTTACAATTGCCGTGTTACAATTCGCTGTTGTATCGTTTTAGCGTTCATATTCTGCGGTAAATGACATTTGAAGAGTTGTCTTTTTTAAACTCTGCCATTTGATTATGCCGGGCGCGACGGCACCAAAAACATAGTAAGGAACAATAAGAGGTTGAACACGGTGAGGACAGCACGAAAATAAGAAAGAAAGAGAGCAGAGGATAATCAAATAAATATTCACACAAATGCGACAATTCAATGCTCATATTCAATCGGATAATCCAAAACGGGATATTCAGAAAGGATAACTTGAAAACGAAATAGAATCAAGCCAGCTGAAATCATTGTGGTTCATCTCAAAATTATGCCGCTATCAAGTCAAGCTACCGTTAGGTGAGGCATGACTCAGGTCTTGCCTATGTTAAACCAACGTTTAAGAGGAATCCAAGGAGTACTAAGTCGCTTTCAATTCCTCCGATAAACATCAAATGATGAACATTGAGAGAATTTCATGACGTTACCCAGAAAACGCTATCTCAAAAACGCATTTTTAAAGAACTTACACATTAGGTCAATCTAAGCCTGAAAAGACCCTGTACTAACAACCAAGAGAAAATGCTAAAGTAATGTATGCATTGATCAGTAGAGATACACAGACATTTGCTACGCCAAGCTATGTGAGATACCTTCAGAAAATTGTCCATTTCTCTGAGGGTAAGCAAAATCGCCCGACAGAGAATATTTGTGATATGGTGATAACCGAAGGGCCTAAATCTGCAGTGAATTATAATTTCGGGTCAAACAGATAGATAAAATATTTCAAATTGTCTTCGTTGATTTGAGTTTATGAAGAACGATTGTAGTAAGGATCTTTTATCACAACCACGGTTCTGATGAGAATGCCAAATCTCACTTGCATATTTCAGCAGAAAATTTACAAGCTCATGCCTAAACTAACAAGTAACTCTACACCTCCATCCGAATGCCAAACCAGTATTCCGCCTCAAACGACCAGTACCTTATGCAGTACGAAAAGCAGTGGAACAAGAATTGGACCGTCTCGAAGACCAAGGAGTCATATCAAAGGTAGACTATTCTGAATGGGCGACTCCAATTGTAGTTGTAAAAAAGACATCAGGAGCAATCCGCATCTGCGCAGACTTTTCAACTGGCCTAAAAGATGCCTTAGAACTACACTCCTATCCACTACCACTGCCCGAAGATATATTCACAACGCTCAACGGAAGCCAGTTCTTCTCTCAAATCGACTTCGCCGACGCATACCTTCAGATCGAAGTGGACGACGACTCGAAGAAACTCCTCACAATCAACACACATCGAGGATTATATCGCTACAATCGTCTTCCCTTCGGAGTCAAATCAGCACCAGGTATATTTCAACAGATTATGGATAATATGCTCGCTGGAATCAAGGGTGCAGTCGCATATCTTGATGATGTAATCATTGTTGGGCGCAACAGAGAAAAACATCTATCAAATCTTCATGCCGTCTTCAAACGAATCAAAGATTTTGGCTTCCACATCAAATTAACAAAATGCAACTTCTTCATGCCTTCCGTCAAATACCTTGGCTTCATCATCAGCTCTAAAGATCGTCAGCCAGATCGTCAAAAAATTGAAGCATTCCAGAAGATGCCCCCTCCATCCGACATCACCACATTGCGGTCATTTCTGGGCCTTCTCAACTACTATGGATCGTTTGCCAAAGAAATGAGAGATCTCCGAGCTCCCTTTGATAAATTGCTGAAGAAAGATGCAAAATGGAATTGGTCGAAAGATTGTCAAGAGGCGTTCGAGTGAAGCAAGACAATTCTGCGTTCCGACCTGCTACTGACACATTACGATCCGTCACATCCGATCATTATCGCTGCAGACGCATCCAACAAAGGAATCGGTGCAGTTATCAGCCATCGCTTCGAAAATGGCTCCGAGAAGGCAATCGCCCACGCCTCCCGATCACTCACAACAGCAGAGCAACACTACAGTCAGATCGAGAAGGAGGCTCTCGTTCTCGTTTTCGCGGTAAAAAATTTCATCGAATGATACACGGTAGGCATTTCACACTCCTCACTGATCACAAACCACTTCTTGCTGTGTTCGGTTCCAAGAAAGGAATTCCAGTATACACTGCCAACCGTTTACAAAGATGGGCAACCGTCCTTCTGGGATATGATTTCAACATCGAACACCGATCAACAACTTCATTCGGCCAGGCTGACGCCCTCTCACGACTCATACAACAACAATCGCCAATTAACGAAGACATCGTCGTCGCAACAATAAATGTCGAAGAAGATGTTCATCGCTCGCTCAACGATGCCGTACAATCTCTCCCACTTACCGCAAAACAAGTCGCAGAGTCAACGCAAAAAGATCACCTCCTAAAAAAGGTAATCAAGTTCGTTAATTCTAGGAGGCCTAAACAAATCAACAATCGGCAACTGCAACAACTATTTAACCGACGCCACTCCCTCTGCATCACCAATGGATGTCTTTTGACGGCAGACTGCATTATCATTCCGAATGTCTACCAATAAAAAGTGCTGAAACAATTGCATGAAGGACATCCTGGGATAAACAGAATGAAAGCCTTAGCTCGCAGTTACGTCTATTGGCCAGGTATTGATAACAGTATTGAAAGTACTGTCAGACAATGTGAACCATGTAAACTAACTTCTAAAGCTCCCGTCAAGGCCCCTCTTGCTTCATGCCCACAACCAGATGACCACGGTCACAAGCCTAATTATCTCTAGGTTTAGGCATTGATTTTCCCTGTCAGGTGGGTTACGATTTCAATAATTTCTTGAACTTTTATACTTAAAGCGAAGTAGAAAATCTCAAAGATGTACTTACTGCTGTTCATTCTATACATCAAGTTTAGTTCTTTTGGATCCGCGCTACAAAACTATGTACAAATCGCCCGGATTTATTTCCTTTCAATGGGTAAGAAACTCTCATTTCTGAACACCTCTTAAGTAAAAATGCGAGTTAGATCACTTGGCGAATTGTCCACACTTGGCGAACTGTGTGTATACCGAACGAAATGCGCTCTTAATTTGACCAACCGAAAGTGCAAAATTACAACAAGCAATTTAAATGAGTGATAATCTTTCATTTTTGTGTCTCATTTTTATGCTCGTTCATTTTTATGTCTCATCGTCAGTGTCACTTTTAATGATATGGATGGCTAAATGTTTAGTTGTCATGAAAGATTATAGCCAGATGAAGTGTGCAGTTAATTGATAAACTTATTTTTAGAGGTGATCGATTGAATGATTGCTAAAGAAGCGAACGAAACTGATGCTAGCGAAGTGTCACCATCGTTACGCACACAAAAAGACCGCAAATCAGTGGGTAATCACTCAAGACATGCATTCAGCAGTGTTGAAAGAGACCGTCGAATGTTGAATGCAATTCAGTCAACGTTGAGAGCCGAACGATCACCGAATAAACCAGTAACACTAAATGAGAAATGTGATAATGATGAGACGCACAATGCCGGTTCTGTACCGACAAACGCTCAGGAAATTATCGAAAAAATGACAGCGATGACTATTGATAAACAAACACCCGCACAAGATATACGTTCGTTTTTTGTTTTTGTAATTATGTTTTTGATATTTTTAATTTCAGTTCCATTCATTTTATTCACTAGCGCCGTTAGTATTGTGGTAGTTACTAACACTATTGCTGATACTGTTGAACTAATCTTGCCCGGAGTTAATTCCAACAGTATCATTCCAGGCCGACTGTTATTAGCGCGTGACGTGCAGAAATTAGGCGATGAAACATGGGCACAGTTGGGAAATTTGCTCGCGGATGTGGCACTGGAGGAAAATGGTGCACACTTGGCAGTTGATATGACTGTACTCGTTGTAGGTACAGTTGTCTTTCATACTGTCTTTCATATTCTCAAAAGTATTTATTTTGATCGGAATATGTGGAACGTTAGAAGCTTGGTTCAGTTGTAGTATTCAAATTTCTCTTTGTATTAAACATACCAGTGTGAAAATCGTTGTAGCAAAATGACAAAATGAAAGCCTAATGAACTGAAATCCTTCGCAAAAAAGGAAATGAGAAAGAATTGTCATTTACAGCCTAATGAGAACGTTTCATTTAATTTTCATATGTTCATTATCGTTAATCGAGTGCGATCGAATTAATTCTTTTCAGATCACAGAAGTTTTCAAAAGTCATTCTCCGAACGTATCAGTTCAGAGATGTCATCCTATGTTCTATGTCCTGAAATTGCAAAATCATCTTTACCTGAACTAGTCGCATTATTACTCGTCGCCTCTTGGCCACGACCGCACTCTCGTAGTAGTGATGATTCAAATCAAATACTTTACACGATTATTTCATCTATAAAAGATTGGCTTGTCACCCTCACTGATGAGGTTAGAATTCTATTCTTTCTGTTATGTATCTGATGAACGTATCAATTGATGTACATTCTTCGAACAAAACGCTAGTGCACGTTTTTGTTATCGAAATTTTCCGATGTGGTTGTTGTAATGAGGTGATTGAAGGTGGAAGACGATATTGAAATGATGTCTCGGTGTGCTATAGGCATCGGCGAAATATGTCGATTGGCGCGATATCGCTTCTGGATGCAGTGGCCTGAACTTGTTGACGAAATATATGTGGCTATCAATAAAGTACTCACCTCGAATGTACCGTTAACTCAGTTGGTTTTTATCAGTATTTCAATCTTCCTGATTTACGCATCTTAATTCGGTGATATCACGAAAATCGTTCCTAATTTAAGCAGTTACTGAATTTAGAGAATCGAAAACGTCGTTACTGAATGTGTATGTTCAAATGCATTCATGGAAACCGCGAACTGCAAAGTCAACTCTGAACGCCTGCACACAGACGACATTTTCATGATTTCTGTTGTTCTTAATTACATTAACGAATTTCTTTTGAATAATATTTTGCATCGATGACACGGATCATTTGGGCCGTTGTGCGCTTGCACTGAGCTAAAATGAGGGAAATCAACGAGAGACCACGATTGAAGGTTTTTACCTTTTTCATTGTTTCTTTATTAAATTATTCACTTTGTGTTTTCTGTCGTAATTGGATTTTTTGGTCGTTCGTCGACGGTAATGTTTTAAACGCTTCCGATGAATTAATGAAATTTTCATTTGTTCTAATAATTGTGAAACGACGAAGTATTTATCGGCATAGTGTGTAACTGATTGCTTATCAGTGAGGTTTTGTGCAGGAGTTATTTGAATCGAATTATTGTATCGATAGTTATTAGAAAATTTGAGCGATATTCTTCATTTTCATTCGGTATCAGATTTTATTTTAATTATTCTCGTTCTGAGAAGTGACTAGCTCTTAATGTTGGTGAAGGGCTGGTGGGTGAGGTAACATGTTCTTTAAGAAAATGGTTTTATTTAAAACAATTCACTCAGCTGAGTTGTATTTTACTTAGTTTTGTTGTTTTACTGTTTATATAAATCGTTATAGATCGTCAACATTTCATGTATCGTTTTCGTGTCTTTTACGGAGAGTTTGATTAATCATTATGTTCTCTTTTGATAATGGTTAATCTCCTAACTTTTATAAGTGCATTCTTCTAACATTTCTCGAATCTTCTGTTTGTGGTATATTTATGCACTTTGGAATGAATCCTCAGTTGGTTATATTTGACCTTTGAATATTGCATGAAAATTATCGAAGTTTGTTGTAAATTTCTATTTACGTACTGATGTATTGTTCCTATCTTGATGACTATTCCATTTGTTTTAATTGAACTGTTTGAATCCCTCGGATTTTTGGGGTTTTTTTCATGCGAAACTTGTGTAATTATTCCTGTCTGCTCATTTTCAAGTATTTTAATGTGCTTTTTGTTCTCCTGAGAAAGTTCAAGTTGTTTTTGCCGCAGAGTTTAGTCGATGTTCATTTGGATTAAAAAAATCCGTCTTAATGTTGATATGATCGCAAAAATATTTGTGCAGGCAGGAAATGTTCGTTAACTTTTTGTGTTAGCCTTGATTCTAAATCATATCCTGATTTCATTGTTGTTCTCTGTATTATAACCGAAC
This sequence comes from Anisakis pegreffii, assembly GCA_035041965.1. Classification (NCBI taxonomy): domain Eukaryota; kingdom Metazoa; phylum Nematoda; class Chromadorea; order Rhabditida; family Anisakidae; genus Anisakis; species Anisakis pegreffii. The sequence goes on along the minus strand of JAPYMA010000110.1, from coordinate 308,751 downwards.
ATAGATTTAAAATCATCTCATTCTTGTTTCATGTTTTATATCTTTTCGTCGTGTGTCATAAACGTTAAACGTTCACCATAATCAAAACAATGGACTCACAAATGTGACGAGTGTTCACCTTTACAGTCGTTTATTCTCAAAACGAAATTCAGATAATTAAACTGTCGCAAAAATAATAGTAACAATAGTAACAGTACTCGTTAATCATAGTGTTTAGCGAAAAAAAGGCGAGGGTGAGAATATCATTTTGTTGGAAAATTTTCTGTTGTGGATGAAGATATCACAGCATCCAAACTGGAACTCTTTTTGATTTTTAAGTGTGGTTTTTTTTGGAAACAGCCTTCAAAGTCTGGAAAATGGCTAATGACGCATGAAAAAGTTGCGCAATTTTTATCGCAAAAGTCGCATTACAACAAGTGAACACAAAATTTCGCAATCGTTTGTCACAAATGATAAGTCAAAATTATTCAGAAGGAAAAACATAACTCCAATGATAGATGATCGAAAAGATACATCTAACCGCTGCATAAATTTATGATGTAGCAAATAAGTGCAGTTTAAAGAAGATCACAACTGCATACGGTTGTCACAACACATTATACTCCACCCTAACATTTAGCTGTTCATAGTGGATAGATGCATAAAATGGGGTGATTCATTGCGATCAATCTTTCGCATGATTCGAGAGATGAGTGATTCCTAATGAGGTAATTCAGTGAAAGAGTGTTTTGTGGGACGGAAAAAAGTCGGGGACGTTATTCTGCAGCAGTCGAGGACCTCGAAAATGCAGTTGGTTCATAAAAATCGCGAATCAGAGACAAGGTCTCCGAAATTAACCGATTCCCGCAACACGCTGCAGTGAAGATTGTCAGTCATAACGATAATAATGTTTTGCGATTGCGGTCGTTGTGATGATCATAAAACGTCGTCGTTGTGAATTTATTGAAGTATAAAAACACGTTAGCAATCTGAGTCACCGTGCGACTCTTCAAAGAAAATTCAACTGAAATACTTCAAGCCATGATGAAAATCTCTGACTGTGAGACGAAAAAATATATGTACACATTGTAATTGAATTGTATTTGACATATGATCTTTGAATTAATTTATCATAATTTTTTCCTTCGTAAATCCATTTGGAATGGTTGGAGTGTAAAAAATATCAGCTCTTCATTATTTTTCAGTTTTACCTTTTTTCGCTTCTGACCATCAGATTGCTTGGTTGTGTGTAATGAAATGTGGAAATCGCTTCAATGGAAAAAATTTATTATTAATAAATATTGTCAACAATATTATTATGATTTAGCGATATAAATAGCGTGTTGAATCAATGCGAACTTAGATGAATTACAATGATTATTGTTACAATTACAATGAATCAAGATGAATTACAATGATCACTGTTGATTGTTATTTACAAAGTAAATGCTCTTACGGTACACGAAAACTGGAACAATGAATATAACGGATGCTTCAAAATTCAACTAACTCAATTTAAGGTAACTTGAGAACCAGGACATCCTAAAAAAGCATCTGAATGAACATAACCCATCTTCGTCCTTAACGTGATCCTAAACTAGCAGCTGCGCCTGATCTAAGCTGATGAGGCTCATTTGCATCCATTGTATCGATATGGACTTTAATTATCACTGCTCCACTTCTGGAACGCTGTTGAACCGTGCCGAATGCATCTATTCATTCATTGTTCCAGCCAACTCACATATTCAAATTCTTTCAATTTCTATTCCCCAAATAAGAATCTCTTGAAGCATTCAAACTAACTGAGTCTAACTGCCTTAATTGAATCACTTCCTTGATAACGGAAAGTTTATTAACATCACTTTAATTTTAGATTAAGTATTTAAGAAAGATTTGAAATTATAAAGTAAATAAAAAATCCATTATCGAAACGATGCAATTAACACAAACACATTCTTCTCATCACAGTTTTGGCGCTGGCCACTTTGACTCTTCTGTTTTCATACATCAAGAGCTTACAGATTAGATGTTTCAAGTTAGCTTCAGTGTATCTAAGGTAAAAGACCGGCGCCAAAACATGTTCAGATGATAATGAAACATTGATCAAACAATAAGTATCGTTTCCTTTCACATCTATCGTTTGTCCTTTTCATGGAAATCCATATTCAGATTTCAATGAAACCTAAGGCACGTACTAAAAATCACAGTGTGAGATCGTTCGAATAACAACGATATCATTTATTACGAATTTGAATGTGACATTCAACGATAAAATAATTGCACAAGCAGGAAACTTATCACAGTGCATTGTTTGATTTGCCTCATCTTCACACTGATTTCTAATGCTGAATCTGTTTTGACTCGGAATGTACATTCGTTGCATTTTTATTTATAATACATATATAGTAGTTAGGGATAATATATTAAACGACAGTTGCTGAATTCATTTACGTCGGTGTTGCGACCTGAAATTTCACAGTCAAATGACGCATTACTCAAGAGAATTAATGCAGCAATATATTCGACTAAAATGATAATGATGGCGTCATATGAACATCTTCAATATCATTTTCAATAAATTAAAAATTTCTTCTCAACATCTTTAAACGATGGAAATGATTTGTACTTATTTTGTTGCAATCGTTCTGTACTTGATTTTTCGTTGCATTCAGCCGAATTATGATGAATAGATACCTTTTTAAGACATCTTGTCCCACCAGCATCACAAATCTCTTTCATTAAACTCTCTCGAAGGTCACTTGAAGCTGGCTGATTGGCTCTCGCTGGCCTCGGCTGAAATTATGCACCCATTTCCATCTAAGACTAATCAACATATCACTAATTTGCTGACGATTACAGGCCTATCCACTAACAACATCACTCATGAGTATTAATACAGCAATATTCGACTATCACTTAACGAATGATCACTTATTGATTTGAAATTTCACGAGCATACCGAATTTGTTGCTGATGGTTTGAAGTTCACTGTTCTCAGTTCAGCGATTAGGGGGTTGAAGTTGGGTGATGGTGACTGACGATATTGTTGCCTCGACGAGGTGGCATAATTTCTCGGTGACTGCGAGTTATCGCTGAGTCGGAGCTGCGATATGACTGGTGCGGGACCTGGAGGTGGTGGTGGTGGTGGGCCGGATCTAGAGATACTGACCTGTGGGGTTGAAGATTCATCCAGTTCATTAGTAAACGATGGCATCGACGAATATCGCGAAAATTGTTGAGATGATGAATTCTCACTCGGCAACATTTGGTTCGGTTTGTAGTCCTTAAAAACACGTTACTTTTCAATACCTTCATTGTTTAGAGGTAATGAATTCGTTCGAATCAGTGTTTTGCAATCAACATCTGAGAGACATCTTTTATATACCGTTGCATATTTGCTGGTTAAAAATCATCAAGATTTTAATGTTACATCATATCAAGCAAATATTCGATTTTTTGAGTCTGCAATTTCCACTTCAATCAAAGCACAAATTCGTTCGTGCCTGAGGAAAAATGAACATTTACCGGATTATCATCACGAACGAAACCCAGTTGAATTCCAACGCGTTCGACTGGCCTGTCAACTTTCTTGAGTTTAGGGATTGTAAATTGTTGTTGTTCTTGATCGTATTCATTCTGAAAAATAGTTTTGATATATCGACCAGTTTGATGAATAAAGCATCAAGCATTTTCAAAAAGTATCTTGCAATGCATTCATCTTTGCATCTTACATGTTTGTTATTATCGCATACTGATTGTGAGTAACTAGTTCTCCGATCGCTCTGGGCAATCAGCAAAATGCTTATCGTTATTACGATTACTTACTAGTTTGGTATTCAGTTATGTGAAGTTTTTACAGCAACAGACGTTCATTATTGCTCGAATGTGGATCATGCATCTATTCGGTTACTTTCGTTAAAATTATTGTTAATTATTGATCTCAAAATATAAATGCTTTGCTACGGTTGACTTTTTCAAAAACAATTGCTGTTATCGTTAGCAATCACTTGACGGATGCGCAATAAATCGAGCGGAGTGCATTTTCGGGCAATATGGAAGAGTAGCCGTACACCTCTATGCTCACCAAACCAATAATCGAAGTTAGAATCTTAGGAATACAGTCGATTCTCAGCGTTATTATCGTTAGCCGCGCAAAAAACAGGATAACAAGGAAGAAAAAAATAGCAATATTGATTATAGCAGAGAGTCGTAAACTCGTAATGAGCTGTAATTGCTGGTTAAATAAATAAATTTCCGAAATCACATGAAACCTTATCGTTGTACTGGATTGATTGTTGAATAGTTTTGGCGAATAAATGTGATGACCGATCTAGATTATTGATTTGATTCGAATATTCCGTTGCTGTGGGATGCATGTTTTGAGCTGATGAAATCACTGAACGAATGCTTGTCGTAATTGGTTGTTTGCTATCACCGTCGTCACTGCTGCTTTTACCATTATCATTATAATCTTCGCTAACATTGTTCCTCGATGGATTGGCATTATTTTTGTTCATATTTGTCGAATTTTGATGCATCACTGAAGGGTGGTTGTAGTTTTGGAATTTCAGTGGTTTCTCAACATTGGCTGAATGAGTTTCCAATTTAACATTCTGGAGGACTTGTTTGATATTTGATGTACTGCTTGGCCTTGAGCAGGACTTTGTTGACTCGTCGCTCGTTGACGTAGTTGATTTTGAATCGAAATTCTTGGCTATTGCACTAATGCTGATTTGTTTTGGAATCGTCGTTTCATTACGATCATTTGATAATTCGCTACGATTGCTATTCTGAGACCCGTTCACTTGGTGATCATTAATTCTTTTGACTGGTGGAAAGTCTTTTTTGGTCGTTGTCGTTTTGTAAGAATATTGCGATGTTGATGAGGACCACGGTGGTGGTGCTGCTGACATCAATTTATGATTTGCTGACGATTTCGTTTCGAAAGTCTTTCGAGATGATTCCACTATAGAGGACACTGACACCGATTTTTTCGGCTTTTCTTCCTTCAGTTTCTTCTCAAATTCCGTCTCTTTCACCTCAGATTCTCTCCTTGACGACATTGATGAGGACAACGGTGGTGGTGCTGATGACACCAATTTATCATTTGCTGACGATTTCGTTTCGAAATTCTTTCGAGATGATTCCACTATGGAGGATACTGACACGGATTTCTTCGGCTTTTCCTCTTTCAATTCCACCGCAGATTCTGACAATCGATGATCATCATCGACCTTCTCTTTGACAGTAGCAAGTTTGTTGACATTTTCATGCATTTTCTTCATTTCTCGGTGACGTTCCACTTCTGCCTCAATCTCACGCTGAATTCGCTCGAAAGCTTCGTCTCTTCGTTTCTGACGTTCTTGATTCTTCAACGACGACGCACTTTCTCCTCTCAGCGTACTTGTCACCCAAACCTTTTCATCTATTGATCCACACTCAAACTTTCTTTTACTCCAATCGGTGGCCTTCGTTTTGTTAGAAAAAACTGCTGAAGTTTTCTGGACGTCTTAAAATTTCAACATCATTATGATCTTTGTTCTGATTCTTATATAATTGTCTCTTTTTTTTCTCATGCATACAATTGATAGTTTCATTTTAGCGCACTGGAATTGTTTAATTCGGTGAGAAACAACGGAATGATATCTAAATGGGACAAAGTATTCTTTTCATTATACATCTGTTTCGCGAGAGAATTCATCAATCATGCCTTAATAAGCGCTCGTATAGAAAAGGACTAAACTGAAATTTAGCTATGTATTAAGAAGACGAATGGAATGAATGACTTGTATCACTCGCGATTTGAATGCCAAAATTTGCAGTTATAAATGCATGACAGAAAAGCGGATTACTTGAATAAATTGATTGGTTTTGTTTTGGTTGTATGGTCGTTCCATAACTGATCGTATTGTACTCAGGTTTTGGATTATTATTATTTCTGATATCAATGGAGCTGTTCGAGTCTTTGCGAGCATTTTGTTGTTCACTTGAAGAAGATACTGTTGCTGTGGCAGTTGGCTTAACCATTTGTTGCGTGATGGTTGTTTGGTGGGCATAGCCAAACGATATGTTGCTATTCGGTGATTTGTAATCAGTTTGAGGTGATTTTCGTTGTTGTGTGGATAACGATTGTGGGAATTGTGATATGGGGGTGGGGGGTGAAAACTTATAGTTGCTTAGTTGAGGTCGTTTCTTCTGCGCTGACGGTAAAATTGGAATTGGTAGAGGGGGACAGTCGGCGATATCTCCGGCTGGTGCCCCAGCGCATAACTTTCGAACAAGTTCCAACTGTGCTACCATTCGCTCCTTAAAATTTGCTTCATATGTTTACTGATCATCTATGATTGTTTAAAATATGAATTTTTATGTATTTATTGTACTATATTGTAATATGCATCATATTTATCACTCGTCGCTGATTCGCATCTGAGAATGAGTTAAGATCGAGTAGAATTCGGAACTCTCGTGCTAGCTGTGAAGACGATGCGCAAAATTCATGAATTTTGTTTGCGTTCTGTTTTGCGCTAATGATGCCCCGAAATTCAGGCACCAGTACGACGTCCAACCATGCGCAAGGAGTGTTTAGGCTCAAGTTTAGGCTAATTGTAAGACATTTTTCAGAAGTTGTACGCTCAGGTTTATAGATCTTTTATCATTCCCTTGTACTCAAGCCATTAGTGCCCAAACACGTATTTAGGCCAGAAAAATTTATATCTATGTAAAAGATGATTCATGTTTAATTGATGACATCAGAAAGGGAGTCTTTCTCGAAATGTGATTTGTGTGACACGGGCACTTTTTTGGTTTTCTTCACACAAAGAATTAAGAACGAGAAATTTTGTACTATAGGTATCATCTTCTCTGAAAATTATTCTTATCAAATGTAACACGCTGGACAGGCCAGAAAAATATATCTGAAGCACAAAAAATTAAGTATTAACGGGCCAGGAAAATCCCACTTTTCGGAATGGGACCCAGTGGACACTAGTGGATCAGCACATGTGCACATCTATCACCGTACCGATGATATTCATCATTCGCTTATAAATTCGGTAATGCAGCATGTATCATCAACCTGAAGTCTGAGGGTGTAGGTGTTTTTGGCACTCAACGGATCAGAACAACGCGAGTGCCATTCCTCGAAAAGAGCCTTCATTTCGGCATATTCCTTCTGAAGAGTAGTATCTTCTTTTGAATTGTGAGTGATATTCTTGTCTGTTTTCACATCCTGCATTCTTATCGAGTCGGATTGTTGTTGCTCTTTGACTCTAAACGTTTTTTTAAAATCAGTTTCAGTTCATTTGGGGAAGTATAACACGTGCGTATAATTGAACAGAGATTTCGGGAGTGTGTTGCGTTCAATCAATTGACTCTTTATGCACTTCAAGATTGTGCTCAGTTTTCTTCATGAAGTTAGTCACTCTTTCGAAATAATCATACTTGAAATCTTTCATTCAATTTTGATAGTGTTTGACATTCAACTAAATATGCTGCAAAAACCATTTGCAAACAGCGCTCGAGCCAAAGAATAATTGAAATTGCACAAGAATACATTCAGTGATAACATTAGGCAATTAACTGCAAAATCACACACAAACAATTTCACAAATACGCACCCAGGCTTTTGACCTTGCGATGAAGTGATGATAAAATTCGGCCTTTCAAATTTCGCCAACTGAGGTTTGAGGCTTCCGAACTGAACATCGCGTTTCTCCTCAGAATTGGCGCCGGTTGGTGAATAATGAAGAATGTCCATGTGATAGTTCTTATTTCGACCAACTGAGACGGTTTCAATAACTCGAAACGATGAACTCGGTGTCGATTTCGATGAATTCCAGACTGTTTTACTTTTTTGTGGCTCTGAAGCAGAATATATAACCAACCCATTTACTGCACTTAAAATCACTCACACTTGCAGTATGCGATTGTGCAGCGGCAAAATATTTTTCATTCACAATTATCTCTGACAAATTACGGAAAGTTGTAATGTCTGTTTCAAAGGTTTGAATACGAAAATAGTTTTTTTTGAGGAGAATCATTTCGAGTTTATTCAAGGAGAATTGTTGCGACTTGCAAACGCATAAAATCGTGCGTGATACCATCTGCAAGTGTTGCATAAATATCCTCGAGATCAGTCATTGTTGCCTTCTGATTGATCTGTTGAGTTGAAGATGTATCTTTTGTGTTTATAACTTCTGACGTATCTGACTGATTATCTGTAAAATTATAAACATTGCATAGCTGATATTCATTCTTTCCATCGCTGAAAATATTTTCCACAACTTCATAATTTTTTCCACAGAAAATGTTATTTTCGAAAAGTTCCTCTAGTTGATATTCAAATGAAGCTCATCACTGTTACCGATGTATAACTAGTGCATAACTGCTAAAATATTGAGAAATTTTTTAAAACCGGTTGACACTAGGCATATTTCCGTCAAATTGAGCTGATTTATGATCGAACCCTATTCGAACAACGCCCTATTTCAGCCTAGAAAAGCCTCAACCTCTAAAGATGTTGCGGCGGTTCGCAGTGACACTTCTGCCATTGCACAGCAGATAATGTCAATTGGTATCACTACGAACGATTCATTGAAAATTTCTTAGAAAGAAAAAACAACAAATAATAAACATATTCGAGGTGGATAGTTGTAAATTAATAACGAAAAATCAGAAAGAATGTATTTTAGAAGCACAATTCAAGGAGAGGTGATATAATACGTTCGTTTAAATCAATTACTTTGGATAAAATTGCAGTCGAGGTTCTCTCTCTCTCTGTTTGGATTAATTTCATTTTATTTACACAGCTAACTGTGCGTGTTGTGCATTTACGTATCAGATTTTTGTTCATTAGTGAGAGTCACTATTAAATCAACAAATAAACGACCACCTAGTGAAAGCGGACTCACGGAACGCATATTTCGTTTGCAATTTATTGAACATTAACTTTCACGCAGGCAGCGTGAGTCCGTTAAGCAATAGTTTCTGCGAATGATTCGAACATAATGTGAATATTTCAAAACTTTTAATCAAAAACGCGTCAAAATCTCACTCACACATTCGACACACACTAATGATGGTATGGAGATTCGACTCGCAGATGATGAGTTCTCGCTTCAAACGACAGTGTTTTGTAGAAACAAGAAAAAATAACCTGAAGTTGCGTGTGACGTTAGTGATGGATCGCTTGGTACTGGACTGTATCGTGATGACTTTTCAAGTTGGATATCGTTGTTATTCTCAGAAATTGACTTGATTTGCTGAGTATTTATCGAGTCTGGAACAATAATTTTTGCTTCATCGATAACTTCATTTTGATTATGATCAGTGGTGTTGCTGATGCTTGTCTGATCGATGTTATCTTCTGATTTCTTGATATCAGCACTGCCTGTCGTTGACATCATGTCGTTGCGTTGTTCTGTCTCCTTGGACGATTGAGGTTTTGCTGATATGCTCTGATTCTCGACACCTTCTGCTGTGATTTGGGCTTTATCTGCGGGTTTCGACGTCGCTGTTTTTACTTCAGCTTTTTGTTTTTCATTCTTCATCTGTCTATAAAAGTATTTTTGAATTGCACAACCTCATTTCATAATCCGAGTGTTTGATCATTATTATTGCTTGAATTTCGCTACAGTTTGTGTATCTCACTAACAAAAACTTCATTGGTTGCGAAATTGAAATGAATGCTAGTCGAACACTTACGGCCACTTAGAGTCTCAAATGTATTTGAAAATCTGATTCGAAACTTGTTCGAATGCATTCAAACCAATAAAATGAAGTATGAATGAGAGAAAAACTTCATTTGGGATATATTTCGGATGATAATTCTTTGAATGCAGTACATCTTCACACAACAACATCACTAAACTCAGTATCATTGGGTTCATCATCAAAGAATTACTAACACCGCAGTTGAATTGCTTTTGTCGTGCTGATTTGCATTCGCCTTCGGTTTTCTTGAATCTTTTTTGTGAATCGAGTTTTGACGAGTCAATGTTACTGGCTTCTTTTCATCTTTGTCTTTTTTCTGAAGTGATGCTGATAGGGTGAAAATGATTTTGAGTGAATACTCGAATAATTTTTGAGTAAATGATCAGGACATTAGCAGCACTGCATTCACAGTTGTAATTTTTATCGATACAGAACAAGTCACATTCTACATTTACCGCGGTATAACACCAGAATTTAGATAACTTCAATCAACCAGATATCGAAAATACATTTATTTGCTCAAAACGCAAGCCGTTTTGTTTTCGAGAACGCGATATTTTTGAAGTGATTTCATTGAGTGATCAATCAGCTCAATTGTTTTGTTTTATCGAAAACGGCAGTGTTTTCCTTTCCCCAACAGATTTTGAAATTCGATACGGAGCAAATCATACACACTCATAAATCAATTCGTTTTCAGCTCAAATATGGTGAAGTGAAGCATCACAAATAAGAAGAATTCGATCAAAAGTCATTCGATTCCTTCTCCGCTAAAACGATGTTCAAATTCCGTTCATTCCACGTAAAGCATCCCTTACCGTCATCATTCTGAACTCATAGTACAATGCTATAGAGTGTTTGTCGAATGAGAAATTAATTTGTGCTGTAGATGAATTTAATCAGTAGTCTACAACTGATTATACGGAGGTAGTTATCTGTGAATACCATGCCAGCTGTTTATCAATTTTTATGTAAAAATACTGTCTTTAAAAATCTAATGGGCGAATTTACTGTGCAATTATATATTTTAAGACTGAATAAAATTATGAACAACCTTGTTGAAGATTCCAAAAAAACCTCCTCTCTTATGTGATGGCATATGGAAAGCTGGAAAATGAAAAACCATTTCAAATTGTTATTTCATACAAGATCAAAGAAACGAGGCGAATACACATCGAGTTATTTAAGTGTCACGCTTTCAAGTACTTAAGTAAACGATGAACGGGTATAAGATGTTTTGTTTTGATATTGCTCGAGTATAATTACTGATTCGTACTTAATCAATGAAAGGCAAATGCATAGCCTCATTATGCATAATTTCTTCAGTAATTTATAAGAAAGCAATGCATTTTGATGAATTTGTTGAGATTCTCTCAGTTGTCGGTCGCATCGACGCGGGCTTGGAAAGGCTTTCGGAATTGTCAACTTGTTTGAACTGCGATGAAACTGTGATGTAAGCCTGGGTTTGTAATACGCGAATTGAGGGTTTTTATTAGGCATAATAGCGAGAGCTTTTGATATTATAGTAACAAAGTTGTGTTTGACAATGGCAAAGTAGTGACAAGCTGAGAACGATGGACAGTAAATGTTGACAGATGGGTGTCAGCATATGAATGTAGCATTCGTTATCTAAAATTTAGCCATAATACTTTAAAACCATTTTTATATATGTTTTTGATTTGATTCTTAGTGACATTCCACTGATAAGATCGTTATGCAAATAATAAAGCGAAATTATTATTTCTATCATAGCGGGTCGAACATGAATGAGAAGAGCAGTGAACTGTGGTGATAGTGATAAATGGAGTGATCTTGAAGAGACTTATGTACAAAATGTACAATAATAACTGAGTGAATAAATAAATCAATAAACGAATGAATAAATAAAATATTATTTCTGCTAACGGTCCAACTCTTATCTAGAAGATCAATCGAACGCAAGTTCTTGGTTGTGATTACCTACAAAAATCAATTGCCTACACACCCATCGATGCTATGCAATCGTCTCTTCAAATAATTCACGACAATTTATGGTTGTGTGTTGGCGTGGAGAATTTGAACATCGGCAATAAACGATCAACAGATTGCTGGATGTTCGCCCCTGCACAGATTCACAATAAAATATAAGCGCGTGAAAATTTGGTGGAATGATAATGAAGAAAATTTACAACTGAAAAGGATTCACAGTATTATTGTAAGACATTTATGAAGCATCATCCTATATTGCATCATCTATAATATTACGTTTGATTTAAAATCAAAATTTAGTATCGTTAGATGCGAATATTTTCATGTGAAAACTGGGGAATGAAATTTGAGCTGATGTTGTGGTACTGATAGAATTTATACATTGATAGCACACATGCGTAGAACTTGTCAGATTCTTGTTAGATTCTTCAGGTGAACGCTCTATTTAATGAAAACCTACAAAACACCAACCACAGAAATTATGGTCACCTCAAATTGAAGAAAGTTGAGTGAAAAAAGCTGCATGGGATGCTCCTTTTGATTAAGGGAAGTCATCTCGATAACATCTTCTTCATAAAAGACTCTCAATGTGCTGATCATCAAAAGAACTTGTTTTTAAAATGATTATCATTCATAAAGCAACCGAATGAAACAAGCGAATGAATGGATGCATGTTACGATTTTACGCGAAATTAGAGCCCAGCAATGACGGAATAATCAAGCTGAACTAGGATTCTGAAATTGAACGTTGACAATTAGAGATGCATTCGATTGATGTGGTAATTTGGAAGTGCGTTAGAAAGCATTGGTACACTGGGATGTATTATATTTAGAGTATTTAAAAAAGTGTAAAGTGTGTCGAGGTGAAGAAGTGTACCTCGAAAACAACAGTAAGCACTTCAGTTAATGTTTCTGAAAGAGAGACCTGAAGTCAAAATTTTTCAAGCAATAAGTATGTGAATACGAATAAGACGAAGACAAGTATTTATTTTATGAATCAAAAGTATTTGCTTTATGAAGTGTGCACCGCATTCTGAATACTTAGGTACACAAATCCAAACAAATTGTGTCATTAGAAAGTAATTTTTAGGTGATTTACTTTGTTCTCTGTATTGTTTTGTTGACCACAATGGCATGAATGGCGTTGACGTTAGTAGGAAGTTGTTATAACCTGGTGTTTAGCGGTGTGAAAGTGCGACAAAATTCCACTATTTTATGAGGCCACTTTCATTCGATGATAGCAGAAATCAGCAAATGAAAAGGTTGAAACCAACTTTAGATTTCATGAGAATCAAAAATTATTGTGTCATAATTCGTCCGCAAAGAAAGGCTTCGAATAGCCAAAAGCAGACCATCTTGAAATTAAAGATGCTGAAGATTATTGCTTGAAATTGAAGATCTCTTGAGAAATTTTATTGCTTATCGATTGATCGAACAGAAGTTTAACAATTCAAATGAATCTCCAATTCGGAATCAAAAAAACCGAAGCGATGAAACGATGCGAATATGAATGTGAATTTCTAGCGAAAGTAATATCTTCCAGAATGGACGCTCAGAAAATCACAGCGATACGCAGAATCTATGAAAATAAGAAGAAAATTGAGTGAATGAGAAATGCAGGAAGGGTGAAATTCATCAAGCCCGTCTCACTGCTGAAGCAGCATGAAGTCATGCTAAGTTCCAGAAAAAACAACCGAATAAGTTAATTTTCTTGATGAAAATTAACATTAACTGTCCTGAATAATATTGTACGGTCTCAGGTGAAGCAACCAACAGAGTACGATATACAGACATGCGTTCTGAATGTAGACAGTTTGCATGCTGAGAGCGAGTTGGTGTCGATAAAGGGACTGAACGAGGAGGGCGTATCACTGCACAGAAGATAGCACCACCATGCTGCATCAAAAGATATCACAAAGTAAAAGTGGAGAGCATTCATATCAAAAAATGTAATCACAACAAAACACGATTGATCATACTTCTTAGTGACGATCGTTCAGAGAGCTGATGAAAACTGTGAATCATTAATAAGGTTTCATTGTAGGTGAGACCAAATGTGACTTGTACCTTTATTTCTAGGAAGAAGAAACTGGGAAAGAAATAGGAATAATAATAATGACAGAATGTGTTTGATTTTGTCATCGTTATATTTATTTCTTCCTTAGTAATAATAATATCATCAGCGATATCAATCATATTATCACTGAAATCATTACTGTTATCACTGTGCATTAAGATTTTCATTACAATAATTCTATTATTATGATGATTATTATTATTGCTATTATTATTATTATTATTATTACTGTTTTTATTATTATTACTATTGCTGTTATTGTTTCTAGTATCACAGTAACCAATATTTAATACTAAAAATCACAATCAGTATCACTGTCACTATCATTATGTTATCAGTGATGCTACTATCATTGTTCATTGTGTACTACTGACTAAGTATATTCAGAAAAATAGATCGAACCATTTCCAAACATTGCTGAATAACATAATTACAATGTGCAAAGAGGTGCTGCGCTAATCTGCCATATTGTCCAATAATTTCTAAGGAGAGGGACTCAAAATGAGTCCAAAAATACAGTGCAATTGATCTGTACTAGCCACATCAACAATCAAAATTAGAATTTTATGAAGACAGATGATTCCCAACGTTATTGTCATTGGTTGTAAGGGGAGAGGAATGCCACGGAAGGAAGAGTGTGATATTTGTGATATTGGTGATAACAGAGAGGCGTTGACTTTTAATGAGTTGTAATCGGTGTTTAAGTAAATGCATAAAACAGCATTAAATAAAAAAAAAGCACAAATAATCATTTATTCATAGGTGAACGTGCAGAGAGCGATCGGAATTTAAGAAGCAAATATGACGAATAATGAAATCAGAAGTATCAAAAGCATGGGAACTTACAGCACAACAAAGTTTTGTGCATGAGTCGTGACTCGTAACGATTTGCGTGAGCAACACTAAAGACATCACTTGATGTCATGAAAGGTAAACACATCTTAATCATATCTCAGTAATAAAGTGCGTTGCGTGATGAAATAAGCATATCACAAGACGGGTTGACTTGTATGGTATGCGATTGTACCATATAATTATCATCTGCACCCACGAAACAGAAACGAAACTGTGAAACGGTCAAAAATTGTTCGCGTGCACATCAGATATCCAACCATCATCTCAGGTTTTTCCTCATATCAGAACAGTACGGTACGGTACGATTTCATTTGTTGATTAATATACATGACAGAGAAATCAGCTCATGAATCGAATGATCGCATGAAATAAATAAATATTGACGGAATTTGACCATCTGAAGCGAAAATATCAACATAAATGATGAAATGAGGTCGTTTTAATTCTGAATTTTTTTTGAGAGAGAGACTGCTCACTCGAATCGAATTAAAACCATTTTTATCCGACAGCAAATAAGAGAAAACAATGTTTCCAGTCGACTTTTTGATGTTGTTTCAGCCATTCAAGACGAGACTCGTTGAGCTAAAACAACGAATGCAGATCAATTGGAACTGTACATTATACAATCACATGATTTGCTAAAGGACATGGTTTTCTGGACAACAAAATAACTTAACAAGATATAAGTCATTCATTTAAAATGCTCGAAGTCGAAGGGTTCACTAATGCAAATTATTAGATTAGTGAATTAAGATCAAGTGAGAACGCATCGTCTTTCGCAAAAAAATTTTTTATCAGTCATACTCACATGTTACCAGCCTATCAGTCGAGCATTTAATCAATTCAGGTGATTACTTCCAGATCAGCAAAGCGATAAAGTAGCAGATTTTGCGATGGTATTCTCCAAGCAACCAGCGAGGCGAACAAATTTTTATTCGTGTGTTTTGCGAGTTTTAAGATGACTTGATCATTGACTAGTGATGCTCATCATTGATGCTCATTGGTGAAATTTGTAAACTTTCAAAATGAATTCAATTAATGAAATCAATTTGTTGGATTCACAAAAGCGATTAATAATGACATTGCATATGAAATAATTCATTATTAATTTATTTACGATTCATGTCAAGCACCATCAACATAACTGTAAACGATGAGTGGGATGTCGTTGAGAGAGGGAGCGGATTAGGTGAAATTAACTCGGTTTCGTTTAATTAACTCGGTGAAATTAATTACTTTCGCCAAGAAGGAAAATCCGATATTTTCTGTTCAAGTTTGCTGATAAATTTTTGATGAAGGAAGGAATGCGGGATTTGGGATATTTCCATTTTATTTATTTGGATCACAACGAATAATTTTTATTGAGATGACTCAAAATTTCTATTTTCATATTTTTCTCTCGCTCAATAATCAGTGTGACATAACTCTTTATAATATTTCCTGCGCTGATGAAACTACACAATTACACAAATGGAAATGCCCACGCGAAAAAAAATTAATAGTACTAATAATAATAAGTGAAAAATTGACAAATCTTAGCAATTCTATCGTCGGTGTTGAGCCACAAACAGCATGCTGTTTGTTGTCGCGGCTTGTCGTGCGTTTTGGACGAATGCAATTTTAAAAAATGTTTTCTTCTTTGAAAAATTTTATGCAGCAAATCGAGAAGAGAAAGAATTTTTTGTTGATTATAATCGCTGAAATCGCTTTTCAAGCAATCATGTAGACGTCTCGATCGAACCATCAATTGTTCCCAGCGTTGCCCTCACACTATCCTTCCACGCACGGTTCATCGAATGCAAATATCTTAAAAATTCTTCGATCTGCTGCTATTACTATTGCTTCGATTGAATTTCTTGCGAAATTTCCATTACTCATACGAAATTTTTCGAAATTTCGCCGTTGTTCATAGCAATAATATGGGACGAATTCAACGGCAATGCAAGGAAATTGTTATTTTTTGGGAAGAGGTTCTTCGAAAATGCAAAACGTAAATACACTTAAGAAATCACTTTTCAATGTTAAATTTTCAGGTGAATGCTAACGTAAACAAAGAAACAATCAGCAGTGATTGTGCGAACACTTAAACGTTCATTCACACTCCTTTCGGTATTCATCAACGACTAACACTTAACTTTGCATGTGTCCTTGAGACTTTATTATTTTCATTATCACTCTTTATTAATGCTCTTATTATTCATCCGCCCATTCACTTCATTGATAGTGAGTCAACAATGTGCAAATCATCCATTCATGTGACTGCTCTTGTATGTCTTCATTGGATTCTGCGTCACCGTGATCACTTCTTCATTTGTCAAATCCGCTTACTTTTTCATCAGTTTCACTCTTTGATGATGCAAAAGTATACGTAAGAGAATGTTCATGTGATAAGGTCATTTGCGTGGGAGTGGCTGATCAAATTTCAAGATGTGGTTAAAAATAAACAAAAAGGCTTTATTCACGATAGTTTTTGGCACAAACACATGCATAATTGAACGTGGACAAACAAATTCAACAATGCCAATAACTCATCAAAATGAACGAAACATCGTTGAATGATTTGTTATAACGAAACATTTTCTGTAAAGAACGACAATTCTTCCTGGTTAGCTGCAGGCTAGGAAATATTAATTCATGCAAATATTCGAACAATCTTCATCGATTATTGCATTGAGGAGTAAAGAGCAAAAGTGCTCTTTTATGCCAACTGACGTACTCTTTCGATTTTTAAGTTAACAAAATTCGAGTATCGTTGTGTTTGGTTCAGTTAGCAACACTAGGAACTTGTATCACAGATGATTCTTTGAACGAATGTGATGTGAAAGCTCGATTAAAACATGGTGATGATGTTTGTTTGTATTTGAATGACGCATCGACTAAGTACAATCGAGGTTGTTGACGTTATCCGATGCACGCAACCGAATGTGACGAAATTTTTGACTGTTGGTACGATCACAATTCTCATACCTCTTCACAATAATCAGTCGTTTGAACCACCAAAGCCATGAACGCAGAATATGATCAATTTTGCTCAATATTACGCCATTTTCCTGGCAATCCTGAGGGAGCTTCAAGAGCTGAGATCTGATTCATGACCGATCTCATTGGATCCCAATGGAGTCGTCAATGTCAAGTTCAGATCTGCATGAAAATACCAGAAACAGTAATGAGAAACTCACGAACTTGAACAGTGGGTGAGCACACCTGACCGTTTCCGTGGGAAGTGAGCATGAGCAGTTCAAAAATTACTGTTTGCATTGTGATCAATGAGTGGGCAGCATCAATTTTCAAAAGTTCTCTATCATTGATAGCAAAGGCGTGAAGCATCATCTGTGATTATTACTTTTGACATTGTTGTTCATATAAGGTAGCCACTGGGTACTGAGTGTATACGCTAGCAGCGCTACAGTTTCATCCTGATTTTCGTGAAGGTCACTCTCACCTAAACCCAACATCTTTCTCAAGCATCTTGATTGGTATTTACGTCTCCGCACAATGCGATAACGCCACATGTAAACACAACAGAAAATACACATTAAAATTATCAATACCACCACACAAGTAATAATTCGTGGAATTTCATTTTGATCGTCCAATATCGTTATTGTTAATTGTGTATACGTTTCTTGATCATCTGGGTCACAGTCCTGAAATATCATTCAATATCATGAAATTCTTTTGATATTTCATTGATTTCGTCGTATTCAGTCAGATGAATTAGCACACTGACATGATGCTCTGACCATTTTTAGATCCTAACAAATCCTTATGCACTAAAATTTCGGGTATCATTCCATCAAATCTAAAGCCATGCATTTGGTGATGTATTTTGAACGCGAAAATCAATCAAATTATTCGGATCGACGATTTGAAACAATTTCAAACAGTTGTTTAAAGATGAAAAACGAATTTATTGTTGTCGTTGGTGGGTGTAACATTTCACTTGCAATAGGTTTTTTTATTTAATAAATCAAATGAACTTAGCAAAAGATTCGATTAAACATTGTGCAAGCGAACCTTTTCGTCATTACTTCGTCCACAATTATCGTAGCCGTCACAGAACAATGTTCGTGCAATACAAATCTGCGGATGATATCCCTTACATTGTCTATATACTGGATCGAAGGGTACACAAGAGAATCGAACCGCACTCACAGCAACGGTGATATGATCTGGTATCGCACGTACGGATAAAAATGTCACGTTTAAAGGCGATGAAAATAAGTGAACCTTAATCAGATTACATCTGTTCAGCTTAGATTTCAATTCTATCGGTCTGCTTGAAGTGAGGACTTTTTGATTTTAAATCAACTTAATGATCACAAAATAACAAAGAGTTATGAGCTTGCAATTTCATTGGTTTGAAAATGATCCAGTGCTCATCGGGAACTTATAATACTTGAAAACTTAAAAGTTCAGCTTGGACTTCTATTACTTGCGTACTAACTTTGGATGATCGTTATTTAGGTAAGGTTTTGTTAATGCTAATTTAAAATTTCTCAGTGAAAAAATGAGATGGTGAACGATCAAGTGCTCTGAAACGAGATGAAATGTGAGGAAACGATTAAGACGAAAACAAATGAGATGAGACGAAATGAGAAACGATCGCTGCTCGGCATTTTCGTCTAAGCTTAGTGACTTTGTTCACTAGGCAATATTTAGGACTGATTTAAACTCATCGAGGAAGCATTCGTTGAGAATTGAGACTGTTAAATTTAGGCAAGAGATTACATCTGACAATGTATTTCGATTCATTGTATCAATATCACTAATTGAATAGAGATGGAAGAAAAAATTTGAAAATTGACAACAGTTTTTCCGCTTCTGAATCTAATCTTTTGCATCTTATCGACTATTTTCTCTCGTTTGCGATTCACCGAATCAAATTCTCGCTATATAGTCGAAAACGGTTCCCGATACAGAGTCTTGTTCTACTACTAACGCATGCATGTTTGTTGACAAATCAAGAAATCAGGCCCAGATGAATGCTTAAATATCAGAAGAATCTGTTGAAATTTCCTAATTCTAAGAATATTCATGCATTGCAAAGCACTCTCTCTGTGATTTAACATGAAAATCAGCTGTCTGAGATGGATAAATGGAAGTTCAAAAAATATTGTCGACGTTTGTGTTCGACGATCAACTAACCATGTAATGAATACAACCAACAGGAAATGTTTCTTCTGCGCTATTAAAAGTCATCAATGTACCAATAGTAGAACATGTAGTATGTAAATCCATACGATTCTGCAATGTGACCAGAAATGCTGAATGCTTACGCCAATCACACTCTAAACTCACCTGCAAACACAAATCTGATTCACTCTGAACTCGAAGAAGAAGTTCAGAAATGGAAATTTGAAATTTGCATGAAAATCTTTTATATTGATCTGATATGCGTGATATGAAATGTCATCGACTCTCTTTGATACTGATCAATGGGATTAACTGTACAATTGCTACGAAGAATGTGATTGAGATTGAATGAGAAATTTAACGATGAAACTTGATGAGACTCGTGAGATAAGAAACAAGGAATGAGAGCATTCGTTTAGTTGATTTAACGTGTCATTGTTTAACAACGATACCGTTGGTTCATTAATTATGATTCTCTTTTCTTGTTTCATGTTCACTTGCAATGCAACGCAACACTTTTATTCATTCAGTACCGACACTGTCATCTGATACCGACCGACAGTCTTCTTCTAATTCCTGTTCGTACGAAGTTTATCAGGTATATTTCAAGGTTTTCATCAAAATAATATTCATTCTGTTTTTTGCACTTGAATTTATTCGACTCTTGATTATGCCATAAAAACAATTGAATCCCATGAAAATGATCACTGTTATTGAAGTTTTCATGTACAATATGTTTCGGAACAAAAGAACGTGCAATGATAAAATATTCTAAAACACTGTGCAAAAAGGCAGGAATGATAATATCGCGCGTTGAATATAAATATGAATTTCATTTTGATTGACTGATATTGTACCTTGGAGTCTTATTTATTCGATCGTGCCGAATGTAATAAAAATGAAAAAAAACGATAGTGATAAGAATATTTTTGGTTATGCTATCAGTAATAACGGCAACAACACCATTATTTAATGTTAAAATTCTCAAATGACTCTCAAAATTGATAATTTACCTGTGAATTCGTTTGAAAAATGATTGAGTTGAGTATAACCGACGTATGAACACGAATCAGTGTGGCGAATGTGATATATGAAAGTAATCTTAAAGAAGTGAGATTCACTAAAACTATGAACCAAAATAGCATTTCAAGGATGATCGTTCAGCCATATGTAGAACTTACTTTTGAAATAGCAGTGATTTTGTCGTGGATGTGCCAATAGAATGTTTAGGGCTTAAAACCATTTATGCGAATAAAACAAATTAGACAACATGCTTCGCAAATACATCCAAACCAATACAACACACATTCATCAATGTATATTTCATTTTACATCGACGCACTTTTTTTTTTCAAACGTCTTTCCTATTATTCAATTTGATGCATTTATACTCTTTTTCCTTAAATATGCACAATTTCTTGGTAGCCTTCAATTTATTGCAATCTTTCCGCATGCATCATTCAATTAAGTCGTGCAATAAAATTCATTTTAATTGGTATCATTGAGCTTCTTGCATCTTTTGTTGATCGTATCACAGCGATCAAAAGCAACTGAATACGCAACCAGAAGAAACATTCAACTAGGAAGTAATCGTCAACGAATCAGCATATCTCATCTCTGAAGTTGCATACATTCTATATATTAAACTTTTAGTGGTATCAGCTGTGCTTTAGTTCAAAGCTAATTCATTTCTCACCTTAGATCACATCACGACTAATCAAAATCGCATGCAAGACTTCCTTTTTTTCTCATTGAAAACGCAGTAACTTTTCTCATCGGTACTTTATTATGAGTGCATTGGCATAATATTTTGGTAGAAGTAGAATTACAAGCAGATGAATTAGATACGCAAAAATTAACAGTCATTTTTTTCAATCGAGATTCATTTATTTTCATTACTTGATGATCAAACAAACTGCTGATCAATAGATAAGGATGTTTTATAGTTGCCAGTTTATTTAATGGCTGAGTGCGTGATATCATGAAACCAATCGGTGAGAAGTTTCGTACATTTTTTCGGATTCACTTTAAAACGCATAAAAATGAAGAATCGATCACTAGGTCACAACCACTTCCATTCATCTTTCACACAATTAACAACAAACAAAACAAAACAAAACGAATGCTCAATTAGTTGTTGAGTTGAAAATGAAAACATCAATTTTCGATGTTTTGATTGTTTCAGATTCACGAAGAGCACGACATTCAATCAAGTATGCATATCAACGCGATAATGAATGTGCTCAAAACAATCTGTGAACGTGATGTTAGGAATGTTGAATTAAACGTTCACAATCTTTAACTCGCAACAAAATCACACATCTCAATACAGCTACAATACCATCAATCTAATGTCGTTGTGCGTTGAAATGAAATTGTTATTTGAAGTGTATTCATTGTTCACACTTATTCCAGCACTAATCATCAGGTGTAAAATGAGGAAAAAAATCAACAAGTTCTCAGCAACAACAAACAAATTGTTTGTCGCAGAGTATTGTTCAACTGAAAAATTGTCTTCTTGAACTGATTGAGAGATTTGGACGGAACTGAGATAATTCATTGGTTTAAGACATTTTCAAATTCAAATGATTACACATAATCACACATAAATCTGTCTCGTCATTATAGAATTCATATTGATCATTCAACACTTCGCACTGGAAAAACATGTGAGAGCGTTATGGGTGCTAAGGTGCTGACACCGAAACTCACAACTAGCCGTCGTCAACAAGCAGATTCCGAATGTTCGAATGCTTCGAGTAACTCTTCAGAGTTTAGCGACGAATCCTCTCAAAGTGGTTAGTTTTACGTTGACATAACATGCCGTTGATTACACATCATCAATCACAGATAAATTTGTCTTTAATATTCAAAACATCATTACCATATGAATCATTCCTAATACCACTCCAATGCCACTTTCAATTATCTAACTCGTGTCGAATCTTTCGGAAGTGTTTTCAAAATTATCAAATAAACACTTAAGATCTGAATACTATTTGAGTTTTGCTATGAATACCAATTGAAAGTAGAATTATAAACACCAAATTTTGCACAAAGAATACTGTGCCTATTGCATATCGAAGTGATTCTCGAGTAATCATTATTTCAGGCAACTGCTGTATTTGTCAATCATGTTGTAAGCCATTCCAAACCTATAGCGAGTTAAAAGCTTATATTGCATCAGAGGTTCGTGTTTTGAATGTTAAACCTTTGACTGCAATTTAGACATTCCAGTTTTGAGGGTAGATAAAACAATGATCACCAAACATGACCGACCGCTGTGTTTACTCGAAATGTTCGATAAACTCCGAATTTGTCACTTCCGGAAACCAAGAGAATTTCCATTCTTTTGCATAAATAAACAATGCCGTGAATAAAGTCACGATAAATCGTTGCACTACTACCGACAATTACAGCATGCTCAAGCAAAAAAATGGTGCTCTAAGTGTAGAGTAAAGGCAACGAATGTGAGAAATTTGAAAGTTTGTACACTTTGTGGAGAGACCACATCGGCATTGTTGGATCATGAAGCAGCACATTATCGAGATAAGGACGGTGTGAATGCTTTATTCGAGTGCACAAAATGCTGTCGATCTTTTTTTCGTGAGTTCCAATTCCTTTCGTGAACTGATTCGTATCGATTTCATGAGATACCTTTGTCACGCAACAAACGGCCCAACGGTTAACCAATTCGATTGTATCACTGGGCTGAATGATATATCCATGCAATACCAGCAGAATAACAGCGCTTGCTGACCTTGTCAGACGATGTGCTAAATAATAAGGACTTGACACTGATGATACTTTTAAGACCGAGAATGAATTGCAGAATTTAATGAACTGAAAAGGCATCTGAAGGAGAATCATTCTGATAGGAGAACAACACCAATGAAATCAGTGAACTGCCCAGTATGCTCAACGAAATTTTATTCAAGACATCAACGAGATCAACACTTCATTGAACATTTTAAAACAACTTTTGATACCATTTGGGAAACAATCTGCAATATGCATCAGAATCTTGGAGGTTTGTTCGTTTTTCGAGTTGATTCAATTGGATTTAAAGAAAATTCACATTTGTAAAAATATGATACAAGATGACAATGGCGATTTAGCTGGTCACTAATTTTCATCACGCTGAATGTTTCGAAACTATGCACGCTTCAAAATGATGCATTTCTCAGTAGAATTCATCACTGGATGTATATGTTTTATTGATCAGGCTCCCCTGTTTAGAGGGAGTATAACAATGAGTTTTGAGATCCGTCTCCCTCTTACGATACGCTTTTAGGCAGAACTGATTTGTAAAACGGAATTAGATCTATGTATAATCAAAATAAAATCAAACCATAACTTCACAATTATTTCTCACTTCGAAAAGCCTGTATTCATGAGTAATTTCAACGAACTGAAATCTTTTAAGAGGCCTTACAAAGTAATCAATGTCCGATTTGTGGTCACATAATGATAAATAAACGAAGTTTGAAACGACATGTTATAAATCGCCATTTGATTCATATATTCAAATCATCTGAATCTGAATCAGCTCAACAGCCAAATTTTCATCCTAACTGTGAGCTTCTACCCTCGACTATAGTCGATATTCTCATCAATAACTCAATGGTTTCGATTCATCAATTCATTCAATTTTTTTCTAATTTCCTACTCACCTCACCCATCTATTGCACTGTAACTTCATATAGTTGAGAAATTTGTGCTCCAAACTCATCGATAGTTTAATCCAAATTATTAATCAGAAAATTTCATTTGATATATCTGGAGTTTGTGTATTTAATCACAATCACTCGAGCACTTTATTTCATTCATTGAAGGCCAACTACGAGAAAGACAATGTGCTGAAGGTGTTCAAAATGGGAAAGGATGACATTCAAGATCAGATATCACTGGATGGTACAGATAGAAAGGATTACGACAAAAAAACGATATTATTGGTTGATACTGATGGAAAGAATAATGGACACGCAGTGGGTCACGATGCTGACATTGAATCACTAGAAGCAAAAGTGCATAAAGATTCACAACGGTCACGAGTGGATTCTGAAAGTGGGACATCGACCAGCAGCGGATTCACTAAATCGGATACATGTTCAAAACAAGTGGATCTTAAAAGCTACGAAAAAACACCTTCATCAAATGTTAAACTAAGCAATTCATCATCTTTCAACTCCGAAAGTATTGATAGAAACATCTCAAATATTGCTGAAAATATGACAGAACTAACCAAATCAAATACTTCCACAGCTACGTTAAAACATCAGGATATTACAAGTGTAAGGGACAATAGTCAGCTATCCCACCATTCATCTGACACAACAAAGAGGTTATCATTTCATGGAAAAATTACAATCATTTGAATTTTACAAAACTTACCTGTTTTTGAAAACGCAATGAAAAACATCAACTATTATAGAAAATAATATGACCTGTGCAAACACACTCGAATTTGTTTTTGACTGTGGTTTAATTCACTGATTCGTTTAATTCATTTAGTGATGATGATGCGATGGATATTCGCTGTCATTTGATATCGCGCTTCATGGATGACAACTGTGAGTGGCCACGTTGCGTTGAATGTGAATATCGATTCGAAAGGATGTTCGATTTTGAGATACACCTCATTAAAAAACACATTCCATCGGTTTTCAATAAGCAAAAGTAATAATTCATTGAAAACTGATGGAATATGCTATGAAAATAATGAATGAAATTCTGTCGAATCGTGCGCCTGTTCAATGTGCTTATTTATTGCAAATATCATTGTTCTGTGATCTGTTTACTGAGTCTTTCATGCTTCTTTCATTCGTCTTTGCCATAATTATTCTCCCGTTATTCAGGTTTTATTTCTCATCAACGTACAATGTTCGTTTTTCAATAATAGTTTGATTGTACCTCTGTCAATGTTCTTCACTTCCAATCCAGCCTCATTTTTGGTTTGAATTCATTTCTGTTGTTCTCGGATCACCTAGGAGGACGAGTTTTGCGAATATTAGTAACTGAACGTTTGCTGCTCAAATGGTCAATAAGTATTGGTGAGTTGATCCGTTAATACTTCTTGCAATGAAAAATTTTTCATTCATTATTCAATGATGCTTATTGCCTATTTTACCGTATCACTGCCTTTTTATTATATTCTTACATTAGTTGAATATGTTCACTTGTTATTGTCGCTTCTGTTGCCGTATGCAGAGCACGATGTGTTTCCATGCAAAAATCTTGTAGTCTATCATTTTCGGCTGGCAGAAAGGTCATAGGAGATTTTATTCGTAGCAAAATTTCACATTACTTCAGTTTAGCATGCGATGGAACAACATGTAATATTAGAAGTTTAATAACACAATAGTAGTTAGACGTGTTAATATAACAATGATTACAATTAGAATAAAACTCTACAAATTTTAATAATGGATTTGAGAATATTTATCCGACTACTTGTCGGTCTTTTTTAGCAAACGTTGGTCGTTCCTTTCCTTCAGTTCTTTCCAGTACAAGAAGTCTTCCATTTCCTCATGTAACAACGTTGGATTTCGATTACTCCATCGTTTTATCTTATCAGCGATAAAGAAGAATCCTACAAATATGGTTATTTGCGTTATTTATTGTCGAAAGATATCTTTGATCGTTTATAATTACCATAAGGCGTTCGCATAAACAAAATGCGTTTTAAGATTTTGAATAGTTTTGAAGATTCTGCAAATGAACGCATAATGAATAAAATTTGTGTTCTTTGAAGAATATTATATTCAAATAATGTTTTTATTTTATGCTAGGAAACCATTCATTTTTGAATAAGAAAGAGATAAAACATAATACAAATTGATTATTCTTACAAATACAAGGACTGAGCCTGTATTCAAGATCAGCTATATGATTTCACTAATAATTTTTGAACTTATTATAAATGAGAATGATATTATTTCAAGAATAGCAAGTTATCATAAGGATGGTGATGATTATGATATTGAAATCGAAAATAATCCCAATAAAACCAACCATAAGCAGATAATACAGCTGCACATACAATGCTGCCGGTTACAAGATGTCGTTTGTAGCGCAACGGCAGTCTGGACAACATCTCTTCTCAGTTCATATCTCAATTAATTTTTCATTGGAACAACGAAGATAGTCATTGGAACAAGGAATGAACATTTTTTAGGTGATAGTTATTTCGAAAATAAAATTTTTGCTTCGATAAACAATATTTTATTTCCGTTTAAAATTATGTACACACTGAATCATGATAATTATAACGATAAAATTCACCATTAAATGGGCGAATGCATTCCGAAAAAGATAAGAAACATCATTAAAAATGGAATCAGCATAATACATCAAATTTCAAGCACTGCAATAAAAAGGACAACAAAACCGCGATGAATATAACACCAGTTCACCGCGCTGATTACTAACAGAAAAGTAAATTTTAATCGGTGACATAATTAAATCATCGCACAATAAAATAATACCGCTCACACTTTACTGATTTCCACACGGACGTTTTACCAATTTTATGTGGCGAGGTGTCCATGCAAAAATTAACAAGCAATTCACCAATTCCACTTCCACGCAGAAATTAACGACAATCGACTAATTTCCTCGAATAATTTTTCAGTTTGCTGGCCAGGTATCAGAAATTTCTTTTAAGATATTGTATTTTTATTGTTAGCAATTTAGTAGTGTCAAAATCGTGTGCCATATTCTGAAGATGTGTTCCGTTTATTGATTGCCTCTGTAACTACTTATATTTCCATATGCTTCATATGTTTATTCGCTTTGTACTGTCATTTTGGAGTTTTACGAGCCGACGAACGAAGTTGTTTGAATGTGCCAGTGTATTAAGAAACGTACGATGAAAACTGCTGCAGACGAAGTAAACTTAATGGGGCATAGCTTCTGCTAAATGTTTGAAAAAAATCATGGGAATTACGAGTTTCATAAGCGCGGGCAGTGACTTTGTGATACGCACAAGCCGAAGCATTAACCGAGATCTGATTGTGAGTGTACTCCGTTGTTGACATGAAATTGCGTGGCATGGCAGCATAACTGCCGGACCGTAAATGTCGTGTTGTGGATTTATTGCGTAATTCTGAGGCATTGCTGCGATATTTCAACTAGTATATCCTTTTCTGGTGTCGTGTCTGTTGAGTTTCATTCATTTATTACCTCGGGGTATTTATAACCTCGACTGAGGTAAGTTTGTGATTTCTGCGTTTCAATGGAACATTATTTATTCGTTTGGAATGTTCAACGGAATTTTGTCGTTTGCATTAACAGTCGAATGTTTATGGTAAATTCATTTGAAAATTTGAATAAAGTAAAAAAAGTTTGTTTGAAGCGTTGATTTACGTTCATTTGTCATCGTGTATTAACGTAATAGCGTACTGGTTTGTGTAAATTACATCGTTTGCTGTGTTCAAAGATTCATTTTGACTGTTTAATGGTTAGTTCGAGAGAGACTTTTCAGTGTGATTTGATGGTTTTTGATTGTTAAATGTGAATAAAGTACATGGTTTTTGATTGTCAAATGTGTTTATGCATTCTTTTACGGACTTAGCGATCATGTTGTTGAATGACTGCACGTATCAGTGCTTTATTTACTCCTTCCTTTTGATAGCAGAGAACGTTTGCACTTCTGTAAGTGCAAGTTTCGTGTAATGTTGTTTGGTTTCCTCGGCGAGCGTGTTGCTCATGTTGTATACTACTCTTTCGAATCGATAGTTGCTGTTTTAGCGTATTGCCTCAACTTCATTCTGTATGTTGATTGAGTAGGAATGAAGGTATACTTTAATGTTAATCACACCACCTCCACTCCAGTTTATTGCCCATGAATGATTTATTTTGTCTTTTTAATGCTTAACAGTTTCTGATAGATTAGTTCTATGCATTGAGTTAGATTGAAACTGATGAAAGTAACTAAAAAGGTACGATAACGGCTGGCCGTTATTTGAGGACGACGTGCATTGTTGGCATGAAGGAAGTGATCGACGTCAGCTGTTGATAAATGTTTTGCTGTTGGGATGGTTCTGATGGGTGTGTGTTTTGTAGTTGTCTGGATGAAGAGCGAGCTTTAGGCAAATTCCGAACATCCGAAAGAAAGCGTAGTCTTGAGCAATTTTCCTCAATTAGTGTTTTTCTATTGTATGGTGAATGTGTGGCAGTTTATTTTAATGTGTAAGGTCTAGTTTTGTTAAATATAGGTTTGATGATTCGAAAATTAGTTTTGGGTGTTTGTTCTGAGTAACGGTTGTCGATGATGCCCTTATGCGCGTACTTCTCGGTGCTCTTTTCTGTGTGTTTTAAATTGATGATCCGACGTAACAGTCCGTAACATGTTATAAATTTTCATGTTTGTGTCTGCCGTATTCTTTGAATCGCGCTGTTATCAAATTCTATTCCCTATCACCTGGTCATGACTTATTTTTGAGTGTTCATCAAATATTTGTTGTTTGTTGTGCACTCAATCATCTCGTAGACAGTCGGCTCTGTGTCTGTTTTTAACGAGCACAAAATCGACAAGAAAAATGGAAGAATGGAATGATTCACGTGTTGTGCCATTTCTCGTTTGAAGTCGTGTTGTTCAAGCGATTGCTTCTTTTCATGTGATAGTCTCGTTTCACTTGTGCTCTTTGTATTGATTCCTTTCATCATCGTGGTTCGTGTTCAGTGCGAAGCATTCATTCCATTAACGTTATGTGCGTTGTTATGAAATCCGTGCAAATGAGATAATCTTGTTGTTTTTAGTTAGTCAAAGATCATCAGCAGTATTTTCTCTGATTATATTTATATCTAACAGTCACCTGGATTCATTGATGCGATCACTTTTGTGTTCAGTTCAACTGAAGAACTATTCAACGGAACCTTCAAAAGAATAATATCGGATTTGTGATCATTTTTTTCAATGTACAGAAAATTATTGTATCGCACGGCGCTCTCTCAGCGACTGATCGCTTCTACGTTACATCGGTATGAAACTAACTTCGACTTTGTTTGTTATCACTGTCCGTCCCGAAATTATCATTTTAGCTTTCATTAACCACTCCCAATTTTTATTCTTTGCCATTTTAGCTTTCTTCTCATTTCCTCATAAACCATTCATCATTTCGCAGTAACGTAGATATCTGTATGGTCACAACGATATTTCGTGATTGTGAGGTTTTATTCAGAGAAAAGTATCGCTTGATACAGCTAGTGAATGAATTTATTGTAAGGAAGCAAATTGAATATAGCGCATTCAAAAGCCCCATCGCAGATTGATGATCTGTGAAGTTATTGAACATATTTGAAAATTATCGAAAGTTTGTGATAAATATAATTTCAAAGAAATGGAATGCATCAACAACTTTCGGTGATAAACTTGGTACGATTAGACTTTGTGAGGACGCTTCACAACACATCGATTCGATATGCTTCAGTGGAGAGGAGTAAAGTCGAAGAGACTTTACGAATGCTCAGAGATGATCTGCAACATCAGGAAAGCGAACGTGAAGCAGCCAGGAAAGGAATGGTTCGTGTATTCGTTACGTTTATCTCATCACCCGGAACAGTGAATTGCTCATACGCTGGATTGATTGATTGTATATCGAGTCATTTTCATCCTTATCGCAAAAGTCACGCAGATGATTCACGTGCCAGAGCAGCTGTGGTTTGTGTCCAAATGAGCTGGCAGTACTAGTGAAGAAAAAAAAACTATTTCGAGAGTAATAAATTGGTGATAAGTGGTGAAGGGAAGTGTGAATAAGTGGACTTAATCCCTTCATTTTGTTCGTTTTGAAATGCAATTTCCACATCGATCGACAGTTAGACCATCAAAAAAGTTTATTCATTGTGGTAAGAAAATGCATCGTAGTTATTGATTCATAACGGTGAAGGAGAATGGATGATGACGAAATATCTGCGTTGTTCGATCTGAAATTGTAATGACATTTCACAATGCAAGTTTTATCTGTATACAGAAGAGTAGGCATTACCATTCTGGAAGAAACTTCAGCTCTTAAGAGGTTGTTATAATGACATAATAAATATAATATTAATAATGTTGTTAGCAATAAAAATCATATTGATAATAAGCCAGTAAGAATTTGACCGCAGTTTAGTTGGCAAAGAAGGATGCCGTGAAATTATCATTGATGCGACGAGCGGGCAATGAATTGAAACACTACTATCATGGATTTCGTTTATTGGCGTTGGAAACACGATTGAGTGCGAAATATTTGTGGAGACTGGCAAGGGGACATTCATTAATGCGTAAAGAGAGGCAACAGTTGATCAGAACTGTATCGGATTTATTCCGTTTGGTGCCATTCTCGATATTCATCATCGTACCATTTCTGGAATTCACCTTGCCAATCTTCTTAAAATTATTCCCAAATATGCTACCAAGCACATTCCAAGAGGAATCCAAAGAGGTCGGTCTCTTAATCCATTTCATGCACCTTACTGTTCAGTATCATGTGTGCCTGTATAATAATTCATCATCATAACATTTCTCGTTCCGCTCTCTATTTGTTACCGCATCTAGTCAATATATTCCTATAATGGTGAGTGTGATTTATTGGTTAACGTGAATCGTGAAGATAGCAGCTTAAAGCCTAGTTTTTGCTTGATTTGATAGAAATGAACGTGTTGCGATACAAATTATCATCTGTATCATTCTTTTGTTCGCTACACTTACGAACAATTGCTTTTGAAAGTTATATTCCAAGTTCCGTGGGATGGAATAATTGCTCTTAGTTATAACTTCAAACGTCACATTTCTGGCCGTAACCACAAACGTCAACTCGTTTCGTTTATTGTGACAGTTTCAATGCAATAAAAGAACAGACTTCTCCATTCTGCCATTGTATTCACTCTTCAAAACTCCATCAAGCACTTGTTAATAACGTCTGAATTTGATATTTTATTACATTTGCAAACAAGTGAAAGAACATTTCAGCAAGAAAAAATTCGAAGGAGATTAAAAGTGAAAGTTGAAATGGCGAAATTCCTTCAAGACACAATTGCTGAAATTGGTTTGGAAAGAAAAGCGATCACAAAAGGTGCTGAAAGTGAAAGCGAAAGCAAAGCACTGGAATTTGCTGAGTTCATCAAAAAGGTCACATCTTGCGTGGATTTTCAAATTTATTGTTGTTTGCAAAATATTTGATTCCAGTGATATAGATTCAGGAAATTTCTGAACAGGCTCATTTAAGGTTCGAAGTGAAGGTGGTTACGTGAGCACTGCTGATTTGTTCAAGTTCTCGAAATTATTTGAAGATGAATTAACTTTGGACAATCTATCGATGAGTACATTACGAGCATTGTGTCGGATGTTGGATATTCAGCCGTTGGGCACTCCTGAGATTTTACGATTCCAATTGAACATGAAGTTAAGGGAACTGAAAGCTGATGATAAAGTTAGTCCACATTCGTACTCATATGTCCATGCAGGATTTCTTCTCCTAAAGCCAACAAAGCTGTGAATGCGAAGTCTCTGTTCTAAATGCAGCAAATCTATGGATAATTAAAACCAGATTTGATCGTGAATGTTGTGGATGTCCATGAGCATTCGTCGTCGTTAAGTGAAAAGGAGTAGCTGTTATGAATTCGATTGAATCAGTGCATTTCGTCGTTGTCTTGTTCGTGAAAGGTGGTTTATTACTTAATGACATTAGTGATTTTAAGGAAATAGCATTGGAAGGAGGTGTTGATAATTTGTCCATGGCTGAATTGCAAACGGCGTGTAGAGCTCGTGGGATGCGTTCCTTTGGAGTGAGTGAACATCGTCTTAAAGATCAGGTATCATTTATTATTGTTTGAACTGAACCGCAATTTTCGAGGCGTTTCCTGGACTTACTTCCACCAGTCTAAAAACTTCTTCTCTCATAAAACAATGTTGCGCCCTTTCACTTCTTCGAAACGTTACAACAAGTAAACAACATTCATTCACATAACTTCTATGACATTTTCACATTATGAGATAATGAACATGAAATGAATTTTCAGTTGAAACAATGGTTAGAATTATCCTTGAACGATAAGGTGCCACCGTCGTTGTTACTTCTTTCGAGATCAATTTACCTTCCTGAGGATATCTCATTCACGGATCGTCTTAAGGCTCTGCTTTCCAGTCTCCCTGAAGGTTCGTTCTAAGTTCATTACAATGCTTCATCATGAGCATTTGAACGAACAAAAGTAATGCGAATATCAGAAAAATCCTCTGATAATGATGTTGGATAGTGATTTATGCTCCGAAAAGATATCATTCATTGATGGGTAGGTTATCATCCAATAACACGAGTAAATTAGTTAATTTTAATTGATGACACGAATATCAGAACAAATGTATTATTCACTTATAGGAGAACATGTTCTGGAACGTAATTTGAACATTGGCCTTTGCTATTATCAAGTTTACAATTAGTAAATGGACAGTATTGCCGATTTTAATTGTTACGATGACTATAAGCTACGCCGTCACAATAAATTATAAACTCATTTGTTTTAGGAATTGCCGAACAAACGCGTCAGAAGCTAACTGAATTAGAAGGTGATAAGGTTGCCTATAAAGAACGTTTGAATCTGATAAAAGCCATCGAGAAGGGTATTCAAGAGGAGAGGAAAACGGTCGCAGAGGCAAAGAAGGCTGCTGAAGAAAAGGTATATCGGGATGAGTTTTTGATTCAGTTCATCCATTCAGTTTTATTTCATCATAAGCATTATTCGATTCAAGAGGTTTGTAAAATATTACAAATATTAATCGATTGCTTTTGTGATCCCTTTCAAATAGCATCCTGATGTATTTAATTGAATGAGGAGAAAATGCGTATGCTTTATTTATGCAGTTTTGATGATGGAATCACTTTCGTGATTTGCATGAATATTACCACTCGAAATATTCCGATTATAGTCACAGTTACCTGGCTGATCACTTTGTTTTGTTACAGAAGAAGATGGAAGAGGAACTGGAAAAGGAGAAAGCGAAACTGGCCATCGAGCAAGCCGCGGCTGCAGCATCTACATCGGAAGCTTCTGCTGAAATGGTTTCAGAGAAACCTATTTTGGTGAGTGTTTGTGACAGTCATCAAGGAGATGATTTCCATTTTACACATTTAGTAGCAAGAATAGTGATGTGTCAGCAATCAAGGACTCTTGTTGAAGGAGAAAGGAGCCGAAGTGCTGGCTGATGAAGTGAGCGCTGAGACGAAGCCTGTGCCACCTTCTATCGCTCTGAAAGAAAGTTTAGCCGCAGAAGCATTACTCACTGTTGGTGTTGCATCGAAACATGTGGCTGAAAAAGTTGCACAAGCTACGGCCGTTGATCAGGTATTCACCCATTCAGTATCTCATTCACGTCTGTCTGTTTTGAAAGTCCATGTGTGAAATGACTGGGTGTGTATGGAATCAAACATTTATTTGTTGAAATACAGTACAAGACTTTGACAAAGAGCAAAACTATTGCTATGTGAGGTGCATCGTTGAAATGCTTTAAAAAAGCTGAGTGGGTAAATGATGCAAGTGATCTATCAAACGATTATCAGCAACTGACCGAGCAATTATCAAGAAAACTGTATAATCGAGAAATGTAAAATCAGCAGTTCATTTCTCTTTAAGTGCAAATTTATCCATTCGACAACGGTTTTTGGTGAGTGTCATTTGATGAATAGTTCGCTGAAGAATTTTTATTATAGAAAGATCTGAAGAAGATTGAGGACGTAATTCACGGAAGCGTGGTGTCGGAAGTGAAGCACGATGTTATTGAACTGAAGGAGAAACTCACCGAGCTCAACGAGGTTTATTTCATTAATGGTTATGATCAGTTGTGTTGAGGAGGCAATATCAACCGGAAAACTGTGTTGCAAATGTTTTTGATTGCCGTTGTTTGGATGATGAAATCTTTAGAAGTTTAGATTCGTGAACCTGATGGGAATTGAACAATCATTGAGATTACGCGAGTGTCTTAAATAGATAGTGGACTTGACGGCGTGTTTGCTCTAGCACAGCTATCATTTTTTAGTGTAGCCGTTCAGTGAGAGAGAGAATCATCGTTATGAAATGTTTAGGATCTTCTCGAGGTGGATGTTCTGAAGAAGGATCTGGGTGAATCGAAAGGCGCGAAACGATTACGTCAGAGTCTTGGCACAATTTTGAACAAAGTTGAAGCTCTTGTCGAAAAGTTGGAGGAGAAACGTCGTACGATTGACGAGACAGTTGCAGATCCCGCTATTGCGAATGCTGCCACTACGAAGAAGTTTGTTGTCATATTTATTTCAAAGCAATCATCGTTTTCGTTGCGAATGATCAGTATGCCATCGATATGATCACTTTCTTAATCCATCCTCTGCCGTTCTTAATTTTAAGCGACTGAACATAACTTTACATCCTGTTAGTCAATTTCATCGTGGTCAACACTTCATTCACGTAATTTTTCAGTTTACCATTTTTCGTGTATCCAACAACATTCTCTCAGAATGCTGCGCTGTTTTGACAATATGTTTTGATGTTTTCTCGTGTAATGATATCATGATATTGTAAATGGTTCAGAGTGACGCTGATGCGTGTTGATGACATATTGGATAAGTTGCGATCACTCGTTAAATTACCTGATGATCAAAAAGCAATTGAAAAGGTTCGTTTTTTACTTTTACTCGTCACAATTATCCACTCAACTTATGGTCATATCACGCATCAATTCTTCGATGGAAAGTCAAACTTAAATTCAAAAATGAGAAATATTTTGATGATAATGTTGCGCGATTCATTAGCAAATTGATCACCCTGATAATATTACTGGATGATGTTTTCTTTTTCGTGATTTCTGGCTGTTTCCTTCGTCATCAGCCGCAGAACATCATGAGGTGTTATTTTCTAGTTTACAGATAGAATTAGATGGGCAGAAATGAAATTGATATAAATTAAGCTTTATATGGCTTTTCGTGAAGATTTTGGTGGATATATGAGGATGAAAATGTTGAGATTGTTTGTTTGTTGATATGAGGAAATGGATTCAGGTGGTTCGTGCACTTGACGAGGACACGGATGGTATTATCGACGCGAATATTGTGCTTAGAGTTAGTTGCATCATATTTAATTCTCATCGTGGTTCTAGTGTTGGCTTGAATAAATGCAATCCATTTTATGAACGAATACGTTCCGTTTCATTCAGATGCATTCGTTATTTCCATTGAATTAAATATTTATTACTGATCCTTTCATTATCCATATCGTCCTCCAACAGTTTGGTTACTGTTTCGAAATCAAACTGAAGCAACGTCTTTCCAGCATTGATCATTAACTTTGAACATTACTGTATTCGCATCCCTTCCTTTTAGACTTAAACTAATTTTTACGTTTCGTTTCTGCAAATTCACTAAAGTCATTCATTAGAATGAGAGAGGCATCAGATTTTCAATTCATCTAGTGGATGAATTTTTGACTAATGTGAAGGTGATTGCAGACGATTGAAATTCTCAGTCAGCACAAGGATTTGAAAATAAGTGCGGAACAGATCAAGAGCATGGTTGAGGTGTTGAAGAAGGAAGAGGAAATGGCTGCATTGGATGAATTCATTCAAGGTGTCACTCCGTACCCACCCGCTCCACCCGAACCACCACTCATGGCATCCGATGCCAAATCCACTCCCTTCACTCCGCCAATTCCTCCACCTGAGCAGATACCCGTCGATAAGACCATACCACCAATGCAATCACAATCCAAATCACCGAACTCATTCAAGGAGACTTCCGTTTGAAATTCATCTTTAATTCAAAGGTATCATTCATTTTCTTTTGTATAATTCATTCGATCTTTTGTAATTTGCTTTTATTATGGCAAGTCAACGTATTATGATAAACTGGTCTTTGCTCTGAATGTTTAAGCTTAGCCCTGAAACTGTTGAATTTGGGAGGCCTCCTTGTTCGGATCGGCGCTGTACAGATTATATTATGGTTTTGTGATTACAGCTCAATCACATAATTTTCGGGGACAACGTTCCGTTAAACCATTTCGTTTAGAATTGTTGATTTCGAAAATTGTCGCTAAATTAATTGCAGAATATTCGAGATATGCATTTGTATGTGTGTGGGTGACAATAGATTTTTGAAATTCACTTTTGGTACGTTCCATTACTGTTTTCTTTTGTATCTGAATCAGCAACACTTCCAAATTTCAGTTAAAGGACCATAAACGCATAAAAAATTCGTGATTACATATATCACGCAAAATATAACTTTATTTCTATTTTTTTAGCTGATAGATGTTTGTGTTTACAGTTGATTGGTGTATGAACATTAAATGATGTTTTATTATAAAATATTATAACAACGTATGATATTATAAACGATGAATATAGATTGTTGACTCTCGGATTATCAAACTGCTTTTCAAATGTTTATCTATTGATTATAAAACAAGGAAAAGCTATTCAAAGAATCCAGCGATGCACATATCGTTTGCATCGTTTATTGGTTTTTGAAGTATCTCTTTCGTGTATGTGGAAAGAAATTGTGTGAATTTGTACAGTTTACGTAATTCATGATGAGTGATCATTGTTGACTTCGTTTTCGCTGTGAAATCTTTGACTGATTCTTGATGGTTGTCATCTGTAATGATTAACACTTTTGAATCGAGTTTGCTGAAGTGAATCGATGAATCGCTGTCCGTACGTTGCTTGAATGTTTTTAGCCAGTGTCTCAGTGAACTGTGTTATGGTCATTTAGATGTATATTCAATTGATGCTACACATCAACTCGACTGTGATCAGTTAACACTAAACTTGTATAAACTCTCATTCGTTGTCTCATTTGATTCGCTCTTTTCCTGTGCGTTTCGTCTTTGCTTTTGTTTGTACGCTTCGAAATGTTCTCAGATTCTTTTGTAGCTGTCTCGATTGAAAGCGATGTACGTTAGAGAACGGCATTGATTTACTTATTATTTGCATGATTGGGTGAGTTGAAAATGAGTATAGTAAATTTTTGTCCTATGTGATCTATGTTGTATGCCAATAACATTGTTATTTGAACATTGTCTCCAGTTTTCAATAGTGTCTTTAACGTAATTCCAGTTCCAAGTTAAATTTCAACTCATCATTTTCTAGTGTTTAGTTTCGTTTGTTACGGTTACGAAAAAACTAATTGTTCACTGAATTTATTATTGTATTGCTCCTCGGTTCTACTTTTTTGCAACATTCAAATCTTCTCTCTGATCTAAATTATAAGTTGATGTGCTTGAATTTTTATCATGCCATAATTTACCATTTTTTCATGGAACTGCAGTCATCTTATCATTTCTCGATCCTATTCACTGCGGGTTTCATTCCAACACCGAACCGAAGTGAATTGCCTGTGTCCTTTACTCTCGTTAAAAAATAAAAAAAAACTCAAGGGAATACTATTGAGAATGTAAAAACATGGGATGGGGATTGCTTGCCGAATCATCGTATGTTTTTGTATTTTATATATTTTTGCGCCCAATCGCACATTTCGAATATGTGCTCTGGGCTTGTGAATTGAATATTGCGAATTTTTTTACGGGGTTTTTGTTTGTTGTCGAAGATGTTAGAGAAGAATTGTTAATGTGAGTCACAATCGAGTCGATTTGTGAGGAGTGAATTTTGTTGCAGTGATTGATGGATGGTACTTAGTTACGTGTTGTTGTATGAAAAAGAAATGATAAATCTGCTTTCGTTGGTGATTGTTCGCATTCGATGTAATACAGCATTTTATCGAGATTATCACTTCAAATAAAGAATAACATCTCTTGTTCTTTGCTGTTATTTTATGCACTATCACTCGGCTTCAAAAAAAGAGCATTTTTATTCTAACCGACAAAAACGATAATGCTCAAAAACCATTACATTCGGCTGGTGGTCATGACGATGTGCTGAATCGACCAGTCATTTCGTCACTATCCCATTGAACAGTGCTTCTCATAAAGAAAGGAGAGACTGCTTCCTGGGGAAGAATTTTAGGGTACTCGTGGGGGAGTCAGGAAGTGGGCTAGTCAAGCTTGGTTGATATTTAGCAATTGTTCAGACTGCTTGTTTGATCACCAAAAATTGATTCATTCCAGTGATATCACCGATGAATCACTGAGGGAAACATCACTGATCATCTTCAATTCTCTTCTGGTTTGTGTCGAAAACGTGAAGGGCTGACAGATCAGAAGGAGGAGGAGGAGGAGGAGGGGGTTGCAATCAATTCGACTGTTTGGAAGGGACCGCGGTCTGCCGTATCTCCAAAGCAGGAACAAAGTTCGAGGGCGCATAAACGACAGGTTTTGATTAATTTTCATTTGGAACATATTAAGAAGACAGTTATAGCGTAATTATTATAAATTTGTAATTAATGATAACAATGATAAGAGTGATAATAGTAAAATATTGGATGACAATAAAATAATAAAAATGACAACAATAATAATAGAGAGAACAACAACAATGACGAGTGGAAAAAGCGCAAGAGCAATAAGGACAGTAGTCATAAGAATAATAATAACCAGGATGATGATATCAATAAGAATTATGCATATAACTGTTATTCATCGTATCAAAAATCACAACAACTCGTCAACGATAGTTATACATCCGCTCACTTGCAACCACAATGTTCATCAATTAAATTATTCACTGAAGTGTCACATTCGGGTGATGCTTCAGCACTCGATAAACGCTCATATGTGGCAGTTTGAATGGCTCGTTGTTGATAAGTAAAGGAGCGATTATATGAGGGTATTGTGTACTTTTATGGGAATGTCATCGTTGGAATACGTTTCGATCGTTTGATGCAGTGCCGGTCGAACGAGTGCTGATGGACGTGACACATTCATGGTGGAATTCCTTAAATTCAGTTCAAATTTACACTCAACTAAACCGTATCATGATAGAAATTTCGATTACTTTATACATTTATATCAGTTATTGTGAACAAATAACATCAAAAACAAACCATTTTGGTTGACCTCTTCTGACCAACAGTTGTTGACCATTGCTTACCGCTGTTCGCTGCCTTTTAAGCTCATCGATGACTTTATCCTTATCAACCAGTTCCTAAATTGACTGTGTTCAATTCAGCGTTTGATTTTTGAACTGGTCAGTTTCTTCATAACTCACTGAATGCAGTAAAGTCGTAAAACCATCTTGGATGAGACGTACGATAGAGATTTGATTGAAACATCTGATGTGAGTCGTTTTTTTTGAAGACAAACAGCAATCAAAGGAATATTTTTTCATTCAAAACATCGTCGAAATTTCAGCGTTTAATCATCAAATAGCAAAATGTCGATGGATACAGTGAATCGACTGTCAGACATACCTGACACAACATACGGTTTTGTCGTTGTAAATAGTGAGCACGATCGTCAGACGGCTGCGGCATCTGCGTTTTAACCTCAAATTCAGATTCGTTTCAGTTGATGAATGAGTGTTTGGATAGCGAGCAAAACCGGCTTTAATATATTGATTTCAAAGCGCATAATGGAACGAGATGCGAAAACGATCACCTGTAAATTGGAATGGGTTGGGAATCCGTGTTCGCTGCTTTCCATTAACGATGTCATCCGTCGATTCAGCTCCGAGATGTGCGCTCTCAAGTAATTCAGTTTTTGTTCATGTACTGATGTATCCTTCAAATAATTCATGTGCACAAGTGATTTCAAATTAAATGTCATACAATTATTATTTATTTTCTGTTCATTGAAGGTAGAGAGCATTTCTTCGACTAAGGGACTATTCCATTGCAAGTTGTTCGCTCACCACCTCTCAACAACGAAACAGCAACAAAAAACGGCTTTCACCATTATTCTCTACTTTATGTACCCCAATGTACACTGTTAT
The DNA here is from genome assembly GCA_035041965.1 of Anisakis pegreffii. Classification (NCBI taxonomy): domain Eukaryota; kingdom Metazoa; phylum Nematoda; class Chromadorea; order Rhabditida; family Anisakidae; genus Anisakis; species Anisakis pegreffii. Next base: position 268,201 of record JAPYMA010000110.1, on the reverse strand, counting down.
CTGTTAAGTGAATTTGTCAACCGGATATGCAAATAATATCCAATTGTTCTATCTAAATCGGTGGTTCTTAAGCTGGGTCACTTTGCCCTCCTTATGGATCAAAAAAATGTGTGAAGAGCGATACTGACGGAATCTATAGAGTATTTGAATTTGAAATCCAGAAGGCCATGTTGAATTTCATATGTTGGTGCACTTACATTCGAGAGCCTAAACCCAAATTATTCCCGGTGTTCTTGCAATAACTCAAGTACACATTCAAACAGTTCCTTGAATTAGTCTTTTCGAACCTAAACACCAGCTTACGCCTGATAGTGAGTCTCTGGCTCATAAAACGGTATTTGTATCAGAGTTGCTGTTGTTTATACCAAATTCACTTTTATAGGTTGCTCATAAGTAATTGTACATTTTTACCATTTCTTTCATTATTTTAGAAGTATGCACAAGTGAAGTTGGGCGATCGGTTGAAACTCCAAAAAAAAAACAATTAGAAATAAACCTACAAGACCCCAAACGAAGCAATTAGATGAAAACCTACAAGAGAGACCATTCCTTTATTGACTAAACGACTCCTTTTCTGCACTGAACAAAGTCGTTCATTATACCACGCAAGTAATTTAGTTGCATTGTCAATACCTCGGTTCACGATATCTTCTTCTTCCTTCAGTATCATCTCATGCTTATTCTGAGTATTCTGAAATTTTTTATTTTGAAATTAATCACTCGTTTCCAGCAATTGCAGACAATTTCGATGCGATAATTCGTCTTCTTATTTGCTAGTCAATTTTATTGCCAAAAACGAAAATGAATCGACCTTTTCTCACACCATCTACTAATTAATAGTGATGGCATCCGGCCGATGATCGCTCGGAAAAACCCAACAATTTCGGATCCCGACTACCGGAATGTTGAACTTTCGATATTCGGATCCCGACCGAACAACTTGGAAGGTCAGTCGGAATTCCGACTGCCGGAATGTTGAAATGTGAATTCGGTCGGATTCCGATCGAATTATTCCGACAATCGGTCGAAATTCCAACTGTTAGAATGATGGAATTTGATGACGGTCGGATTTCCAACGACATGAAATTTCGCTCGAACGTCATCGCTGCTAATGAACGAAGAGTCCAAATTCAGTTCTCCCACTCATCACATGTATATGTTTGCCTGTTCGCAACAACTGATCAAAATGCTGTATCGTGCACCAAATTCGACCTACCAACTGTATAACAATGAAAACGTGATCATAGCAGTTTATATCTAAACTACCACACAATATTATTGTTAGCGAGATGACGTTCAAAATGTCATGGAGTATTAATGTCACCATGATGATATTTAGTAATTTCTAGTTTACATACGCCAATGAAGGTAGATGCATGTTCGAGCGCACGCAAAACTTATTTCGTGACACATGAATTGGAGACAAGGAATTATTCACTCATACGAACTGACAACATCTGTTGCTCACAATAGATGTGATAACACGCAAATTGAATAATGTTTGAGAAATCTGTTGAACTAATTTCACGGCACGCAATCCCAAAGACTACAGTAAAGAAATGCGAATGATTCGTTCTAAACGAATGAGTTTAATCAAATCATTTGTCTTGAATAAATGTTTAATAAATAAGCTCTCATCGATATAATCAGCTAAAAATATTGAATCTCAGATTGCGTGACCGAAAGACGACAATTCGCTGTGAATACAACAATGCGCCGAAGCATTTATATGAAGCGATTATGTGTGATAGGTATTTCATTTCAGCACTTGCATAGCTGCAGTAATGTACACCAATCTGTTAATGCTGTTCCCGCTTATAATCTGCTCAATCAGATATTCTAGATGTGAGGACGAACTTGAGGAGCAAAGGTCCACATCGCTCCAAAGAGACCAGCTCGAACCGACCATGAGAGAGGTTCGAATTCATCTAATTTCCTATCCAATTCCACAAGCTTCTATTGTTCGCTCGAAAATTACGGTGCTCTTTGTGGATAGCAATGAGTAAATGCTACAGTAGAACAAATACTTCTTCCTCAGTCAATTCTCCACCTCACCTGAATGGTTCATTCATTTCATTTTAAAATCCACCTGAATTCATTACAAATGATAGCAGGATAGCTGCATTTCATTTGTGCAGAATGCTCAAATTTGAGTTACACTAACGAGAATTATCAATGTGGCCAATTAACTTTTTTAACAATATTACATTTCTTTGAATAATTTCCTCACTAATCATGGTATCTTTGATGCAACATTACTATTTACTGAAGAAAATGTAAGAATATTGTTTTTCAATAATTTGTGCCTCGAAACTTATCCATTTGCAAATGATTATTGTTTTATAACTCGAGGTGGTTGATGAGCGAACTGTTATCGAACAGCAGACACTGTGTCATTCAATAATTCTGGTCAATGCGGGGTTATGAACCTCATCACCACTTGCTCCATCTCATTTCATTAATGGATTGACTGGTGGGGAGTGTTTGAGGAGTGAGCAACAGATTATGATGGGTGTACTATCAAATGAGAATCAAAAGAATCGGTTTCAGATAAGCTCAAGTGGGAACGACTGGTCAGAAGTGTTGCAAAAACGCTCGATGGTACTCGGAAGACCCGAGTTTCGTCCGGGTAAACGTTCATTAGCTCTTGGCAGAGTGCATTTTCGACCCGGTAAACGAAACGCTGATATCGCCGATGAGGATATCGCATACTTGATGGAGAGCGCTATGGGTAAACGAAGTGCTGCTTTGGGACGTATGTACTTTAGGCCTGGCAAACGATCGTTAGCCTTAGGTCGCACTGGTTTCCGTCCGGGCAAACGCTCACTCGCACTCGGCAGAGTCGGATTCCGACCTGGTAAACGAGCAGATTCGTGCATCACGGAAATGAACGTTATTTGGAATAACATTATTGATCTCATTGAGGTGAGTTCACTTTTTTGACAACCGCGCAGTTCAAGAGCTTCGGTGCTGATGCAAGGAATTGCAACGCTAATTTGGCCATGAAAAACTACCATCAAAAGATATCACTGAAATAATTTTTCTGGCTCGTTCCAATAGATTTCGAATCATTGGCTCAGTGATGAGCAAAAATGCTGATCACATACTGATGATTTCGGCAACTTAGAACATAAGACTAGCCGAATGTTTTTTCATGGCTGGATTAAATCTTCGTATGTGATTGACTGATCTATAAAAAGATGAGTATAGTGTGAATGCATTGTTTGAGAGTGAATTTTGCAGTGATTCATGCTAATAAGTAATGTCAATTTGTAGCAATACGAAAAGACATCAGATCGCTGTGGTATCAGTGGAAACACATACTAAGAAAACGCAACCGAACTCATTTGAATCGATGAAACGAAAACGACAGATTGACAAATCAGTGGTACAGCACCTAAATACGACCAACAAACTTAATTGCTCCATATTAAAGCTGCTTCTTCTTTATCTTTTCTCCATAAAAATTTCACAACATTTGAATATTCATCTAATGATCCAAATATAATTGCATATTGTTAGCGTTCGAGTGTATTCCGCAGCATTTTACAGTATCTGATTGCATTATCAATCATAACCTTGTGTTAATACTGGATCTTTTGAAGCAAAAAACGTTTCTATATGATAACAAGTTGAAATCGTCAATTCAGAATCAGTTCGTGAGTGTTCACACAAGAAACGAGAGGTGAATTCAGTGATTGCCTTGCGACCACCTCATATGATATCTTCGTATACAATCTTCAGCATCACTCAAAAGTGATTTTTGTCAATCAAAATCGTACATTACACACGGTGAAGTTGGCTGCATCAAATCACCATCGCAAAACTATCAGTAAGCATGTAACCGTTGAAAAAAAGGTGTTCGTGATTTCAATTCGATGGGAGATGAAAAATGAAGTGAAATGCTTACAAAACGAGGCGAATCACGCATTGTCTGATTGGGAGATGTGGTTGAGGCGGATGATGAAAACTGTGAATTTCGCCAGGGCGCGTCGCCAATGCCAGATGAAGCTGCAATCATTAAGGGATGTGAATGAGTGACAGTGCGATGATTGGTAACAAAACGGTTGTGAAATTTCGAATTCTGAATGTGAACCCAACAATCTCATACGAAAACAATTGAGATATTTGATTTGATCCCCTTCGAATTCATTCAAATAACGAGTCAATTCGAAATGGAAAGCAGCATTACATCTATCAGTAATCCAAAATTTGAAAAATTCCGATGCAATTCGCACTGGAAACTGAGGCTTTACTTTAGAAATCGAAATTCTGCGAAATTTGTCCGGGGAATTTGGTTGAAATTTCGAAATAATGATAATAATACCGTGCTGTAGGTTGAAAGACTTAGCGTGAGCTTCGTGGTAAGGCTCAGCCTAAGCCTTTAACCTCCCTCACTATCGCGAAGGAAGTCTCAACCGAATATTAAACCTCTTAGTATGCATCCACCTGAGACTTAGTTTGATTCAAGAAAAAATCGCTTTATCATGTTCCAGAAAGCATATCAAGTGAAACTGAACGCAGTTTTGTGGAGAAGGAAATTTGAAACCAATCCTGCCCTCATATAACATGAATTTGAATAAATTCGAATTCGGATTCGAATTATTTCGATTATGACCTGACATCCAAATATCGAATATTTTATTTTCAAAATTTAAATTCATGATTTACAAAATTCGAATTCCGATTTGGAAGTGAAATCATCCTTCGACGAAGGCTCCTTTGATAACTTACCTATAGATGCAAACGATACAGTACTCTGTGGTCGGAAGCGAACGGTTGAATGGCGTTTAGTGTCTGGTGGTTGGAAACGTTCTCTTTGGGATTCATTCTGAATGATTGGACATGAAAAAACACTATAAAGAGCACAAATTAAACAACTGAATGGCCCTAGGACAGAATAATGATCGAACACGTTTTGGTATGCTCTTGCACCCAGTATTACTGTACTACTCGTTGTTTTTCAAATTGCTGAACGTCAATGAAGCATCAAAGGTATTATATTTCTGAAATGTGCGTGTCAGCATGGAATACGCAGTAGAACTGTTAGCAATGCGATCGGTTTCTATGAATAACATTTTCATTATGAATGAAATGTCTTCACGCAATAATACCGATCATATTTCATCTGTAGGCTTTTTAAAGAACAAGTAATCATATGATGTACTTCGGTTATACTTCGGTTCACGGGCTGAACCTTATTTTAAAAGAACATGCGTTCGCTCGTCGCAAACAATAATGAACTGAACTGATTTCGAGTTAAGAATGCAATTATTAATCTCTGCTGTTGAAAAAATACCTTTTTGATGCGCATTCTCACGTCATTGATTTGATGAATTTCGTCTGCATTCATTGCTGCTGTATTATTGCTATGGTTTGAACGTCGATCTAAACCGTTCAAGCCCATCGTTGGACCGTTTCGTTTTTTATCCAGACTGAAAAAATAAAATTCATTGAGATAAGAAATGGATCACTGCATTCATGCATTTCCTATTCTAAACGAGTGTCAACGTGTGTGGGATGTGCGTGGACAAGCAATCTTTCGATTCATTCGAATCGATTCATTCATAATGTCAAGAAACAATCGTTCACACGTGCAAACGTCATCGAAACCACCATTTCACCGTGACAAGTGCAATGCTAATAGCAATTATTTCATTTCATTAATTATTTCATTACTACACACGAGATATTTTCATCAATACTGCCCCAATAATGCGAAGAATATCAATGCACTGAACAAAATCGGCTTGAATTCAATCAAAATTTTTGGAAGTCCATCTAAAACGATAGTTCCAACGTCACTATGCTCCCGACTCTCCTTTGGCCTACGTAAGAGCGCAATTCTCTCCACTTCCCAGCAATCCACATGATCACAACTCCCATACGACAATAAATTTAATCCTATCGAGAAATTAGACTAGGAACAAGGAAGTGCACTCGACTGGGCACGAAGTCTCCTGCCAATAAACTGTTGCTCGTACAAAGGAACCACTTCCCATTGACGGAACAACCGAGTTGAAAACGTTTGTAGAGGGATGATGAAAAGTGCTCAGTCAACAAGGATTTGCGAGTCTCGTCAATTCGTATCATCGCTTAACACCTTCGAATTTCTCTCTCTGTGAGAATTATTGATACTCACAATCAGATATCAGGAATTAATGCATCATTGAATCAACACGCACATCGTCGATCAAACGGAACTATATTTGATTGCAGTTTGTGATCAGGATTTGTTTTAATATCGTATGTTAGTATGATTTTGCAGAAGGTATATGAATTGAGAATTATTTCAAATGCTGCACCAATAATGTCACATTCTTGTAGTGTTCGTATGCATAAGTGACATTATGCAATTGTTCCTTTCACTTAGTGTGACTCTTTCGATACATTGATAAAGATAATAGATTATGAGTGAACCATTAAGATGGAATTTATGAAAGTGGGTGTCATTCATGAGATTATACACACACTGCAATCGCATCCGTCATAAATCGCTCATCATCTGTTGTGTTTACGTGATTGTTACAACGAGAAATGAGTTATTAATCGATTTAGTGTTTCAAATGCAGCAACAATGTGGAGCAAGCCGCAAAATTCATGAAATTATTCGGTCACACAAATCACGCTCTCTTGAGTTTCAAACGAATCGCCGATGATCCAAATTGCAATCCGAAACTAAACAAAAGAAATTGAAAGGGTGTGAAAGTGAATGGGCATTTTGGATTAGAAATCTATGAATACATATATTGAACTGGAAATGCGTTGTTTTCATGAATGGAGGTTGTCACGTTGCACTGAATGCAAAAAATGTGCTGAATTCGATGGTGCAAATAAAGACAACACGTTCACAGCAATACAAACCTTCGTGAACCAATCGAAATACGAGCAAAAATGATCAAAGGGATAACCAAACGACACTAAAAATCTAAATCTATTGTTGGTTTCACTATCAAATAAATGTTAATGATTTTTTTAAGATGCGAATATAAAAGAACTATTTTCGCTCATTCAAGAAAGTCGATGACACTGAGAATGCTGCAATGAACAATGGATTATGACTGAATCATTAAGATGGAATTTATGAAATTGGGTGTCATCACTCATGAGATTATACATACACCCCAATCGCATTCGTCATAAATCGATCATCTGTTTTGGTGATTGTAAAAAACTATCATCGTTGTTACAATGAGAAAATGAATTCTTAATCGATCTAGTGAAAATTTGCTTTTCGCAGTGAAAATTTGCCTTTCAGAGCGGAAATTTTCTTTTCAAGCAAATAGAAAGTTGACAAAGCAATTGAGAAAGCACGTATGTTTTGTGATCACAACATCGATTATTGTGGATATGAAATTGACAAACGCTCTCCATGAATGAAAATCGTATAGGTCGAGTAATAATGCAGTGAATGGATGTGCTTTCGAGTTGGTTAGCAATTTGAAATGGTACAATAAAGGCGATAAGTTAAAGCGATTGCAAACAAACACACGATAGATACTTCAAGGTGGCAAGAAGATGCTCGCTCGAAATAAACTCAAATCATCATTGAATCGTGTTTGGGAAATATGCGATTAAGAGGATCGACGGATCGTTTGCACAGATAGTTTGCGACGGAATTGCATTTGAGCAGAGGATTGAGTCGAATGGAGACTGTTAATAGAGCCTCTTAAGAGAGAATCTAAATGTTCGATGAGTTTAACGAAATGATTCGCATTCCGGTTTTATATCGAACTCAACTTATGAGCACAGCCATCATTTCATTATAATGTTGTCTTTCATAATTTGCTCATAGGCACCAAATATGACGGCGTTTTTATGCTATATTTTATTCCATTGCAGACAAATACGCAAGAAAAATCCTAACAATAAGCCATTCTCGCTCAAATTTTGTTAGCTTCGATCGAATGCTCTAGTAATGAATTCTCAATAATACGAATACGCCTTCTTGACACAGCTAATGCTGTGAAGAGGGCAAAAAATTGATCTGGTGTATAAAATTATATTAGCTAGCCATATATCTTTGTCACTCAACAACAACAGCAAATTCATTAGAACATCCGTGACCAGTTATAATTGAATAATTGAATGCAGTCAATTTCATTTTTGTGAAGCGAACTCAAACATAAGTTGACATACGCACAGGATTGGCTGTTGAAAAGAGTAAGAAACGAATTGAACACACCGAAAGTTTCGAATGTGATAAGCGTGGATCAATATGTTTTCGGGCTGACATATAAAAGAGCTTACTTGGACTGAGACAAACGTGCATCGGATGCAATTTCGTAACTGTTTTGTTCGGTGATGGACTGTCGCACAGCGGCCAGAAATCGCTCAAAGGTGATCATGCCGTTCTGAGGCGTTATACTTCCTAGGCAATCGAGAAATGAGTCCGGTAATTGTCGTCGTGTCGGTAACTCACTCCATCTTGCACACAACTGCAATTACTCACATGAGCATCATCAACCATTATGAGGATTAATTGAGAATTAATGAGCAGCATTAGACAGAACATTATTCGCTTTATATTACGTTAATTACAACGCTCTTTCGGTAAAGCAGCTGCATGAAGTGACACAGTAATTATACAATAGAATAGTACTAAAGAGGTGTGTGACACTTTTATTCTTTGCTGTAATGAGTAGCATAATATATGCTATCGGAAGATGTTTATCCATGAAGTGGTGAATGCAACTATTGCGTTTGTTGATGATACGAAATCAAAACATGATAAGATGAACATTTAAGATTTGCATTTGAGTACTGGGTGTGGGTATGCGGAAGGAGCAAGACTGTTGACAAATAAACTCATTTCTCGCCCATTAATATCGGCTTTTAGTGAGGAAAACGCGAAGTGATGAGCTTCGAAGCAAACATTCCGTGATGACAAAAACGTATTCGAAAATAAACAACAATGCTCAATCTCTTCTGACGAAATGAATAATTTATTAGCAATTATCTATTTCAGCCTTTTCAAATAGTAGTTGCAATATCAAAAACACCAAAACCTCATGCAAATATCGCAACGTATTAGTTATGAAAAGCTTCATTATCACCCACAATTTCAGTCATTTGTAGAACCATTTTCAAGTTGAGAAAGCAGCTGAAATGGGACAAATGCTGAATGACAATTAGTTGCAGCATTAGTTGGCTTATGTTAGTAACCAGATTGATTCAAGATCCTCTTCATAATAAAACAAATAACTTGGAATCATAATGCCCGCTTGAATGCGGTTAATGACTAATAAGGATTGTCAACAATGGGAAGACCGGAGAATGGAAAAGCATTCGAGTCATACAAGATAACAACGCTTTTTCTAACAACAGATAACAAGTGATAATTCTTTCATAGAAAATGGGCGAAAAATGATCATCAGTTTTCAAGGCGAAAAAAAAATTGTATTTATTGTGAAAATGTGCGAAACTTTTAAAGTATCACTGCATCGAATGACAGTATCGCTGTCTCATGGAACACGATTGTAATTGTTACTCAAAAACAAGATGCAACTATCAATTCGAATCATCGTGTAATGTCTACGATTCTTCGATAGTGCAAAAGAGAAGTGAAGAAACGCTTCAGAGCGCCATTCGATTGCATTTTTATTTCTCAATTTGTAACAAATTCCGTTGCTTTAATTGTGCGTCAATTTTGAACTCCAAATGTCGCAATGAATGACGGTGATTGATTTGAAGATGCTGCAAAATGCGAAAAAAAAACGAGATATCTGACGGAAAGTTGACTCTCAGCAAATGAATCGAAACGTTTTTAATTCGATCAAAAACATTGTTTGCATTCAATGAGATCTTTTGCAAACTGAAAACGTTTGCTGCTGATTTGATGACGAACATTGAATTTTGCAAGTCGCAATCGGAAGGCACGATTCGTTTTTTGAAGAAAAAATGCTGTTTTGCTTCAATTGCGCTATTGTGTTCAGTGGGAAATCAGAGAAACTTCGATATTTTCTGAACGTTCGATGTGAATGGAAAATAATTTCATCAAATGATCAGTGACGTACATAGAAGAAGGAGACAGTGAGAGGGGATATTTTGATTTTTTCTCTATGCTAACGATCATCGTAAAAGCTTTGGAGAAAGCGAAATATTTTTTGATTCATGATAATTTCAAGGTTTTTCTAGTGTTGAAGTAATTTTTTCAAAACATTTAATTCAAAACATCCCCTTCACCACCTCTTTATCATGAATACGACGTTGCGAGTGACGAATGAATTTCGTCTTGTCTTATGACATTTAGCACATTGTTTTTTTCTTTATTATGAACACAATTTGATTAGTGACACTGATTAATGATACATTGTGTTATGGATGCTTAAGAAATTCTTGAGCAATTCATTCTTAAATATCTCGATCGTTTCATCGAGTGATTGCAGAATGTTTATTGCAAATTAAAGTGAAGTGGTGACGTTGAAGAATTATTCATTGTGCATCATTCAAACGAAAAAATGAAACGCCTGATGAGTACGAGAGGAGTGAACATTAGTGACAGACTCATATATGAAAACGTACAGTTAGCCGAAAGAATAGAAATGGAGAGGGAACAAAAATAATAGTTTAATATTTTGAAGGCGGACAGCAAGAAAATCGCCAAGATCTACCTGTCTGTAGGAGATACGGCCGGTACGATCTGAGTCGAGATTATCGAATAAAATTCGCAATGAATCAATAAAATGATCGGGCAATTGAGTGAACCTCGTTTCCGGTTTCATTATTTGCGAAGTCCGTTTCTCGAAATGATACTTTCCTCGGAACAGTCGAACGAATAAACTGAAAACGTTGTTTGAACAGCGTCAAGTATTCAATCAACTCAGGTGTGTGATAGCGTTCTAAACAGTTAGCAATTTTAAAAGATCATTTCATACGTTCCAAACGGTTCAACATTCCCTGAAAGGAAGCGCAGAACGCAATAATGGGTGGAGATGTCTTCAGAGTCGCTAAGTAAATAAAATTTTGTAGACATTCTGAAATGATAACAAAAAGTGAAAAGATGAAGAATTACAGCGTATTCAAATGAAAGTAGAAGCATCACTGCCGTGCGATAATACTGTCAACATTACAAAGCAAAATGTCTTTCATGTGATATCAACTGAACACTTCATTGATAACATTACTAACGCAATGTATACAGGTGTGCTTATGTATGCAAGTATTGGAACAGAGTCAGTTTTAGGAATTCGGATGAATGACTGCGGAACAAATGTCAAAAACGGCGGCGTATTGCTGATCGGTTTTGCACTCATTTCATTGGAAAATTAAAACTGAGGAATTCAATGAATCAAATGCTATCAACGAACTGAGTTTGTTCAGTTTGGTAACATTCTCTCCGCTGAAAGCATAAATTCATATTGAACATTTTTACAGTTTCTTAGCAGAAATCACAGAAACGTGCTCGAGGAGTTTTGGACAGAATGGCATAATTAAAAAGCAATCCTGCAATGCTTATAGATTCTGCAGCAATACTGCTTTGATGAAATTCAGCTGCACCGAATGTGAGCGATTCAATTCGCTCTATAAGAATCACTGATTTGCATTCCATTTCCGGAATATTTTTTCCGTAATATTCGAATACGCTACAACCCTTCAATTTTCCCAGTTTTTGTTTTTATTTCAAAGCGAAATGTCACCGCAAAGGAAAATCATCAATAAATCGACTGTCAGCAAGTGATGAAAATTTCTAAAGGGAAAACAATAAAAATGAGCATGTCATTGAACTGATCAGCTCATGGAGCTACTCGTTTTATAGCGCAACTTTTGAGGTGTTGCACTAACAATAAACAACTGACAATCCCATTTCGTTGAGAATTTAAGCGAAACAAACCACCTTTTTTCATCAGCGATATTTTCTTATAGTTTATTTCCTCAGTGTATAACAAGGAGAGTAAGCACAACTAATGATGAATCAGATTGAAGAATCCGATTCTGTTTGAGCAATAAAAATTTCGAAAATATTCAAATGATGAGCGACGATCACTGAATTTCTTTTCTCTCGTTTTAAGGTGATAATAAACAGTCGCAACTGGTTTGCTGCGTGTTATTGACAGAAATAATGCGATTACATTACATGTAGATAATTTTTTGCGAGGATCTCATTCACCCTCAATACAGTGACTGCGATTGTTTTTCACAGATGGGATGCATTGGATGAAATTGATTCGATTCGCGATTCAATCGAGCAATCAATTTTAATGAATTTGTTCGAAAAAAAAAACGAACAGAACGAGGACATCACATCAAAGTGATTGATTACTGACAGGAACATGTTGGAGGTGTGAAAAAAAGTATTTAGAGTGGAAACAATGGATGCAGTAATTAGTGAATCAAGACATAACGTGAAAAATGTTAACGATTAATCCAATAATGCGACTCCTGAACTGATTAAACAATAATAAACGAATTCGAACCACTGTCACAGATATAGAGTGAGTGATAAACAAGACTGAGTGGGGATCAAGAAAGCGTTTGAACAATAATTCGGTATAATATGATATATTATCACATCGAACAACGCAAATCATGATCAGTGATTATAATGTATTATGTGGCAAATATTAATGGCATTTTGAATGGATATGCAACGATGGCATAGATTCTGCGTTCAGGAATGCGTATTGGAACGTTGTATAATGTTATCATGCATTCTACGCTATAGTAGTTATATTGTAATAACATATTCAACAAATCAGCAATGCATTGCACATTACAATAGGTTTATTAACAAACTGAATATTCAATCGGAGTGAAAATTAACAGCAACGTGGTGGCTCAATGAACCGATTTGCGGAGTATTCAACGGGCACGTCCAAAATGCAATCGAAATCTCTCGATAGCAGTGATATTCCCATCGCAAATGCAGATGTTGGAGAGCAGATTTATGCGCTTTTTGAGGTGCTTTTCTGCAGGCAAGAACTCTGCTAAACCAATTGCAGCAAAGCAGAACAAAAAATGCAGATTATATGAACGAGTTTTCGAATTATTTCCGAATAATCAGCAATTCAAATTATCATTGGTGTGGCCGTAATAGTGGATGAAAAAAAAGATGAGATAACAATATATGTCAAATTGCTTCGAAAATCATCAACATCACGGTTGAGCTGTAATACTTAAGCGGCCTTGCATTCGACAGGTAATATAACACTTGTATTATTAATTATTGAGCATATCTTTATACTTCTCTTGCATCCTTATCAGATATTATTACGCAAATTCAGGAAACAAATATGAATTCACACTCGATGATAGAGAGCTCATTTTACATCTCCGACTTATGCTGGAGTATTAAGATGAGATTTTGCTGTTAGAAATGGCCTGGTCGGTTTTTCGTGAAAATAAGGTACGATGCTGTGATGACATGAAGCCACATAACAAATGCATTAATAAGAACAGCACATAATAGCATACAAATAACTTAATGAGAAATTAATATGGCTAACATGTGTATGACTTCATTTCTGAATATGGTTTTGATCTCATGATCTTCGATTTCATCTGATGAAGATAAATTTAAAAAAAAAAAAGCTCCCTAAGTGAATTGAGAAGCTAACTATTCGCGTCAGCCATCACAAACACCTCAATTAGGAAACGTTGATAATTGGATATTTGCGATGGAAAAAATGTGCTGAAGGTGAACGTAAGAAACGTATGAACGTAAGAAACTGGCTGATTAGCAGAAAGAGAAGAAGAATGTACCATTTATACACATATATGTATAAAAATGAATAAACACACTTATATGCTGGTGTTTGCATTCAATAAAAAGAAACCAATGAATCATTCCAGCATAACGCCATAGCAAGCTAATATCAATAGAATGCTTCTTATAGTCAATTCATTCACGATGTCAATTTGTTTGACTTATAAATGCACTTTATCATTAAAGTATTACTCATCAAGTAATGATGGGTGGTATTTGATCTCGATTAACACTTCAAGATACGCACGTAATTATTATTCCTTGTAAAATGCATATTTTGAAGTTCTCATAAAAGAATAGAATAGTAATCACCGAATAATTGTTCAGTCGATATCTGTTATGTGAAGCAACTGATTAATGAAGAATAATCAAGTGATGCAACATTGATAAGAATGGAAGATAAGGTGGCAAGGAAACGTTTACTCATTTCGAGAACATTGCAAAACTCAAAAGACCCATGAAGAGGGAGCAAATGTGAAGAGTGAGAGTCGTAGGAAAACGGCATTCGTAAACGAAAGCTAATAATCATGAGAAAAACACTAAGCGGTACTTGAGGTGAGAATGGAACGTTTTTGTTCAAAGCGGAGGAATATCGATGAGATAATAAGGAAATGCATTCAAGTATCACCACCACTGTTGTAAGTTATGTGCGAATAGATATTATTATCATTGTTGCATATTATCATTATTGCACATTATTAATATTGTTATCGGTTCTATAGAGGGAGCGTTTATACTGTGCGGTTGGCTGGTAAATGTTTTACATAGAAGTGACCGTGATATGACCTCGACAAAACGCAAAACTTTCTGGTGGCAACGATGATGGCCTTGGTTACTTAACAACTGAACATTCCGCATAGAAGTGTTTCACTGAATCACTACAACAATACAAACATTCTGCTATTCTTTAAGGTAAACACACAAATCATACTTGTTGACCAAATCAAACAAACACCATGTTTGCTTATTCAGTGGATATGAATCGAATCATATAAGCAGCCAATCTCATATGTTCCGCAATGCCATTGCAGCGATCGCTCGTATTAATCCTTTTAGAGCATTGGGGATAAAATTATAATTATGGATAAGCGATGTAATCCATTTTTTCTTGAATTCAAATAATGATCAGTTGGAGAATATTGAAAGTTCTGATTGGGAGTACATAGTTCAAAACAGTCTAAAACAGTGGTTATCGTGCTTTCGCACTCCGTACCATACAACAGGCCGTCATTCCTCTTCTCTAGTAAATCTTTCTTCAGATACCCTAGCACAGAGTAGTGGCGAATCAGTAGGAAGTCAAGAAACTGATCCATTTCCCAAACAGTTTTCTGCTAAAAAGTCGTCTTCGATTCTTTCTTCTTTTGTCTGCGATCGTCTGCGATTTTCATCTGCGATCGGATAAACTTTTTGAAAAAGAAATCACTGAACATTCACACCGAGAATACGAAGAAAAATGAGCCAACAGTGCTCTGCCAACTTCAAATCCTCCAAACAGCACCACCAATTTCCTCCAGGATGAATTTTTTCTATGGCTACCACTCTACCACAGGATTTGACCGTACTTGTTTCTGTTCCACTCTATTTTTTCGATAAAACAGGTGAACAGGTGAAAACAGGTGCTTCGAGAAAAAAAATAGCAATTCGTTGGTATCAGTGAAAGATCACGACTGCTACTTCCCTTAATTTGATTTTCTCAGCTTTCCGTTGGGTTCAAAGCAATGCCACTGAAGAATACTGACCTAAAAGATTAGCTAATTTGCTTCATCGGATGTTTCTAATGAGAATGGTATCGGCTTCAATAACTGCTTTTGTTGATTGCTCATTCCATCATTTGAATTGCGTTGATAACTTGTTTCATTTTCTTCGAAACAATATTAAGTGCTTGTGCTATATCGAGTTGTGGCTTTTCCGATGATTGTAGCAGCATGATTTCATTGGTTATAATATTTTTTCATCCTTATCGGATTCGCACGAGTCATTACTAAATTCTGAAAAGTGCAGTATACCTTCCTCAAGCCCTTGTCTATCATTAAGCATCATCACAGACCCTATAGAGCTAATACAAATGCCCTATATATCAGTGAAAGCACATTTACGCTTCGATCAAACTTTGCAGTAGTATCTTTATGATGAAAGAATGTCACCTCGTCAATTCAGTCAAATTAACGCCAAAATGACAGTTTTCCAAATGTTGAAGGTTGAATGGCTATAGAAGGAATGTTTTCGTGAGGGCGTTCAAGAAGAAATTCTTTTGGAACTAATTTTTAAGTTATTAAATTTCGACATCCTCTGAAATTTGATTG
Source organism: Anisakis pegreffii (assembly GCA_035041965.1). Taxonomy (NCBI): domain Eukaryota; kingdom Metazoa; phylum Nematoda; class Chromadorea; order Rhabditida; family Anisakidae; genus Anisakis; species Anisakis pegreffii. The sequence goes on along the minus strand of JAPYMA010000110.1, from coordinate 252,193 downwards.
TTTGCTAGGCATCGGATGTAGAAAAAGCCCTGGAAATGAATTGACGATATCATTTCATATAGGATATCATTATTGAGTCGCAAATATTCCAACTGTGATTTCACACTAATTTCACACTGATTTCAGTAAAATTTTCATTGAAAATTTTGTCGATTTTGTTAAGAGATCAGTTCTGTCATTGCTATTGCCACCGTAATAGATTCAATTTTATTTGAAATTATATTCATATTGATAAAGTCAAACATCATTTGGATCGCATTTGTAAGATAATTCGATATCACTCTCCTGTATTTGCAACAACATGAAATATTGCAATAACAGTAAAGACAGCTTTCAACATAACATTAACATTATCCATGGCGAAATATGTAATATAATCAAACCAAAGCCAATATTTTTCAGTTCATTTTATGCAAAAAAAACTGCTTGAAACTCCAATATAACGTTTAACGCACGTTATCGTAAAGGTGTCTCTTGAAATTTTATAATTCCTTTGAGTGTTGCTCTTTCGTATTTTTGTTATTTTTTGAGCTCACAGCAACACCCACTTCAACGTCGATCAGTAATGATGACAACTTGATAAGAGGTTAGTATCGCTTGTTGTCGATAGGCAAAGAGGAAATTTTTGAGCCGTTCATGCTCATTGCTCACGAGTTCGCTCGTTGCGTCAAACCAAAAAAAGTCTTCAATGCACACGCTCATTGGAGACGAGCATACAACGATTGAAAATTGCTCACTCATGCAAAAATGCTCAATACATTGCAACTGAAGCATAAGATGATGGCGTGAACACCAGACAATTTCACTTCATCACATGATAAGATTAAAAATGAGTTCAGTCAGCATGCGGTGGATTGCGCAGTGGAAACTTGATAGAATATTTATTATTCAGTTCTCGATGATAATTTGATGATAACAGTAATTGGCCACTTGGCATATGATATCTTCACACAATATTAATTCAAAATGATTGACAATGACGATGGCAATTGATCGTAGCGATGAACAATGATGATTCACAATACTTCACGATAGCAAAGAATATTCCAATATCACAATACAATTGATTCTTCTTTTAACTATGATTGACGACGTTTAGCATACGGTCTCCAACATGAAACATGACCATCGACTTATGACTGCGACTTACGACCACGATCTTCCGTTCCTTTCTCCTTAAGTACTTCCATCTCTCATTTGTCTCAGAATTCATCGGCTATAGTTTCCCATAACATTTTGTTGTCGTTCAGCCATCACTCCTGGGACTCTTTCGCCTGTAAGATCTGAATTAAAGATATTAAGAACTTTGTTTGGGTTATCTTCCAAAATCTTGAGATATAGATTTTTATGTTTTGAGAGTGAGGTGCTAGACTTGCTTACATAAGATCGTTAAGAAATTTGACGAATGATGAAGAAAATAATGAATAATTTATTAACGACTATAGCACAGAAAACAGTGGTAACACTCTTCTTACAAGCATGATCGTAGCTCAGCGCAGTGTTCTGCTCATTTTGCGGATTGTGCACTCACTCCTTATCTAATAAGTATGTGCTTAACAAAATACATGGGAAATGAAGCGGCGTTGTTTCATCATTCCATGATCGACCTCCATTTTTGTACGTTACATATCTGTTGAGTTTGATCACTTTCATTATTCTCTTAAGAGCGACATTATAATTGCAAACAACTCATGCAAGGAATACAAGAAATTGCTTCACAAGCCAGCATAATAGCGCTTTGCAGTTCTCTCATTCTCGACGCGATGGATTCGGCGAGAGAAGCTTTAGTTTGATGCAGTTTGCAGAACATTGATGGTTGTATCAAAATTGCGACAAAACTGGAAACTCATATCAATCGTGTGTATTTGAACATATTATACATATGCCACATCTTATACTCTGTGTGGTTGGATGATTGTTAGCTATAAACGAACAACACTTGAATTAATAAGTGAGCAGTAATGAAACTTAAAATCTTCAGATGTTGTTGTCCAGACGGAATGCAGCAGCAGGAATCATTCAGAGGTCACCGACATGGATAGCAAGTGTTCATATGATTTCTTCATCTAACAATCTGATGATCGCCAAGCCCTGTCAAGTTGCCATGTAAATAAAAGTGTAAACGTCACTCTCTTGTGAATGCATCGTTTCTTGAGGTGACTGGATATTCCTTGGAAACAGCTCAGCCTTCTTGTAACTACAAATCAAAGTCATGCTATCTGATGTTATTATGGTCATTTCATTCAGTGCAATTGACTCGCTTAATATAAGTTTTGATTATTACTGTCAAAAAAATTCTCCTCATACTGCTACCAATTTGTACTCAGCAAATTGACGATTTCTACACCACAAGGAACAGAAAAGGGTTATTATGAACACATGAACAATGTTACTTAAGCTTCCGAGTGATTGATTTTGGACAATACAATTAGCTCTTACTTTATTTTAGCTCGCATACGAGCGAAATTCCAAGAAGTGGAGGGATTCAGAAAACCAACTTGCACAAGTGGTTACTAAATAAGTGACATTTGAGTAGCTGAAAAGTCTTCATTTGTTATCAGCGAATGATAAAATGTCGATTCAGCAGTGTCCTTTCAAAAATGGTTTCGACTTCGTAATATCGCATTGTTCCCATTCGAAGAAGTGAAGGCATGAAAAATTAATACTTTGGACAGTGAATATAAGAGATTAAAATGTCAGATCTGCATTGGATTCCTTACCTTGACCACATTCATTTCAGTCCACATTCCTAGAAGCATATCATTTTTGAAAATTAAATCTCCGGTTATCGTTTCAGTGAATGCATTTTAAAACTCAATTTTGAATTTTCAAATGTCTTGATTCATTTGCATTTGTCGGTAAGACTATTATCTCATCGGGTCCATTAATGCATTGCATTTAATGAGTTCTTGCCTTACTGATCAAGAATGCGTGCTAATAAACTTGTGACTTATTTTTCGTATAATTCACCATATTGATACAACATCCATTCCATTTATTGCAATCAGAAAAGGCCACTTGCGTCAGTGAATATTAGAAATCACAGCTCATTTCCGTAAATCATCGAATAATTCTGGCCAATATTCCATCTCATTTCAGTCACTTCCATCGCTTTTAATATCCATTCAATGCAACACCGTTTCCAACTTTTTATAAGCAGTCGGCCATTTTCTATTTCATTGCATTTCATTCGAAATTTCATTCGACTGATTCGATCGATCAATCGGTCAATAACTGTTGCGCTGCATTTCTAATTAGCATTTGGGAGCAGAGTTCAGAAATGAAGTGAAATGTTATACGTTGCCGTGAATAGGAAAACTTGAGATGATCCGATGAAAATGATTGCTAGACTCGTGGATGGAATTTGATAAGTCAGTTGGATAATGCAGTCATGTTCAGTCGAAGATACTTTCTAGGGATTTGCTGACTGCAACGATTATGTCGACTGGCAATTTAGTTAATGAATTATCGAGAATCAGCAAGTTGTGCATCCTCATCAGTGAAATTCATTCCAAAATAAATTGCTCAGTTGATGCTCCATTCCCTTCTACTCTCCTACAAAAGAGCAGAATAGAACATCAGCTGAAAGTTTGCATTTTTTCAGTCCCATTCTCTGAGAACAGAACTACTGGAAAATTTTTGATGCTGGATTTGAATGTGACAGAATAGTTTGAACAGTAGAACAGGACGACACAGCATCGTAATACTGGCTTGAGAGCATGCGAAGAGAACAGAATGGTACAGTTTGAAGACATACTGAAACGGAACAGGTTTAAAATTCCAAAGTGAAGAAGTAGGGTGAAGACAGTACGGAACAGTTGGAAGGGCAGAAAACAGCGACTCATCAACAATTTAGAATCTCCACCCATTCCGTGCCATTATCCAGATACTCAAATCGTTGACACAAATTTCACTTAGATTTTCGGATGGTCACGCGTTGCTGCTAATCTCAAAATTCTAGAGGCTAATTGTAAGACGAAAGAAAGCAAAAGGTAATGTTTTAATATAATTTTTTTGGCGAGACAATAAGTTCCATGTATTCTTTCATTTGCTGTCGCATTCTGATTGCGTGGATTTGCTATCTGAATGATTTGTAGCATCAGTGTTTGGAAGTGCATCAACATTTTTGCTGATGCAACACATTTAGTATCCATGACTTTCAGATCAACAACTCCAAAATTGGATCAATTAGCATCATCAATGATTCTGTTTCTTGAACTTTGCATGCCCACATCATTGCATCATTTTGTGCTGTATAATTATATGAAGATGCAGTTATAAAGAAGTAATTATAAAGCAATTTGAAAATAAAGCAATTAATTATAAAGCAATTTGAATTTACGTTATGAAGCAAAATTTTTAAAAATCTTTCAAAATCTTTCTTTCACTTCTAACTTCACAGTCATGCCTAGTTGTATTGATTATGAAGTTTTGTTTGAATTCCATTCTTCGGAATCAGATTTCTCATAAATGCGTCTGTTTGTGACGTGATATGCATCCAGAATATGCTCGTATTTGCCATGCCATCATCAATTCGATTTTAAATATTCATATTTCCTTTCGTTCATATCCACCAATGAATGTGATGCTGATGTGAGCATGAGAGAGATCTTCACGATAGTCTCTACTCGATCCGCATATGAACCAATAGTTATCTCCTTGCCGTTCCAACATCTCACTGACGATGCAAACTATCGTCTACATTTCAGTGGAATATCCTCTTGATGATGAAACAAAATCAAATTCACTCGGTCACTGATGTCAACTGATGCAATTATATTACGCTTATAAACACAACTGCATATTGAACCGTTCAATGCTGAATTTTTAATTATTTATAGTTTTTTTTTGAGTATTGCTGAATCATATTGGATTTTTTATTACTTTTTAATGTCATTCTTTATGGCAATGTACCGCGCGGACGACAATAAGTAATGTGAAATTTTCATATTCGACGATAAATTTTTAGTTCACCAGAATTTCAAGAAAAGGGCGCGATACATGGATTGAAATCAAAAAGCTGTACGATGATAAAGTAATGACTGATTGCGAAGTTTTTGAAGAGTTGGTGCAATTTTCTGCATTGATGCATTTCTCTTCACTGTTTTGATGCAATCAAATTATTTTTAATCATCATTTAATCAAAATAATTTTATAAATGTATACGACTAGAAATTGAATTAGATTAAATTATTGATCTGCAATACACAGTAAGATTATCATTTGTGCTTGGGATTGCGATGTTATTAACAAGTAATCTGCATCAGCAGGTAATGAAAATCAGAACGAAGATGGCAACTGTGGGAAGCGTCATCATTATTTATTCGCATGATTTTCTTTGAAGCAATTATTTAGAAAGTATCAGTTTATCACCATTTCTAAAGATTTTGAATTATTATGCTCTTTCTTATAGCGAAATGAACCTATAGTTTTGCTCTTTGTTTCGCTTGCGCTGTATATATCACGGCAAGGAACGGAACTGTGCTATTTCGTGGCCAAAAGCATCAGAATTAACATTGCAAAGAAATAATTTGATGATGCAAAGTGTGATGTTGGATTGGAGGCGAAGTCAGGTTCGAGTACAGCCAGGTTTTTGAGCCCCTAAACCTCACTCTCGCGGCCCACAGTCTTTTGAGTCCTCCTAACTCTAGTATGACGAATGTTTAATAACGAGATCGCTGCTGATGTCCATAAAAGACCATTACTAAATGATATTTATTGCGTTTGCTTCTAATGATAAGTGGGTAATACAAATATGCTTATATACGAAATGCTTTTAGTGGCCTTATGATCTGCATTATGCAAACGAAAACACTATTATCCCAAAATTTTTTTTGTGATTTCCATTGATACACTTATTTACGGCGACTGAATTGATTGATAAAAGTAGTCGACTCATCTACTTTCGACTGCAATCATTTTCAAGTATCAAGTGATATCCACAATTCAAATCGTTTTTCGTTCAATCGCGAGCGTTCTGTGTTCACAAGGAACAATCTACTGCAGTGGTTTGTATGATTGAAATGAGGTAAACGCAATGAAAATGAGCCTAATTATTGGTTGCGTCATTTGCCCAAAAATGTTCCGCTTATGCGAGCAATGCCATTACGAGGTAATTACTCCATTGATATCAATGTCATTTTCATGAATAGCAAAAAGTGCTTTAAGCACGCACATACTACTTATCTTCTTTTAGCTGTGATTTGTTCCACTCGGTTACGTCGAGACGTCTTTTTTCCGTGAACTTTCAATCTTGCACTTCAGCCACCTATGATTTATCACCAAAACGTTTGAAGAACATAGAAAGAAAAAAGGTTTCAGTGATCTCCTCCCATAAGTTCAGTTTCGCAACTGAATGACGCGTTTACTTTTCGCTAGCATTTTGTCATTCATATTGTCATCTTGTGATGTGTTCTGCAAAAATCAGTCCGACCCTCATATGTTGAATGCATGTGCCGGATGGATGAATTGATTCATGATGACACTGCTGAACAAATGTGTGCTGTCGGATTGACTGGCTTGATCGTCTGCAATGGTTTCTCAATGCAAATGGCATTTTGTTCGATTCATCGTCGTTAATTTTATTTATCATGCCATTAGAAATATTTATTTCCATTCAAATGATGATCGGTCTATGTGATGCGTTAAGATTACGCCGATGTGAAGAAGGCTCATTTGAATCGCATTGTGTTAGCAAGTCTTTCAAATCCGATTTCAGTTTTGAATCTCCATTAGAATCGTCCAATGCGTCTACGAAAAAAAATCAATTGGATGAATGCTGACAGAATGCTCCCCCTGGAGTGATTCATACGTATTCATTGCATCTTAAAACGGAGTATCATTCATCACAGCAAATCTTCTGAGATACTCTTCATCCAACAATGATCCTCACTCCTCGGCACTCTCTAATGAGAATTAATTAAATTAGTTTTCAAACTGAATTTTGCATTTACCACAACGCTCCGAAACGACCAGATATGTATTCGGAAGTCTTACTGTAGTTTCGAATAGTCGCCTTCGTGAACGTAAAATCAAGTGGAAATTTGCTTAGCCAAACGTAATCATGCATTTGAACGGCACCTATATGAGAGCGCCTTTAGCATGATCGTGTTTCTATGGGTTACATCTGTGCTTATTTTAATCTCTGAGTATGAACAGAGACTACTGATTTCGTGACCTCAAGTCATATATCGAGTCAGAGAGACTCGGTGTGTGATTTGAGGTCACGAAATCATATGGATGTATGACCTGAAGTCACGAAATCTGTAAAGGTGTAAACTCTACATATTTCGTGCTCTATGCTCATTAGGTCCATCCGGAAATGATTGCGATGTCAATTTAATTCGGCAAATGCATGGAACGAAATTAAGTTTGAGGTGAACATCGGCAGCGATATAATTCGTTCATGTGTTGCTTCGGAAAGAACGTGTAATAATTAAATGCGGCAATGCATATGAATTGTGTTCTGATGTACTGCAGTTTTCTTATGTGATTTTTCTACTTCTCCACAAGCATTCGAAGATTCATCTGGCAGAGCACAAATCAAATAGATTTATGAACCACACAAAATCATTCGTTCTGATTGTGTTTTGAGTAATTTATGATTTCGCCTGCTGTCATTAAACAAAAAATGTTGAAGATGCGATAAAGCGTCCGAACAGATTCATACATTTCACCGATATCATTCAATTGATTTGCGTTCACCACAAAAATCTCATGAGTTTTCTCGTGTATGGATGTAGTATAGATCAACTTGCAAGGATCGATATCAATGAGCAATTTCTACAACTATTCAGTTCCTTTTTTATTCTTCAGAAGTGTTTTCTGCGTTCATTTCTGTCGTTGCGGTCAATCTCTTGAATGTCTCGTTCCGAATTTCGATCCTGCAAAGTCTTAATCTCGTGACAACTGGCATAATTTCATCGAAACTCTTCAGTTGCTAGTAGCATTTGTTTTTCTGCTCCGCATTAATCCTTGATTCAAAAAAAAAATTTTTTTTAAGCCAATACATTCTGATCGTCAATCATCCACGATACTATTCGGTTTTGCTGTAGATATTCAGAAATTAACGTTGTTGAATCAATGAAGCATTACGAAGCCGCTCGTCAATTTCGTTCACTTCACTCACATTATTACAGCACAAAATTCGCTTAAACCTCATCGGAGCATGCATGTTTACCAACTCAAAGGTTGCTTCATCGCATCGAAATTATCTGACTGACACTCGCAACGTTTGTTTTGCATTCCGTTCAATCTTGCATTCCAACTAGGCTTATTCCAGTGGTCCGATGACTGAAAACAAATTAAACAATGTGCAATGATACCACTGATTCAATTTGTGCTATCGTAATTCCCAGAGCTCGCTTATTTGATAAGTGTAATGTATGACAAATGTTTCATTTTGACATGTCGAACCGCTTTTTGCTTTGAATGATAGTCTCGAAAGCCCAGAGGGATGTTAGCAGAATCAATTGCGCATTGATTGAATGTCAGCTATTGAAACCTTCGAACTTATGTTATTGCGAATGACTTGACTGTTTGAGAATCTTTTAGGGGTATTCATATTGAATTTCAGACATTTAAAACATTTCAAAAAACCTGCATCAGACCATCTCTGTTATGTCAATTTTCTGTTTTTTTTAGCCAATTTATTGCATCATTGCCATTCAGTCATCCAGAAATCTAATTTCTTTGGTTTTGTCCACTGAAACAAATGTTGGAGTATAGACATGCGTTTCAGTGATTTCCACTGAAGAGGTCGTTGAAATCCCTTTCATCTGTCGCATCCGAACTACCGAACTGAACGTGTTACTTCCTCATTAAAACGCAGTCTTTTTCAATTTTTCATCGACCAAATTATGAAGTCACCAAAAGTAAATTAAGAAACATATATTCAAATGATGGGCATTTTTGAATGATAGTTTTAAGATGCACATCCTCGTTGGTGACCACTTCGAAATGCAAACATCAACACTGCATGACTTTCACATTAGTTCTAATCTTGGCGATTCTCGAGTACCGTAATGTCCTCTATGAAACCACAAATTAACCACTCTGACGATGAAGAAGTAGTGCTGGTTCTCTTATTCAGCAATTGATTTCATCTTGAAATGCCTCATATATGCAATAGAAACGTTTCGACGAATGATACTTGAAGAAGTAAAATTTGAAAGAACGTCTCAGAGATTAGGAGTTCCATCAAGAGATGCGTTTCATTCGTACCTGATTAAAAATGACCATAGCTGAATGAGCATTTCGACTTGCATCATTCATATTTATCATCATGCTGTTTGCTTCGAACAATTCATCATGCTCTTTGATTCTCGCAATCCCGTCATCGTACCATCGTGTCCCTTTGGGATTGGTACCAGCAAATAGCTAATGTGCTACTCAAAGTATCAGAAATCTCTGCAACGATTGCACATTGGCTTGCTGTTGATAAATGTTCGAGAAATGCTTATCTTAAAGAAGATTATTGTGATTCTGACATGCTATCGAGCCTGTGAGCTCTCAGTTATAATGTTCGTGCTTTTCCGGCTAGGCACGCTCCTTTATCCTGTACATTCAGCTGTTAAAAATACATTCCAACACTTCAAAAGTGAATGACTCGTCTGAGCAGTAACTACGATTCTTTATTGTTCTTGTGAAATGTAATATCTTTGCATTTCCATCAACCTGTCATCGAGAAATCGAGTCCCGCATGATTATCGCTTGGAAATTAAGTCATTAGAATGATGTTAGAATCGAATATAAACACGCGAAAACTGATGATCTGAGTGTGAGTTCTATGTGAGCGCACAGTTGAGGTGGCGGCTATAAAACGTTATTATGCTATTATGAAGCGATCTGATGAGTTTGTTTATGCGAAGCTGTGTTTGTTGATCGAGTCGATTAATTATTGATCATTGCGAAGGTGTAATCATTAGTGTGACCAATTGATGATGTTGCACAGAGTTGTCTTAAATGCTTTCGTTTGACCAACTCAGACGCCTATTCAATCCTGCTTCCTGAAATATTCATCGTTGATTATTCACTCATCTCTTCAACTGCATTTTTGAAATCCTTCTAAAATTAACAACTACGTTGAATCACTCAATTGTTCCGATGTTTCATATTCATTCGACCTGAAATGCTTATGCTGGCTCGCAGTGTTAGCGATAAATTCGATTTGATTGGCGTTTGTTACGGACATTCTTTTGAATGTCCGTAACGCCAGTCACTAATAACTCGTGTCTCAGTTACTTACAAGCTGAATATGCGCTTTTCTGAAACCTTCTCCATTGCTCACTCCAAAGTTCTTCAACAGATCGCGAATTCGGAAATGAAATAATCTTCATTTATAGTATTGTAAGACTTTTCAATGAACTACCAAATCATTCATATATGCCTGAGAAATCACACTGAAGTTTCAACGTAATCAGTAATGCATCATGTGACCATACATGTGCTTGTCACTGCATTGTTGAATTTGATTTGTGATGTGCCAGTTTTGAACATAATGCCTCACGGTATCTGGAGAAAAAAAAAGATAATTTCGAATTTACGATATCCGCCTCTCTTAAGTGTCTCAGTTGAAAAATCGCTCCCTTCGCTGCTCACAACATGGGCATGAGATAATATGATCGGTTCCATGTGTATGGGGCGTGTATCGCGAAAGAAGTACAATATTTTGAACGGAAACTGGCGATAGAAATCCAATTACAATTGCTACTTCATAATACAATCATTGACTGCTATAATAATCACCTTATAACAATCGTGTTCAATGCAAGCACATAAAATATAGCCTAACGAATCTCTGACACACAAACAGCGTGAAATCTGTTCAGTGCGCAGTACTTGTTTGAACTGAGCTGACTGAGCGCATGCAACTGCCTAAAGGCCTAATATATATCTGAATAAATTTCATTGAATAAATGTTCCAAGCTGGTTTTTTCAAAAAGTTTTATTCTTCATTAGAGCAGAATTTCGTTGACAACTGACTGCATCAAAGGAATCATCTTTTCATTGTGTAGCTAGTTCACTGTTAGCAGTTGAAATGACAACTCGAGAAATAGTAATAAAATGTAATTTGTGTTCATAAGTGAGCCAAGTATGAAAAGCAGTTGTTGTTATTGCAGTCGCAGTATACCAAACTGTATCAGAATTTGATGCATTCTAGCGCAGATAATTCATCAATCATCAACTTGTCATCTCCAATCGCAAGCTCAACTGTTGTTTGTTGCTTGATTGATTAAATTTGAAAGCAAACGGTTATTGAGGTCAAAGATCAGTTGGTATTTTCCCTTGCTATAAGCATGATTTACACCTTCAGTTTTCGTCATCAACTGATATGCTTTAAAATGTTCACTTAGTACTCATTGGTCTCTAGTTCAATGAATAGATGTCAATCTTGATAAAAATCATCAAATCTGCACATTTTCGCCATTGCAGATATCAGTTTCGAATCATTTTCAGTACTTCGGATTTCAAATTTCAATGGATAAGTTTATGAAACTTTCATTGGAACATTTAAAATCAGTCGTTGATCAGCTAAGCATTGGTAGCCAGGCTTTCCAACTGGAAATAGTCTCATCTGGACTAATTGCAAAATAATTAATGAGAATTTCAATAGTGATGTAATGGGAACCCTCTGCGAATTTTCAGGGTGATCCCATGAAACTTAGCGATCGTCGAGTGCTGCTGCTAAGTTTCTGAAGTGTTCGCTGCTTGCATTGCATATTCACTCAAATATATCGGATGGTGCGAAGGAGCTGAAGAGTACTGCGATTGCAAATTTGTCTCACGACCAGACTAAGCAGTTAATGGATCTTTTTAAACTATAATCACAAGTTCCATTATCGCATCATATTCTTAAGCTGTAATTTTTCAGTGAATCCTTTTCTCAATTATGAAACGTTGAATCTCTCTCCAGTATCTCGTTGCAGTCTGCATGACTGTTTCTGATAGTATGCATCGTCAAGTTCGCTTCGCTCACAGTCAGTCGCATTGCAAACATTGCAAAGAGATAGATGGTAGCTCATCGCTTCGTATTCAAATAGTAATTATGGAAATCTATTTAAATTGAACTAGCCGTTGCGCAAACGAATTGTTTTCATAATTTCAAATATTGATGATTCCATTCAATCTCGTATAATTGTCTTGCAAACAATTCAAGTTCATAGCAATTAAGGTGAATGCTGTATTGCACTTCTCAAACACATCTCATGCGTGATGCTTTATCATTCTAGGCAGACCTATGCAGCATTAGCATTGTTCATTTCAACGATGTTCTTGTGTTTACGATTCTTGAATACTCATTATATTGGAGGATGCAATCAGAAAGCGAATCACGCTTTGACGATGAATAGAATGAAAGTGTACGTTTGGAGTGATAGCTCATTGTCGTAATGAAGTTAAGTTCACGGAACTAAAATGTATTTGATGCTAAATCTTAAGCACGTACTGCTTTGGCCATTCACTTAATCCCAATTACCCGCATCAGCGACAATTGTATTTGATTTGTTTATGTGTGTGTGATACATACTTCGACTGAATTGATAGTTGCATCAGATCATTTTATATTCACTACAACAAACTGACTCAGTGTCGGTTTATTGCAATGAATAGAAAATGATTTATGTTTTCGATCTATTTACTTGAATTCGCTGAGGCTGTTTTCGATTTTTTATTGCTGGCCTCAGCATTTTTATGAGTAAGTAATTCGTTCTTATCAGGCTGTTTCGGTCACTCACATCACGTTTGCTTTTGCTGTCAGCATCGAAAATTTCAATCCGAAAGCATGCATATTCGATCTTGAATGCCCTTAGGTGATTGATAACTCAAGAATTATCAGTAAGGAATGAGAAATACCCAAACCTTCGTCAAATAGCCAGTATATACGTCCGCTTATCGGACAAATTCGTTCACCTACGATTATCAAAAGCTTCAAAGCTTTCTGATCGCCAAAAGAGTGCATGGAGTTTTGCAAGTTGAGTCGCGAGCGCGATCACAAATGATACGGAGCCGTTTACTGTAACGCACGACATCTATCAATGCATGCGAATGTTGGAAAAAAGTTATCGAACGCAATTTCTGAAATCTTTTTGATGTTTCTGCGAAATGTTTATCGATGAGGAACGCACTCAGATCATCATCTGCATGTCATTATCGTACTCAGGAACGCACTCAGATCATCATCTGCATGTCATTATCAGAACAAAACTTCAACTGATCTCATTCAGATTAAAATTTGCAGGTGTAGTGATGCTAATGTGATCGATAAGTGATTCTCTAACCCTCGCACCCATACATGATCTTGGCCTTATGTTAAACCACCATTGGTCGCTCAACTTCAAAACTTTTCACTTATATGAGTTCGCTTGCAAAATATTGCGTGCAGCAGCAATTCCATGGAAACGCCAACATGTTCATGGCGAGTAACCGACATGTATCGAACAAACATTTATGAATACTCATCAAAAGTTATGAAAGGAACAACATCGGATTTGCAAGAATACGGAATACCCACACCTACGCATGGTAGCAGGAGAATTCGTCTACGTATCGCATGAACTTGTTCACAACGATTATGAACCAACGACCTCTTCAATTCCTCTTCTCATAGTCACTTATCACGGAATCGTCTCTGAGTGAGAATTTTCTGGTTTTTTGAGACCCTGGAATGGATGCAACTTTATTTTTTATGAATGAATTTTATGAATTTATGAATGAATTATGAATTTATGAATTAATGGGTTTGTTCCGATTCAATTATTCGTTTTTGTGCAGCTGTTTTTCTTATCATACATAATTCAATTGTCACATCTACATCTATCAATCAGCAACATTACTGAGTTTGCTGGTTAAGGTTCGGTCAATAATGACATACATCATATAGTCAATTCAGAATATGACCACCGATTATAAGTCCGTAATCCATCATTATTCCCGTGTGCTGCATTCATTTAAGCATCAATGACTTTCTCCAAAATTCAGTGAATCATACCATTTCCAATCTGTATTACTAGTTCCATCATATAGAATAGATTCCGTAAGATATTGAATTTGTGGTAAATTATCTTTCTGCTATGGTTTATCAACAGCTGAGAGAAGGTGAGGCAAAAATTAAGTAGGCAGCACGCGACTGACATTTTTACCGATAAATTCAAGCATGGATGAAATCATGTGAGCCGGCCGATCCATCTCGTTTTGAGGTGATGACATAAGCATTCGTACATCAATACATTCACGTTCCACTTGCGCACTTCAATAACTCTGTTAATCGCTTCATTGATTTGAATCACCTGTGGTTAGATTAGCACTTGATTCTGACTGTACATAGAACACTTCGATTTCTTCTGTTTTGATTTGTTCCTAGGTTGGTTTTCATTAAATTGTGCATTCAATATTCAGTCGTCTGCCATCATAAAATGTTTCTTTTCGCCGCTTTTAATTTCATTAGTGTTTTGTTTTGCTTCCGTCGACCACACAGATTTGCGTGCAAACGTATGACACTGCAAAAGCAGACGTATTCCGTTGTGATGTAGATGTTTATATCATTTTGAACTTTTTCAAATCAAGCACACGGCACATGTATCAATTTTACTCTTCGATCTTCATTGGATTCCAATTTTGTCAACTTCAGCATTGGACGCATATCGAGCAATAGCATGACTAAAAATTCATGACGATTGACAAACGCAAAGTCAAAGCGCGATACCGAGAGTCGGGGCTCCGGTTTCATGCGTCAGTAATGGTATCGATTTCAGGGATGAATTCGAATATATTGCTGTTGTCCGTTGTGATATTTTGTGAATATTCGTTTTTGGTGCAGTGTGCACTAGGACTTATTGGGAATGCAATCAACTTAGTCGTTCTGCTCTCGAAAACAATGAGGAGTAGGTGAGCCGAACGCTTCGATCGTTTTCTTCATTTATTCGTTGCAATCATTCTAATTTCAAAAGCTAGCCTGATTTAGCATGTTTTTTTGAATGCAGACTGAATTAATTAATCTGCACAATTTCATCACCCCATATAAAAATCCTCATTTCGTTGCCAATTGAAGAAAAAAGCTAACACAGCGCTGTGAGCAAGGGAAGGTTCAAGGAAGGTCACACTGGTTCAAACTTTTGAAGTATTTTTATTTCAACTGTAATAGTATGAGGATGTTTGCAACTACTGTTTGAAGAGGAGAAGAATTCAAATTAGATCGGTGCAAAGTATAAGAAAATAATGTGCCCAATCGTTTCACGTCTCGCCGTTAATCGTGAATTGAACCGTGTGCATAGTAGGGTTTATTTTTCATATGCAGTAGTATCAATCAAGAGGGAATATCCTTGCAAACATGCCCTCGGGGACATATTGATCACGCATTGATGCAATCATTGCTATTATATCGCGTTAATTAAGCAATTGCAATTCATGCTCATCCATTTTCAGGGCATTCGTAGTGTTTCATCAGAGCAAACGTAATATAAATAGCCATATCTTTACAAGTACAATTGACAATGATTTTTATTCATTCACGTAAATGATTTAACAAAATTGCGAGCAAAATTTAGCACATTCAATCGTACACAACAACATTTTAGACTGATTACAATAAGAGCAAAAATATATCCGCGATTAAGTGGACATCAGTGCACAGAAATCGCATTTGAAGGTTATCCGAATGTTCATTAGAGCATTTTCTGATTGGATGAGACCACTCTTGAGGATTTATCACCAATCATTTCGGGATATTCTTCCGTCCTGCTGACCAATAGAAACATTGTTTGCTTGGTACATTCTTGATTCACTCTCTTACAGTTCTGATGCAAATGAAACATCGCAATGAAATTATCAGACAATTTATTTCCATTTACGAAATTCTTTGGCTTTGTTTGCGATTGGATTTAATTTCTTATTAATGGCATGCAAAAAGGGTTCAGTTCATCTCCCATGATATCAAATCATCAAATTCGTCGCACGCAACTTAAAGTTATTCGCCAGTTCTTGATGAACCTTCTTCAACTCAAATTTTTCGTTTAGTGGAACCAGTTAGTCGAACCCGCAAATGAATGCGAAAATCTCTGCAAAAACAGAATAAGTCTGTTGCATGTTCGAATGCATATTTTCCGAGAGTGCTCACGTTCAACGCTTTTCCAAACACAAATCGCTCTCTCTTAGCAACCAAATCTTCTGCTGAATGATTTATAAAGAAATCAGCATCGTTGCAAGAAAGATTTCCGAACAATATTTTGAATATTCTAAACCGAACTGATTTAAAGCACCGTGATCTTTTCATATTTGCAGAACGAATGCCCTTCTGGCGGCAACAGCGTTTGCAGACGCACTCTTCTTGATAGCGCTTACACCGCATTACTTATCCAGATATGCGTTCTTCGTACGCGCTGCAAAATGCCCTCACTGTAAGTACATATCACCGTTGGATGAAATGCTCGTAATGAGTACAAATTGAAAAATTCATTCAAGCATCAGTTTTTGATGGATCTTTTTAGATTCTGAATGTAATTCTAAGTAGATGATGCATTTATTTCAAAGGTTCCCCAAGTGAACGCTAACAAGCAACAAACAACCTTCACTTGACAAGCACTTAGCCTATCAAGGCACTTTAAAAACCTAATGAAATAGCCGACAAAAAGAGAAATTAATTGCGTTTTTTAGAATGCCTTTTACAAGATATGTCATCGAAAATGTTTGCCTTCAATCAAATCAGAATTATGATATTTGGGGGAATAAGCTCAGAGGAATGTTATCAATGTAATAAATTAATGCATTCAATGTTAACAGATTCAGATGCTTCGCACATCGCAATCAACAGATGCAGATCTGAATTTTACGAGTTTTATGTCGAATATAAAACACTCTTCACATTTGCTGCCAATTGGTTCTCAGCCGCATCAAGTTGGTAAGTGTTTTTATGGTGTTTGTCTAGCTTCCTTGAATCCACACGCTCAGTTTTACGAAACTTGATTGTTTATTAATTCGAACTTACATTGCACTGATTCTGCTCAAATCATGAGGCTGGTTTGATTTTTGTGAGAAGATTTTGTAAATGTTAACTTTTCGTCACTACTGAAGTAGACTGACTTTAATATGATTCTGGTCGTATTTATAATTCAGTTGATAGACTTGAATCCTCCGATGCATTGCGGAGTCTGAATATGCGTAACATTCTGTTGACATCAACATCAATACAATAACACAATGCAATGCGCTCAGTTTTAACATATCACAGGAATAATCAAAACTGCAGTTTTGGCATAAGCCAACCTAAGGTTAAGCTCAAACCTCGTTGCATTGGCTAATTTCTTCGACCGGAGATCTAAGCGTTGTATGACCTATTGTATGGTAACCATTCTGATGTTTATGTCTAGAAAAGCAAAGGGCTTTTCAAATTACTCAGTTGGTTGACACATCAATTAATGTTCAAGTCCAACTCAACGATTGTTAAGGTTGACTGTCGCTGTTTCGTTGGACCGTTTTTGGGCCATCAAATCACCACTGCAAGTAAGGAGCAGCACATGCTCGTGGTCACTCACTCTGACACTTTTGAGTGTGTTCGTTGTAACGGGTCTTTTAACACTTCCGCATAATTTTGCTTTTAAAGTGGTTCATGAAAATAATACGGTTAGTTTCGTCGTTCCAATTTCACCAATAATTTCAGCATTCGAATAAACTTCGCTATTTCATTCAACATACTTAAGTGCGACAAAGGAGCGATTGTTACTTAATCAGTGAATATCAGATAGCAAAAATTTAGAAATTGAGACAGCAAGTGAAAAGATACTCATCGTTATGCATATATGGATAAGTCGGTGGTTCTCATAGGTTTTGGAGGTATCAAGGGGTAATGGAGGAGGTCGCGAAACTAGCATTTCGTGCAGTTATTACATTGTGATTGAACGCCATCGTTGTAGTATTTTTTAACTCGGATATTTAAATAAAGTTAGTAGGTGGCAACACTTTTCATTCTCCTATTTTCTCAGTATCGTTAGCTCGTCCGGGTTTTCATTCGTTTTAACAGGATTTTCATTCTTTTCCTTGCTGGCATAATCACTCTCAAAACTTTTATCACCAAAAGTGTTCTCTTCAGCTAACTTCTCATTCATTTCACTCAGCAATTTAAGTCAAATTCTCATTCTGTACAATGCATTTTATAATTGATCGTTTGACTGTCGAACGTTGTTGAGCAATTCAGTTCGATTGCTGTATTGTTGATTTCGGCTGTCAACACTCATCAACGTATCCAGTAAATAGTACATGCTACAGAATAAGAAATTGATTCGAACTGTGAAGTGAAGTGAATGAGAAAAAATCGAAAGGAGAACGACATTCGCATGTAATAGCTATAAGAGCGAATACACACGTCTGAAGCATGAGAATCCATTCAGATCAGTTTGAAGTGACCGTGTCATAGACAATAGCTTTTCGTGCAATCATAATCGATTGCAATCTAGGACAGTGGTTCTCTTAGGGAGTGAAATTACCCGTTGTGGGTAATTTGGGGTGTTGGGGGGAAGAGAGATAACGGCGGCCTGTCAGATCATCAAAAAGGGTAATGGAGCAACCGAACGTGAGAACAACTAGAATAAGTGGAGATTCTTGCTTGATGAATGCTAGTAATGAGTAATTGGTGGAAACTAAAGAGTAACTTTTGAAATTATATGCTTTTTAAGGATCGCGGAGTAAGAGACCATATAAGTATTGTTTGCGTGTGATCTGGGGATCGTAACTTTTGAACGCTTATCTCGGGATTTATGAAATGAAAGAATGCAGGATTTCGAGATTTGAAAAAGCAAAGCATTTTCTACGATTTCGGTAGTAAATCATTTCGATATACATAGTAATCATATCCAGTTGAATCATACTCAGTAATGTTTATTATTTACCAGACAAACGGCAATAAATGGACAATTCATTACGTTATATCGCCACCTCGACTTTCGTTTTTTAGAAAGCCATTGAGGGAAATTCGGCCGTTATGCCACCAATCTTGCTTCAATTTTGTTATCACCGTTGCTTTGTCTTCGGTTTTTCAATACTGTGATGCAATTGAAAAATGATTCCGGCAGTGATAAATCGTCGAAATTTTCCAAACACTATGTAAAAACCGAGTGTTATTATTTGATTATGAACGTTTCAATTATTGCCTTAGAGTTGCGTCATCGAGTTAATTTACAGCTATTTGATGCAAAGAATCATTCGCATGCACAGCGTCAAGTAGCACAGTTTCACAACGGCTTGCAGTATGTGTTCACAGTAACCAGTATTCTAGTTCAAGTATTCCTGCCGGTTCTTTTATTATCAGTCCTCAATTCATTCCTCATCTACTACATACGACATAGGCATGAGGTTCGTTTCGAAGCCGATCAATCAGTTTGCTTTGTTTTATTCTGTTCTTTAAAAGTTGATCGGTGAGCGTTTAAGCGCGTTTCGCTGTGACTTTTCATCGTTTAATCGACCATTCATCCACGCAACTGAGCAATCTTTTCGCGTGACCCTTCCTCGATATCACATCGCAAAACGCTATTTGGAAAACACTTGATTGAATGATTCGAAGAATTTTAACGCATATCAAAAGAACAGTTCGTTCTCCTTTCTCATCTGGAAGAATGTTCGGTCGTTTGTCATTCGAATCGAGTGTGTCTTTTTTCAGTTTTTCGAAATCACTGCTCCAAAGAGTTCAGTGCATTCAACGAAGTCAGCAGTGGCCACTGAAACACCACCGATGACAGCTGCAATTCTTCCGAAGGCATCAACTGTGACAATATGTGATAACCCACGACGATCCTCAAAGTTTGTTTCAGTTGCATCACTGTCAGTGAACTTATCTGCTGCGAGAGCCATGAAATCTTTGATGCCGCTCGCTATGCAGTCAACTGATATGTGACTTTCAAGATTTGAAAAAAAGCATTTTGAGAACATGTTATCAACGCAAACAATATCTTGATGTTTCATCACAAAAAAAAACTACGGGGAAGTCCTACTGGATGTCGTTGATCAATATTTCTCATTGGTTACATTAATTCATTTCACGTCGTTCAGCGATGTACCAATGAATTAATGCAAATGATTTTGGTAATCGTTTTGAACGCTTGTTCGTTGCAAATCAGAATGACTGATTATATCGTCAATAAGCAGCAGTAAATGAGATAGTTGATTGCAGATGGTCAGGTGCATGGGTCCGTCAGTTGCACACAAGTCAACGCCGTGTCACAATAATGGTCATCGCAATTGTGTCGTGCTATTTGGTGACACACGTTCCGTCAACAGTTCTCTTCACGTACATGTACACGATCGACTTGAATTTCTACACACGGAGGGAGAATTATGCATTCGTTCTCATATCAAACCTATTCGTTGTTTCCGGTAAAGTGGCAAACTTCTTCTTGTTGTGTAGTTCGAGGTTTGTTGTTCTTTCTAGCGAAACCATTCCTTACCCAATTACTTCACTTCTCATTTATGCCTCTAAAATCGTTGAAGAAAGCACTTCGATTATGTCTCTGAAGTCGCATTTATACTTCTAAAAAATCATTTGCTATTTGCAGAAATAAATTTCATTTAAAGATTCAAATTGCAGTTCCCACTTCCGTTCACAAGTGAAGCAAAAGTTATGTGTGAGGAGCAAAAGGTTTGAGAAGGATCGCAGCGTGCAGAATGGATCCAAGACATTGCCAATGAATAATTTCGGTGATCGGAACGGCTTAATTCGTAATCGCGAAACGATATTTTGTGACGATGCTACCGTTGGATCACCTCTTCTGCGTTGATCATTTAGCATATCAACATTTGTCATTATTTATTTGGTCCACAACCTTGTGTTGTCATTCTGTCAAGGTGATCATTGATTGCTAGCCACGAATTAAAAGTGACTCTAACTAGGATATCAATATCCTCCTGAATCCTCTCAATTCTAGTAAAACTCCGCAAAAATCCAACACTATACTTTACAAAAAATAGATATAAAAATTCGGAAAACTCAAAATCAGTGAAATTTCTTTTCCAATCATGATTGGCATGTGAAGAATCTCTCCGTGACTAAATAACTACACGAAGAGTAAAAAAAAAGAAATTGCAGAAAGATGATCGGAAGTGGCGAGAGCTGAAATCATCAATGGTCACTTGTGTATCATGCTTTTATGGATTCATTTATTGTCTCCTTTCATCAGATTTGTACCATTTTACATATCAATTTATCTGTATCATACGGTTACAATATGTGTTTACTAGTCAGTATGGTCACCATTGAGCCAGACATAATGAACTAGCACTGCTTACTGTTTCCTTCCATTCATAAATGACATACCAAGTTCGAAATGCAAAGGCAATTTTTTGAAAAAGTTTGCTTCGGTTTCCAAATATATCAGATGAATACAATCACGACAAAAGCTCTTGAAAAGTAGTCAGAGTATTAATCGATGCCGTTCGATGGTATCTATACACTTTTTTTCTCGCATAAACCCTTTCATGGTTGGTGTGACACCGGCCACTGTTGAAATGGTCATTACCATTTCCTAGATCAGTGTTCTCAACCCTTCCGACCAATTACTCATCTCACCTAAGATAATGCTTTGATCATCTCCTCTCTTTCCGAGTGTTGCATTATTTATCAGCTTCTTTCACAACTCGAAGAAAATATTGCGGTGATTTTGAAATGATCACTCAATTCCAGCAAAATTATCTCCTTTAGATGCCGTTTTCGCCACTGCTGGACGACTTTGCCTATGTTGAGGAACGCTGATCTGGATTTGTATGTTGTTCTTTAAGTACATAATTGAATGGCCATGTAAAAAGTGCTTTGCGGAGGATTGTGTTTGAATATATCGAATTGTGTCGTCAATTTAAAAATGCAAATATGCTTATGTTGGTTTTATGTCTTCTTGATTGTAATAGTTCATATGTTTCGAACATTCCGAAATAGAATTTGTGATGATCTCAATTGATGAAGAGTATTTATCGATAAACATTTGCTGTACAACATTGTACTGGCTGCATTCTTCATGCAACCATTTTGTTGAGGCAGAAGTGCTAAAGGCGTATCAAAACCATTGATATGCGCTAGTTTATCAATATGAATAACATAAATCAAATCATGCATCCTCCATTCAGAATCCATGATGCATACACTGCGTAAATTCTCGTAATATTGCCTTCGATGATGCTTTTCGAAGGTTGCAAAATATTGTTGACACAGTTGATACTTGAAGCAATGTCTCGTCGAAAGCAGATTCTCTGCTCGTTCGAGAATGTGATGCGCTTATCGTGATGTGCACGATGTTTTCACGGAAAAACGATCACTACTCCATGTGTGCGCACTGGACGTAACCAGAGCCGTAATCGAAGCAGCATACTGAACGTAAGTGTGTGTATTGCACGTACGTTTGTGCATTCTTATCGACACACCGATCCCTGTTTATCACATTTCACCTGTGTAAAGTGTTTTGTTCACTTGACGTCAACAACAACCGTACAGACAGCCGATGAAATTTTGTGTTGTGCAGTGCACTGGTGATTTGCCGGCAGCACGCAAACAATCGTTCACTCCTTTCCACCGCTTTTTTCACATCAATAAAATATTACACGATACTTCAACTGCACTCTAACACAAAAAATTCACCATCGACGACAGCGACGCATACATGCATGCGATTCGCAACTGTATCAAACAGTTCAATCGTCTCTTAAAAATTTATTTCAGAACGCAATTTTTCAACGCGAATTTAACACGATCAGTTCGATGCATTATTTCTTGACAACAAAATTGTACATTTTAACGAGCAAATTCGATTATCGAAACTGATGTGATTTTGTCCCGTCCCCGCCATAGAGCAACAAAATCGCAATATTCAGCAGTCTTAATAAATGATCGTACAATGTACAAGAACATCTGGAATGATGATTAGGCAGTTGCAAGTAGTGGATAAGTTGAACATATCTGTTTGACAACGCCGATTTATTGAGCATGGAAGAGGCGTTATGAACGTTACAGTGACGATTATCGCGAGAAAACATCTCGTATTTCGAATCAAGCAGGACTGAAGATGTCAGCAATCACTACGAGTTCTCCACAAATATATTCACAAATCTAAATAACCTAATTTTTCATTTTGAAACAATCCCTCTTTTGTTATGTTTTTGATTTGATGAGAAAAAATTTGTGGTTGTGTAGGCAGACGATGTTGTTTATGGGGAATGAGGAGTATATTTGTTATTGTAGAAAAAAAGTGCGCCTCTCATTGGGGTGCTACTGAAATAAAAACAGCAAGGAGCACTTGGATTATCCTAACAACATCATCTTTACCCAAATAACACATATACTCACTTCAATGCAAACGAAGATGCAACATCAAAATGACCATTCAAAGCCATCTTATGATTTAAATTGTGACTCTTGATGCTCATCTATAGATTTCTAGTTAACCCTCCTGTGTTCACTTAACGATCATTTTTAAAGCTCTTTTTTATGTAATTCCTTACCTTCAAAATGAATCAGATAATTTCCTATTCAGTGTTTCAGAAATTCGCAGTGTTCACATCATGTATGCTGTAAATATGCAACGATGCCATGCTAAGTAGAGCAAGAGTTAAAATACATGGAAAAAATCGGATTTATCTCAAGCACTCGATATCTGCTCGAAAGAAAAAGTTAATTACTCATCAAGCATAAATTTTTAATTCATTTCCAAACATATTCATTTTGTAAATGCACTAGAATGTTCATTCATTAAGATTAATTGAATTGAACGAATCGACCTCTTTTAGGAGTTTGAAAGCCTTTCAAATTAATTAGAAGTTGCGAGTGTTTTAATGAACGTTTCAGCAATCACAGCAGATTGCTAAGCAATATTTTTTGGTTGTTGGTAGCTATTAATTGTTACCGTTATCGATTATCACCTTATCAGTCGCCCAAGCGTTATCACTGATTCGAAATGCTCGATCAGTTTTGGTGATCAGCAGATTACTGATAGTATAAAAAATGTTGGTTAAGATTCTGATCGATAAGAAATCAAAATCTCAAAGTTCTCATTTGATAAAGTGATTACGTGCATATTTTTTCCTCGTTGTGAACTTCTTGCCATTCTACTATTAGAATTATTTGCATTCCAAATCAGCCACAGCAGTACCAATGGAATAGATGACATTACAATTAATTACAAACAAATAGATTACAACTACAAGCAGCATGAATCGATGCTTGCTAAGGACTAATTATTGAGTGTCCAAAGGAACAAAAACGATGACGTATCCGGCTTTCCAAACAGAAATGCATTCGAGAAGCACGAATAATTGAGCTGTGCAAAGTAAAAGAATTAGGTGAATTGTGCCCGCACACGGGATTTTCATCATTACACATCGGATAGAAATATAAACCGCAAATTATTTCCAGGGTAATTTATGGTTTATGGTTCACAAATCCTTAGTTTTATTCGATCTCTTGGCTGCATTACAATGACGCTGTCACGAGCTTGCTGAATGCATCAACGATTCGAAACGAACTGCGATAATGACTAAATGAAAGTGGATTGATTAAAATATAGCATGAAGCACACAACATTCTAAAAGAATTTCTTACATTAAAGAGAGTAGTCATTTAATGACCATTCTAACGAGTACTTAATTTGAATAGGCTGCATATCAATATCCAATCGTTTTCATATGCTTTAGAAGGCTGCGGCTTATTTCATGAGTACTCGGAAATGAGTTGTTATCATTTGTTAGGGAACCATCCCATCTTGAACTGAATCGTTTGTCATAATCGGCCAAATATCTTGTTTGTTTTGCTGAAATTAAACTCATTCATTAGTTTGAGAAGATTGGAACTGTAACATTGTTTTTGTTCAATAGATGACCAAGTTGCCAGCAATTTGGATACTTCTGCTGAAAATGTATTAGACACTGCACATCGATTCAAAAGTATCCCTCAAAATCCGTTCGCATTTAAGAGCGTAATTCGATTCCTCAAAATTATTGCACATTCCCATCGGAGACTTTGCATTTCCTTCTGTTCATTTGCAATTGCCAAAAAGCACTAATGCCGAATCTATGCAATTACAAGAACGATTACAGTCACACAGAGTCAGTTGTGCTCTCTTGAACATGCATAGCTCTTATTAAAAGCCAAAAGCTGAGCACTTCCCGATTTCTACGAGGCATTCGTAACATCGGCATTTTCTTGTCACTCTCTTACTGCACTGAAACTTTTTAGTGGAAACTTTTCTGGTTTGTAGTTCGCGGGGAGGAGATTTCAATGAATTTTCTTGTCATTTGAGCTTCATTAACGTGAGCGCATTGAAAAATATTGAATAGTGTTTGTACGATGTAATTGCGATTATTTGTGTACTAAAAGCAACGTACAAAAAAACTGATCGTATGATGAGATGCAATGTCATAATTGTGAGTGACATTGCAGCACCTGCATAAACGTTTGTTCATGTTCCACCACATCGACACTTGGTTCACAGCATTAAATCACGAAACACACACCACTCACATACATACTCCTAACAGCTCTTATCTATTTTCACATTAGCAAAATGCATTCTGAAATGTGCTCTGCTTTTCGAACGTCAACTGTTACGTGTAAACGCATGCATTCAACACACTAGCTGATAGCTCAAAATCGAGCATTCCATTTCCCCATCTATCGAAATGAACATTTCTCAGCAACCTTTCGAATCTTCCAATGAACATTCAGAATTAAGTATTTAGTTGGAACTTCAGTATTATTAATGAAATATAAGTTTTCCTTTGAGAGTTCGAGTTGTACTCTTTCTTTGCTTCCCATTAATTGAAAAAAAATGCTGTAATGCATCCCTCTTATTAGAAATCCAAGACAATGTTCGTCTATATCGTTCAAGAAATTTTCTAAGCCTAAGAAATAGCAATGCAATTGTTTTACTGTGTGCTAATTCATGAAATGATGTGCTTAACGAAAAAAGTGATCGCCTAAGTAGATGAACGCAATCAACAACGTTTCACATTACACAGTAACTACTTGCCATGCTTTTCGGCTGAAGCTGCCTTTCAATTTGCTCTTCAAGTCCGATAAGTGACGACAAATGTGCAGAAATTTTTTGTACATCCAATCAATCACCTGTTGAAACGGCTGTTCCAATGACTGATTTTGAGTGCAAATGAGTAAAAGTTACCGGTGAAAATCATCAACTTCAATTGCTAAGATTACTAACATGAGCGTTGGCTCAGAGAGAGTTTGACAAGAACTTTCTCCTGGTAATCATCAATACCAAAGTGTAACACATTGTCTGGCAATAAGAGATTGATGCATGCAGGAAACGTTCTTCAGAAATGTCAAAAAAAAAACATCTGAGCTGATAAGAAAGAAGATATTCACATGCAGGCGAACAAGGAAACACGGTAAGATGAAAATTCGTTGAAACGTGAAGGCTTATCTTAGCATAGGGTCGTCTGGACGAGTAACAGTTTGCAACAATATCTTGATCCTGCTGATGTTGAAAATTAAGCGTTGCAATCGAAATTTCATTCGAAGGGACAGAACCTACAACTCGGATTACGCACCTAACAGCTGTTCCCTGAAGCTGACTAGGAAAATTTCTTGCAGAACATTAGGAACTAGTTTTTGACTAAAATCAGATAAAATCAGATGCCCTATCATGCACATCCAAAACAGTGGAATTTTGTGCATTTTGATCGATTTCCTATTACACTATTATGGCGAGATTCAAAGATGATTTTGCTAATCGTATATCCGTCATATTTAACTCATTAACGATGTGCAGCATGGAAGCGGTTCACGAATGCTAACTTTTGAATACATTGTGCGTGCATCGAATGATGAACGGGAACAATGATATCAACTGATCGCATCGAAAGTAGAATGAGGAAAATGCATGCAAACTGTGATCAGCAATGATCAAGTTCGCGTCAGTAAATGTTACGTCAACGATGGAACAACTTGTTGAAACCGATTCTATGGGCAAAGAATGAATGCAAGCTAAACCTCAATGTAGTAGTGCTTGTAAATGCTCAAGAATTAGAATGTTATGGTATAAGAAAAATCCTTCAGTTCTATTTCAACATTGCAGTCGTGCTTTCTTAACGGATGCGTGCAGTCACCTAAACAACTCGAATGTATCTGTTTGTTCACCTTGATGTTTTCATTCGTTCACATTTTCTGCTACATATTCATCACACTGCTCGAATGCTTCAACAACAACCACTTCTGTTAACGGTGAACTTTTTGTGCCGATGAAATGAAGAGATTTTTTATATTGTAGGCAAATATTGTTCAGATCGTAAAATATTTCACTCTATTATATAAAGGAGTTGCATCCATCAATCCCACAGCACTCAATTCAGTTCATTTTACGATCCCTTTCGGTTCATTTCAATTACTTATCACTTACCAGTGTTCGAGCACATTGGACTGCTCAATTAAAGCGATAAAATCCCTCAAGTTCCAGCTTGAATTTTAAGATTTTCTGGCGTTGATTTCAGTCGAAAACTGGAATTTACGAACAAAATCCATAAATTACTACCTTTTAATACGGATTATTATATTAAGCAATTATATATGAATTCCATCTTGAATTCACGAAATGAGATGTTTCACTAAGTGACTAATATTGGATCATGTGGTACTCTATATCTCAATATCTTCACTCCAACGTTTGCATCTTTCTTTGTTCTCCACGAGTAACAAGAGCAATAAGTGAAGGCTTATTGCGTCAACTCATCTCATTTGTTATCTTGGTCGAACCAAATATTTTGCTTGTGAGTCTATTCTTCTTACGTATCTTTCGCTCTTCATATTTCATCACGTTCTGTTCGATCATTTTTAAAATCAAAATATACTTTCTCATTCGCATATCGAATTCATTTCCTAACTAGTTTTTGTTCTAATCATTTGAATTGCTTGATAATTGACGACAACATGCTCATCCGATCACATACTTTGTTTTGGCTGAATTTTGGTTACCACCCTTGAAAGAAGTATTATTTCATTTATTTCTCGGATATGAAAACTTTAGATATCAAGCATTTTTGTTGAGTCAATCGCAAATGTTCTAAAAATGATAGCTGCAGTGATATTTAATGCAAAATCGAGAACTTGTTAACGTACTAAATTCATTCGATGACAAACGAAACGATTTTGCAGTATGTTTTACAACTAGTGTTTACATCATTCGCATTTTCTTCCCATCACAACGTTTTACCAATGAGTATCAAATGGCTGTTTATCATTACTAGTAGGTATCATTCCATCACAGTTCTTTCCTTTAACTTCCAGTAATAGTTAATGTTATTTACTTAACTGTCGCAGGAAAGTTTTTGATTTGTCGCCTAAAATTTGTCTGGATCTGTTCTTCGTGAGTGCGATTCAAATCGACTGAAGTTCTTCATGCTGATCGCTTCTGATCATGAATTCACTGAATTGTGATTCATCACAACCAGTCACCGTTGAATGATTATCAGCAGTTTAATTCCATTAATGGCTACCAAAGAGCGAATAAGAAGAAAAGTGAGATGGAAATTGAGATGTTAGCATGGAAGGACTGTGGTAGAAACCTAGTGAAATTCACTGGGTTGCTTTGATGCGAAATGAATATCGATATGAAAGATTTTCGGTTTGACTGAGAACAAGGTTTACATTCGTGGTATTACATTAGCATTGATATGAAACATCTTATGTTCCAGTCAATAAATTTGCTCTCAAGCAAAACGACAAGGTCTGATGCATCCATTAAAAATGTTTGGTGATTTATTGTGATCATTCAATCGATCCAATTTTCCAATACTGCACATACAGTGCATAAATGCATGAACGCCAGCTTATTTTTTATGATGCCACTTGCGATTATTATTTTGATGAGCAGAGAGACGTCGAGAGAACGATTCTGTTACGATATCAGCAGACGTCATTGCAATGAAACTCCACTTGACTACGTGCAGTTTTTCATAGATATTATGTGTTTGTTAAAACATTTGTGCCGTGTTCATAAAAATATTTCATTGCTTAACAGTGATGTACCGGCGAACGTCGTTTCAGTATTCAGTGTTTAGTGTGTCCTTGATATGATGTGCCTGTACTCTTGTCTCACTCTTCCATTCCACTCTCGACTTCAATTCATTTCACTTCCATTCATAACAGTCACTCGCAACCATCGCTTATTCAGTTGCACCGTAAGTAGTTGTTGCACATTCAAATGCATCGAGCATTCACGTTCACGTTCATTAGCATATCATTGTCGTTTAAATTCAAATGCGATCAGATATGAGAGGATTGAGAGAATGCCTCATTGAATGATGGCGCATTTCCCCAACTGTACTCATAGCAGCAGCAACAGTGAAATGAACGCTTAATATCACTTTTGGATTAAAAGTGGTTTCGTAATTTTAGGGTGTTGAGAATATAGCTGAAAGTAGATATTTCAAAACGTGCATAGAAATGTGAATGGTTCTTAGTAGCAGTCTGTCTAGGAAAACAGTACTTGCTCAATGAATAAATGTAAGGGTAGTGTTTTCTAGATATTGAGTGGTGCATTTTCACTTTATCGATAAATTTCATTGAGGTTACCTCACAATCAGGTAAATAGTGAAGTATTTACAGAATTGTTAAACTGGCGTTATCATCACCGCAACTGACGAATGAATTTACTTGTTGCGTTCACTTCGTGAGTGAGTGTATCATATTTGTAGGCAACACTCTCATTAAATTCGTTCCAAAATTAAGTCTGTTTGTTAGATGTTGTGCACTTCTTTACTGATTTGTTAGTCATTAACGTAGAAACACACCACATTACTTTTTTGTTGTTCGATCATTTACTTTCATTTGTTTTATGAATTTGTTCATTCTAACATTCAAATCATATGGTTTTATTGAATATAGTACTACAACTGGTTAGAACCGGTTCACCTGTGAATTCTGATTATATTCTTCGAATCGCACTTTCCGCTGTTTTTCATTTCTTCCCACTGAGCATCGCTGGAGAGCAGTTGATACAAGATCCGAGTTTCGTTCACAGGATGTGGCATCTTATGCGGACATTGTGAAAATGCTACAGTTCGTTTAGAGCAAAAAGATTCCAATATCACTATTGGAAATAACAGCTGCTCCGTAAATCGCGTCGGTTCAATGAAAGTGAATCGTTTGCTATTTCTCTATTGAAACAGATGAATGAATGCTATTGCACTCACAATCAGTTTGAAGGATAATTTGAATAGCGCTTTTCGAGAGCACGGAGCATGCGGAAGCCATGTAAAGTAGAATGGGTGAGCTTGAACTTGATTGAGGAATCTTCGTGAATGGTACTGGTAAATCGGTCGGAACAATAGGGATGTATGCAGTGTAGTGAGCTCTTAAACAGGGCAAATATTGCCAGAAAACTCAATATTGAATGTCATTATCGGTGAGCAGAACTTGCTCATCATTGACACGTATGATTTTCTAGGAATTTACATATTTAACATGATGAACAATTAGGTGAACTGGAAGAATGAGTTGAAGAGTAGTCATTTTTGTCGACTGCTTCGATTTTAGACGGTCGCATCTCAGGTTCACTTCGATTGGTCTTTTTTGTGGTCGTTCGGTAGATTTCATCCGTTGTATTCCGCTACGTTAAGCGATTTTTTCAGTAATCGCTAACAAATCATTCGGATTGATTGCTTACAATGCAGTTGTTATGCGATGAACACATCACCTCATTCATCGCTCTTACAGCTGGTTGATAGGGTGATTATTTGTTTCCAGCTGCACACATTTTGCGATCAGGCAACATCTCAGAGTAACGCTTTGATCAGACAGCATTTGCTCGCAACTGTGCTCTGCTATCTGCTGCAGAAAGATTATTGTTGCTGAAATTGTTTAAGAAAGTTGCAAGGTTGAGATGGGTGATCCATGAACATATTCCTATGAAGTGGTTTCGTGAGTTCCAGCAATCTGTTGACAGTTGAGCGTTTAACATTTTACTGCACTGAAGAAGAACTCTGACTTCATTTCTCCACACGAATGGGTAGATACTTAGAAATTCAAGGTGTTCATGAGAGTTTAGAATTTTGCAATGCTGACATGCTTCTTCGGCAGTTGTGGATGCTAGCGAAATTTGTGTTTGAGTAAACGGAGTTGTTTTTGTGAACAGTTTTGTTGTGAGAATATGAGCGATGTATCGATGAAATTGACATAAAGTGCAGCCAGATGTGTACATGAAACTAGCTTCGCTATCGCTAGCTTTGTTCATAATCACCTTGTCTCCGTGCTTTCAAGTCTCCACATTCATTCCGTTCAACAATACGTTGCTTATTGGCAAGCAGTGAACATGCAATGATTTTAAGCTCTTGAACTGCAATGTTTTTACCCACTCAACAGAATGTAGGTACGGTCGAATTGCTTGCTATGCGTCCTGGTATGTGAATGTTTCGTTCAAACGGGAATGTTGTGATTGTGAGTGGTTATTGTGCTTATCGATGACATTTGCAGTTACGCCTTGAGTAAAAATGCGTATCACGGGTCTTCCTCTCCGCTACATCTCCTTCGTGAAGGGTGGTTTCACTCAAAAACTTGGCGTCCGAGCTGCTTCGACAGCTCCCAAGTAAGTTGATCATTCCCAAGCGCAATTCATTCTGTATCCCTTGAGGACTGTTTCGATGGAATTCCAGCTTCACTTATCATGATACGATTTCGTTCCCTGAAACCTTCTTGAATCTACTCTCCATAGCAAATGAATTTCTTATTCGGCATATAATGTTTTGAATAATAAACACAATTACTTATATCAACTTCATGTCGTACTTCAAATCATTTCAACAAATCAAATTCTTTCAAATCAAAACACATGCTATACAGTATCTCAGAACTGTGATTCTTCTGCGCAGTGTTTTTCTACTATATGGGATCGGACAACTTAAGTATCAAATAACGACATTTTAGGTCTACACCAGCTGGTGCACACCATCATGTGGAATACGATCGTTCATTCTACACACTCGATCCCATCAACCCAAACGAACCCAAATTCGACAAAATCCTTATTGCTAACAGAGGTGTGTCTAGCAGCGATTTGGAGCCAACTTGTCTTAGATTCAGTCGCAGACGAGATGCTGTTCATGAATTCAGTTTCATTTGATGAGGTGATAACAACATTTCATTGAATTCAGGTGAAATTGCGTGCCGTGTGATAAAGACATGCCGTGCGATGGGAATCAAGACAGTTGCTGTGCACTCAGATGTTGACAGTGCATCCTTGCACGTTCGATTGGCCGATGAGGCCGTCTGTGTAGGACCTGCACCAACCAGTGAATCCTACCTTCGCGCTGATCGAATCCTTCAAGCGGTCAAAGACACCGGAGCTCAGGCTGTCCACCCGGGTTATGGTTTCCTGTCCGAGAACACTGATTTCGCAGCCAAACTGGAAGATGCAGGTGCCAAATTCATTGGACCTAACTCAAAGGCTATCCTGGCCATGGGTGACAAAATCCACTCAAAACGAATTGCTACCGAAGCTCGTGTGAACATGATTCCTGGTTATGATGGCGAAATCGATGTTCGTTTCTCCACTTTATCAAATTTCCAATTTATGCATAGAAAAACTCCAAAAGTGATCGTAGTACAAAAATGATAAGGTCATAATTTTCCGATTCTCTTGCTTGGTCATTTGATAGACGGAAGTTTGCTTTGCGTTTCGAATCAGATCATCTGCCTTAAAATGTTCTCTATCGTGAATGCAGTATGTTCGTAAGTAGTGAACGATTTTAACTACGCATCGAAGCAGTCACTAATGGTTGTGGTCGCTCTCTGAATGACACATCAAAAGCCAACTTAATAGATGCACGATTTAAGGATGAAGAACAGTGCGTGAAAGTAGCAAACGAGATCGGATATCCAGTCATGATCAAGGCTTCAGCCGGCGGTGGTGGTAAGGGTATGCGTATCGCGTGGAATGATACTGAAGCACGAAATGGATACAGACTGTCTAAACAAGAAGCGAAATCGTCATTCGGTGATGACCGTATGCTTGTTGAGAAGTTCATCGATAACCCACGACACATTGAAATGCAAGTACGTTGCTTCAGGGTCATTCACTCTTCCTGATTTCACTTTACTGAATCACTTTTGGCCAATATTTCGGTGATTGTTGAGTTGTGTGCTAACGCTTAGAGTTTGAGAGTTCATGTTATTATAATAAGACGTAATATAGAGGAGACGTCTGCGATTCCAATAAACCAATCGCCTGTGAAACGATTCCCAAGTGATTCATTTTTTAAGGTTCTCTGCGACAAACATGGCAATGCTGTTTGGCTTAACGAACGTGAATGCTCAATTCAACGAAGAAACCAAAAGGTTATTGAAGAGGCTCCCTCGTCATTTGTTGATCCAGAAATGCGAAAGAGGATGGGTGCTCAAGGTATATTGCATGAATTCATCGTGTAACATACTATCCAGAATTGTTATTCGTATTGATGTGATGAATTCGCGGAGAATGCTGCCTAAAATAGTCAGACAGTTTCGCTGCTTCGGAATCGCCATTTTTGCACTCATGACTTCACTCACTGAAAACAAAATTCATCCATCTCACTCGTTGAATTGGTATGAAATCAGAAAATTTTATTGGAGACGGCATTTCGCAGTTGTGCTTAAGTAGTACATTCGTGTTGGATATTACCTGCTAAAGTAACAGTCTTCGCATTCAGCAACTCAACTCGCTTTGGCTGTCGGTTACGATTCGGCTGGTACCGTTGAATTTTTGGTTGACTCAAAGAAGAACTTCTACTTCTTGGAGATGAACACTCGACTTCAGGTTATCCATTATTCTGTTCATTGTACACTGTTCGTGATGAGTTTTTCGAGCCTTTCAATATGCTATGTAATTTGACGGTTTACTGAATATGCTCCTAAAAAGCAATGTTAGCAGCCACAGTTGGCAGAATATAACAGATTGCTGAGTTCAACACTCGATGCTTACAGGTAGAGCATCCAATCACTGAAGCGATCACAGGACTTGATATCGTACAGCAAATGCTTCGCGTTTCATACGGTCATCCGTTGAACTTCAAACAAAGTGATGTCGGAATCCGTGGTTGGGCCTTTGAATGCCGTGTTTACGCCGAGGTAAAATCCTCATAAAGCCGTAGAATTTGTAAAATAGACTGATGCGAGAGTCTAATCGAATGGACCAATTTTTATTACTCTGACACACAGATTACTTGTGTAGTTAGATGAGTGAATACTGCCGAAAGCTTGAATCCAGACGACTTCTTATGATTCACTTAGATGTTACCATAGCTCGTGTCGCTGTACTCAGTATGCATGCTAAAAGACGGCAGTGCAAGAGTGTTTTCTGAAGTATTCGTAAATTCAGTCATCGAGACACATGCCCAAAGGATACTTTTTTTGCATCTGTCGAAATGACGAAGGCTCACGAGTGAAACACTTACAGGATCCATACAAAGGATTCGGTTTACCATCCGTTGGACGACTCACCAAATATGAAGAACCACTGAAGATCGAAGGTGTACGATGTGATTCTGGTATCAGAGAAGGATCTGAAATTTCAATCTACTACGATCCTTTGATTTGCAAGGTTCAGCCTCATTCATCTATTAGTCTCATAAGTATTTGCCATTTGCGATATGCATTCAATTCGTGTTTTTGTGAATGTAATCAGTGGCTTCCCATCGATTTGCAACTGATCAGCTCAGCTCAATTCAGTGTTAAAGTTTTAGGCGCAGTGGTTTGGTTCAGCTTGAAAATCACTGAATTGATATCATGAGCAATGTTATCAGTTATGAACATGTTCTCATTTCACTCTTTTAAGCTGGTCACTCACGGCAAAGATCGTCAAATTGCTCTCGATCGCATGCGTGACGCTCTTGATAACTACGTTATTCGCGGTGTAAGTTTGTGCCATTATTTGAGCACGTAATTCAGAAACTGTTCTGAAAAAATCAAACGTGCATTGTGCCTAATCGCACGTGCCAGAATATTCGATGTAGCCTTATGGAATACTCATAGAGCTGTTGTTCAATGATGTTTTGCACGAATGAATTCAATTGAAACAAAAGTCAATAATTTCAGCCAACCCACAACATTCCACTTCTTCGTGATATCGTTGAAGAGAAGAGGTTCCGTAAAGGAGACATCACCACAAAATATCTTATGGAAACCTATCCGGAAGGATTCATGGGTTAGATTGATTGATCTGCTCTCACTTCTTCGAATCAAAACGTTTAGATCATATCAGTTTCTGGGTGTTCCACATAAAAGCTGCTAATATATGCAAAATGTATTCAGGAGCTGTGTTGAGCGACGAAGAGGAGTCTAATATTGTTGCGATGAGTGCTGCCCTCCAGGCGCGCAAATCGGCTCGTGCA
This sequence comes from Anisakis pegreffii, assembly GCA_035041965.1. Lineage (NCBI taxonomy): Eukaryota > Metazoa > Nematoda > Chromadorea > Rhabditida > Anisakidae > Anisakis > Anisakis pegreffii. The sequence goes on along the minus strand of JAPYMA010000110.1, from coordinate 216,862 downwards.
CAACAGTTCACAAATCAGACGCGTCAAAGAGGAACCGTATATGGTACCGTTTAGTGACAATATCTTGTCAATTAATCTCACTCTTGCAGAGGATCCATTCTGTCAGGCAACAGTGAGGCGCGCTAACAATGCAGTCATTGGCCACTTGTTTCATATAGCCAACTTCCAAAAAGATCAGTTCAGAAGCAACTAACAGATTCGGTGAAAAGCAAGCATCTATCTCATTTGGGTCAGAAGAATGCTTTGCTCTGAACGAGAGGCTTTACACTCATACGCTAAGATTTTTCATTGATCACACTAACTCTTCGAACAATTCATATGCTCTGTTGTAAGTTTCTGTTTTAGTGTTCGTCATCAAATCTAGCATTCCGACCAGTTTCGTTGACCAGTTGTCGAGGAATTACTGAAACGATAGTGAAGTTCAAGGGGTTAACACTCCAAATTTATCGTCATTGCTTGCGGAAGTGCGCGCGAAATGTGATTGATGCTTCTGCTGTTGCTGCTTTAGAATTGCGAAACTTCAACTATAACTGCATAAAACGCAGTTAATTTGTTAAATTCCATGTCCAAAGTATTCTATTCAACGAAATGCGACTGTTCACAGCTTCGCATAGTGTTATAGTTGCTTTGTCAGCCAGTTCGGGGAGTGCTTGAATGCAGGAACAACTTTCAAGTACTCATTCGATATGCGCTTGTCGAATTGTCCGTTTTTAAACCAAACAAAAAAATTCATTCAAAAAAGCGCTTTTGCTTGGCAAACTTAATGATTGCCTGAAATTCGATACGTATAATGACAAGCTATTCAATTTGGCTGGATCCGTGGTCGAAATATCTGAAATGCTCCAGGTGCACGAAAACTTCACATTTTGTGCCATATTCAGCTGAACAGAATTTACTTGTGAGTGTTCTGGTGCTGAGTGCTAACGAGTGACAGACACTTCACTTGCGGTATTGTTTATGACAATGAAGTACCACTTTATCGCTGAAAATCAATGTTTGCTTAATTCATTGTTAATATTGTGATGAATGCATTCAATTATAGGACATGTAGGTTACGCAGGGACGATGTTCGGTATATTATTACTATCTTTTTTGGTAACTCTCACTTGATTAACTGAAGCTTGACTGGTTTTGTTCGTAGCACTTCGCTTTCTCCTCACCTCTATCGCTCTTGTGAAATGTCGGTGTTTCGAATTTTTCGGAATTAGCTTTAAAACTTCAGCACATGTCTCTGTTTTGAACTAGTACTTTTCCGAAAAATAATTAACCTGAACCGTATTAATTTGCATTTGCAAAGAATAGATGAAAAGGGCATTAACTCGAGATTAAATGTCCAAATGAGGTGAATGAAGTATCCCTCGGATCGACAAGTGAATGAGGTTGTGAGGTGAACGATTTGTATTTGTTTGTATGTTCGTTTCAGTTACTAACGAATCCATTTATCCCACGCTTTTTGTTTTTTGAATTCATTGTTCGTTTCTTTTGAGGTGGGGGAATGCTGAATGGAGTAAGGAAGTTGAACAACGTTGTCGAATTTAGTTCTGCATGCTATAGCGTTTCCCCAAAAAATGCATCGCCTAGTTACGATAAGGGATGCAGTGGCGGTGCCTCGCATAATTCGTTCACACCTCAGGCATTCTCATACTTCCTCTGAAAATTGAGAAAGTATTGCTGAAACAACTGAAATGTTTTCCCGGAGTATGCTTGCTCGATGTTAAGCGGATTATCCTGTTGTTTCGTTATCATTTACAGCGTTATTAAACCCACGATACTGATTGATCCAAGTGATTTTATGTTTACTATCCGCCGACTTGCTGAGTTTACCGTCTTTCAGTTGTTGTGTTCACACCACAAGGCAAATGTTGCCTTTCGCTACTTGTGCACTGAAGATGAATGGATTTTGTGCCTGACTTTTATGATTTCTTAAATTAGATTTGTGCTTGTAAGGTTCAAATGAGTTCAAAACCCAATGAGTTCAAATCCTTCCCATCATCATTTTAGGTTATATTTCAACAGATTTCTCGAACAGTTTCTCCCATTTAGCAATATCATAAATCGGAAATGGATTCATCAACAGTTCTCATGAAGGCGTGATCCTGTTCAGGGGTGTACATTATGATTTTTGCTGTTTTTTGTGGGGAGTTGTTGATGGTCACTTTTGAATCTTAACGGAAAGGAAGTTCACGCATGAGGAGTTAGGTTACACTCGTCCTCGCTGTTTATAAAACTGATTATATCTTTATGCGATGTGAATTCGTCTCGGAAATTTGGCTCTTAGCACAGGTGTTCTGAAAGGCCATATCGCATTGAACGATAAACGTTTTTGAACTTACTGTTCTATGAGGAAATACTTGAGCTAAATTAGGTCGAGTGCATGCCCATAGGAAAATAAACGGTACTGTTCCTTTAGTTTGCATAACGAGCACAATTGTCACGAGCACACTTTAACCGTTGTTGTAGTTAGGTGACGGTTGATGATCCTCACTTCCACAATAGATATTAATTTCACCCACTCACTCGATAATACCACATCTACTCACATACCACGAAAAGCTTTCTAATAGAACATTGCCCAGACTGTTTCACACGTTCACACTTCAACTTCATTGCCTTGTTGTGAACGATCGCAATGTTTGCAGACCCATACAAAAACCCGTATCACTTCGTGGTCGAATTTCCGCGACACAGTGAAGAGGGATCTGTGCATCGATCGGACGTCCTGATCAATTTCATTGACGGCAATCCAAACCAAGTCAATGTATGTTTATCCTTTCGAACGCTCTTCTTCAGTGATTAACGTTTCAAGAGCATGCGTTGATTATTTGAGCGTTTCGAAGGAACGATCAGTGAGAAGTTTTAAGATTATGAGATTTAGTGTTGTGATGGTGATGGTTACATTTAGTGCTCATTTGCAGGCAGATGTGAATGGCAAGAGGATAAACCTTAGAGGTGACTTGAACCTTGCCAGATCGGTTCTTCATTTGACTGTGAACGGCAAGGGTATTGCTACTCAACTTGCAAGCAAGAAACCCGGAGAGGTGTGTTTGCGTTTTCGATTTTTTTTTACTTCGTTCTGATCGTCAAATGCGAATGTGTGCAAAATAAACTTCAAACTAGAATAACCCTGAAGTGAACGTGAAGCCCTCATCAAAGCGTGACAGCTATTGTTAAGACGAGACAATTTGCCAATTTTGTTCTGGCAATAATCAGATTCTGAAAATATTCAAATGGCGCATGTTACGATATGTGAACGTATTATATACGATGTTATCCGATGCAATGATTCGGTTATCATTTGTAAATGAACCTCTTTTCAGTTCACTCTGATCTACAAGGGATCCCCATTCAAGATGAAGGTCATGCCATCATTGGCCAACAACATGTTGAAGTTCATGAAAGAAAAGCCAAAACTTGACATGTCCTCAGTTGTGATCGCTCCAATGCCTGGTGCAATCAAGAACGTTGCAGCCAAAGAAGGCATGATGGTGACTGAGGGACAAGAGCTTTGCGTTATGGAAGCAATGAAAATGCAGAACAGTCTGGTGGCTGGTAAGACCGGTAAAGTGAAGAAGGTGAATTGTAAACCTGGTGATACAGTTGATGAAGGATTTGTTTTGGTTGAATTGGAGTGAAGAGCAACAGTAGCACATTGTGATCAGTTTGATTGACACGGCTAAAAGAGTTTGGTGTTCCACTAGCTGGTATTTGTTTGATTAATTCATAAAGTAACAGTCTTCAGTGCCCAGTGCTACTACTGTCCACCTCAAGTGCTCTTTATATGGTAAATTATTTGTTGTTGATCGATTGTTCAATGTATCTCGATTCCTTATAACCACAAATACACAACGATTCATCGATTTTATCGTCATTTGTATTCTTTTCATTACATTCAGCCTTCTTTGTTTTCCTTTCTCGATCCCTTACGGTTATTACGTGATGCGCCTTTTATGATGTGTTTATCCTGGTCGTACTCAACATTTACATCTCATTGCATCGTCTGTTCACGCGAGCTACCCTCGAAGTGGAGACGTGCGCAGGATCGAGCTCGCCCTTGGAAGACCCTGAGGTCTTTCTTTCGTTTCTCTCTCCCAGTAAATCCTCTTATTATGTGCCAACGACGAGCCCAATCGTTTACGCAGTCTCTCGCGGTTGTTAGGAATCAAAATGTTCGTCTGCCGATGTGATTTGTTTTTAATAAACTGTAATAAAAGTTAAAAATATTGCTTGCATTCTTCATTTCAATCAACCGGATTTATACCCACACACTTGATCACTCACTCGGAAGTGCAATGATAGAAATTTATTGTTTCTGATTACACAATTTCTGTTTCTGAACAATATTTTATCGTATCAAATAAGGGAACAGGGCGAACGGTATCAAATGGATACCGAAACTTGCTGAGTGATAGACTGAAGTGGCTAATGATGGAACGAGATCTTGAGCCAGAATGTGCTTGGCTTGATGGATCAGAAATTGTTCACGTTTTGATTGCACTGTTTGTACATACTGTTTAGAAATGTGCGAATGGAAAAAAAGGCATGGTTGTTACCATACGCTCCGCTTGAAAACTGTTCTCAGTTCTGGCCACAAGCTAAGGCACACTAGGATTTCCTCGAAAGCCCACATTTAAGGGGACATGCTCAAAATTCCCAGCAAAACAAATTCATAATAATCTCAAAATAATTTGGAAAGAAACCCAACTCTCAAAAGAGAACACTAATTCTGTGTGTTGCTATGATACATGTGATGGTGATGAACAAATTGGTTTTGTCATTATGAGTTTGAAGTTAATAAATTCAACTGGTTTTATGAATGAATATTAATGTTTTATGAAATCGATAAATATTAGTGTATTATCAGCAGGATCACTGTGATTGAGCAACACTCAGCCTGTTGTGAACAACTGAAGACGTAAACATCATAAAGGGAATGAGTTCAACAGATCATTTTTGAATTGTGCACGAATAAACTTTTTTTGATAACTCTTTCTGCACCAACTGCTAGAAACAGTTGTTCTGACTTCACTCAACCGTCACTATACGAGAAAAAACGATGATTTAGAATGCGCATGTTTTTGAATGATTAACTGAAGTGTCTTTGTTATAAGTGAGTTTTGAAATTATCAGCTGTGTGGTTCGGCCTAAACATAAAATCATCGGTGAAAATTAGTGTCATGAATTCATTTCTCTGCAACATATCACAGCGTTTTTAAATTTGATTCAGTTCATATGGACATGATGAACGTTTTAAAAAATATTTTATTTCCGAATGATTGAGCTGTAAAAACATATAACTGAATACAACTGAATGATCCATAATCAAAAACATGAGAATATGAAATGAACAAGTGAACAGTTTGTGATCTTCAACAATCCCGACTTTCATTCTCAAAATGATTTCGAAATTTAAGTAGGCGAATAAATCTCCCATCCAAAAATATTTTTTGCTTTCTCCCAAAATGTTTCCATGGGTCAACAATCTGTTGGCGAAGTTTTCTTTGACAATATTACGAAAATATCAGTCATCAACTCCGTGTGGTTTTGGAAGCAGTTTTCCAAAACCGTAGAGAGTTGATGATGGGTATTTTCGTAATATTGTCAATAATAAGGAGCCACTCATGCTGATGATTTGATAGCTGAAATATAAACCCGAGCTGATAGTACCTAAAATACTGTCTAAAATTAGTGTACACTGATAATGAAATGCGAATCAAACAACTAAAATCAACGATTTTCTTTCACTTGTCCTCGCACTTGAATACCTTTACTGATGTAGCCTCGACTGTCTATTGGATTAAAATCAATCTCTCCACGAGGATCTCCCCATTCTTTCTTCTCATGAACATCTGTCATTGTTCCTTCGCTTTTTGTACTTGATTCGATTGATGATTCCTGCTCTGCTGTCCTTACATTGGAATCTAATGCCTAAATCATTTCCTTACGAGATTTTAATCTTGATATTATTGCATCCTTTTGTAAACTATTTTTACTTTTTCGCTTCGAATCGAATTTCCACGAAAATTCACCGTTTCTTCATTTTGTGACATTGTTGACAAGCTACGCATATCGGAATATAATTGCCTTTTATCCGAATCGATCATCTTTTTCCATTTCTGCTCAAAATCTTTATCCATAATTTGTTTGCTATCACTGCTTTCCTAGAAATGAACACTTTCTTCCAAACGCAGCTGATACTTTTAAGTAGAAAGATAAAAGGCAGGCTTACTTGAAAACTCCTTAAAGCACTGACCGAAAGTTTTCTCTCACCAGTGAAAAATTTTGACTAGAACTCATCATATATCCATTCGCTTGTCTCAATAGGCACGACTCTTACTCAATAGTTGGACGTTCCTGTTATCTGGTGAATTTCGTTTTCGTTATGGATGTTTGAACCAAGCGGATATCAGTAATACCAGCAACATTTCTGCGTGTTCCTCTGAAGAAGGCCTGAACTAACCGTTCTTTTGGATTTCTGAAGGGCACTGAGATCAGCAATAGTTGGCTCTCGTTTTGGTGCACATGAAAGTTCGATAACTGCTCTTGGCAAAACGCTTGGTAGTGCACGGCTCTGTGCTCTGGAACAATTTAAACGGTAAAGAGGATTAACAGCGGAATGATACGATTCGACCATTGCATGACAAGTTGTTTTTCGCTGCGTTCAAATCAAACACTATGAATGAATGTCTCATTTTAAAGAACCAACTTTAAAGGAGTATATTTGGGATCCGTTAATTCACTGGCCACCGTGCAGTTTTCCTCAATCCATTTCAGTGATCCTTTCAGACTCAGTGAATGCTTCTGTGCTGCAAAATATTATCATTCGCTACTGCAGATATTGTTAATGTTGTGGTCACATTGATTACTGTGATAGATATACACCTCTTATCGTCAGTGAAGATAAAATAGGGTATTAAAGTGCAAGTTCTTGAGAACTGCGGCGGAAGGAAGACAGCTTCGGTCGGATATAGTCGGATATAACAAACTTCGTGTAATTAAAAAAAGGATACACAATACAAAGAATCGCAACTTCTGGAATGATTCGATGTGCTAACTTCGCAAGACTCGTAGTGAAACGTCACAATACGAGTAGAGATCGAGTAAAGGCGAAAGATTAAGTGTCATTACTATTCAGGAGAGTCAACATGTGACTGGAATGAATGGTGCAAACGGAACGGTTTATTTTACTGGTGAATATTAAAATGGTGGTAATGATAAAACTGATGGTAATGAATAAAAGTGTTCAGAAACTTTACACTGTTTGTTAACGCGTGTAGCATCTACACCAGCAGACATTCTGAGCACGACTGATGGATTTCGATAATTCAAGAACGGTGAGAGACTGGTGGATGCCGGAGCACCTTGCGTGTAATCAATGCAGATTGTCATGCGTGCCGGTCGTGTAACGCATGCTGAATAGTAATTACTCACTGCTTTTTGTACGGCATGATGTAACGCCTGAATGCCAATCAATCATAGTAGCAAAAACATTTTGTCTAGTCCTTTTTTCAATCCCGATTATCATTGTATCAATTTAGTTTAATCCAAAAATGCACCATACACAGTTTGAGATCTGTTGGATGGAACAAGAAAGTCTACTGATGTCAAAAACATGGTGAGCGAAATTGTCAGTTAGCTGAGACCATAAGTTTTGATAGTTATTCAAGGTGGGAAACATTATGAGAAGGTAAATTTTAATGGGCAAATAGTTGTTTTCCATCGGTGACTGCTTTCCACAATGTTATTCAATGCATTCATCTGCGGCAAGGAAATTGACTTTAAACAATGTTGTACGGCGCATCTCAAATATCCAGTAATTATGCAGATCTAACACTAGTTTTGCCAAATCAATCTGGCATTTACACGTACGATTGACCTCCTAGTAATTGCCTCGAAAACTCACGTTACTATCCACAGTCGTATAAAGATTCTCATTTTGTCCACTCGATGCTTCTGACGTTGAATTCTTCGTAGATCTAAACTGACTGTCTCCAGACGGCACTCTTTCCATAATTCAGTGCTTCAGTAGAGCACCACTCCGAATCGTTCAAATAATATACAATGATAAACAAATCACCAAACCACCATTTTAAGGGATTCAGTGCAAAATTCAAATTTCTTCCTACGAAATTTGCATTACTAAGAAAAAACTCCCAAGAAGAAATTTCAAATTTATTCTAAAATTGAATGCATAATTTTGTATTTTAAGCAAACGCTTGTTCTCGGTGAGATATTGAAAATTAATATACTTCACGAGAATGTAGGTATTCTGGGGAAATCCACTCAGATGCAGCGTTTCTATTGCCCTCAAAGGTTCTCTTGATGGGATTCCTTCATGGTTCATCCGCAGTTTTGAATCTGGTGAGAATGAGGATAAAAATGTAATATTGCCTGTAATATATCTAACTTCAAGCAATTATATTATATAAAATTCGCGGTAAGAGCTTCAATATAAATGCTGACAAATCGCAAAAAATGAAAAGATGAAAGAGAAAAATAAGTGATTTCGGAGCCATATTATACAACAATAAAATGCTTAAAGAGCCGTAAAGATAACCGACAACAAAGTATCTCAACGATATTGTTGGTAATAACAGTGAAAATGGAAGAAATGACAATAATAATGGATATAACGATCAAAGTGAAGAGCAATTCGGTAATGTGGACAGTGAAAATAGCAAGCCTTATGGAATAACATTATTATGAGAATGAAAAATTGATTGTGTCTAGAATTGAAAATTGGGTTCTGTTAATTCGCCTAATCTATCAATGAGGACATTAATTATTTAAAGGATATTGATATGAATTGGATTAATGATAATGGTTTGTGGATAACAATATCAGTTAACTGATAGATAACGAAATTCATTGGACTAATATCAATTGTTTTATGAATAATTATAATAGTCGGTTTATTACGAAATAGATTAATAATACCGATTCATGGATAGTAATACTGGTTACTTACTGAGCAATGGGTAATAACATTTGTGACCTGGTGGATAATAATGTTGGTTAGATTGGTCTGGTTTTATGGATAGTTATGTTAATCGTATTTCCAAGAACATGATGCTCTTTCTGTTATTTTTGCTTTGTAATTTGATTACAATCTGGAGCGAAGCAAATTTCGCAGTTAATCATCAATGCTTGATTTTGTTGATTTCGAATGCTTTATATTTTGGTGGTGATGAGGTACGATCCGTATTGAAACAAGAGGATATGAGTTATACTAAATGATCTCATTTCTCCGACTGTTTGGTTTCAAATACTTTCCGATAAGTCAGTTTAAATGCTGAGACAAGATATCAATGTCATTTGTGCCTTTACGATTGCAGACATTTGAAGTTTTCAGATGATCAGTGCTTCAGATCACTCGAAATTCCGCATGTTTCGGTTTTTGAGGTTGAAGCATACTTCATGAAGTGGTGTCAAGTCAAATTCAGTTGTTCGAAGAGCCGATGTCTGCTGGCATGAACACTGCTATAGAAATGCTGCTCATAAATCAGTTCGGAGTACGGAAATGGTAAACAGCTGAGCAAATTTCTGAAATATGCTCCAACTAAGTGCGTTTTTAGTTGCTAACGCTTGAGTGTAACTTGTAACGGTATCAGATTTTAAGAGACGAGAGCGTTCATTATGATTCATTGATTGCAGCAAGACTGAAAAGTTTGCGGGATTTGTGCAGTTCAACGAATGGCATCATTTGCTTGGTGCTGCAACATCTGGAGTGCGATCGTTGACTCTTCCTCGACACTGCTTTTTCCTTCATACTATGCGAATTTTTAGAGGTTCAAATGAAGTTGAAAATGTTCGTTTGCTTCAACAACTACTCTTTGTTCAGGTGCTACAACAGAACGTCTTTTTGATTTGCCAGTGATAACACAATAAACTATAATATAGCCTCACTTTGTGTTTAGGTTAAGTGGTTTGAAGTGGTCTGAGTTTCGCTTTGAGATTGATTAGTGGGCTTCTTTCGTGTCTAATACCAACAATTGCGAGTGGTAAAACATGTAACGTTCATGTTGAACGTCGTTTGCAAAATGTATACGGTAATGAAAAGATGATCAAGCATCAGCTTTCGCACACATTGACACGACGATTTTCTTTTGGATCAACTTAGGGAATTTTGTGAACTGTTCGGGTGGGAGTGAATAACATGAACGATTGAATTTGAGTCGTTTGGTTGTAAGAGTTTTGTCTGAATGAAAGGTGACTAACAACAGTCAAATCTAAATGGAAATGAAGTTGTTGTGATGTCGATGAGGAAGGTGGCTGAGTGCAGCCCAACAGATAATCTAAGTTTTTTTTGCACTGAGATGCTAAAACATATGGATGCAATTGGATGATGATGTTAACGACGCTTCAGTGAATATTTAATTTTATCGCTTTTTGCGGCTCATTTTTAGAACTGTGTCGATTAATGCAGTGATTATATTGACTCATTTCAACGCAATAATCACAAGTGCAATATTTATTTTTGATGACTATGTGAGCTCATTCATCGAATGGCGTTCAGCATTGTGTGAAGAGTCTTCACGCATCAATGATGCGTCGTCTCGTGTATCTTACGTTAATCATCTCCATAGTCATCGGTTAGTCTTTATCGCATCTGAAGATTCATTTCGCTTTATTCTCACGATTAATATTCATCCGTTGAATTGTTTCCCACATTTAGCTTCGTGAACTCTTAATCACAAATTTGCTAATCTTTTCGCAGCGAATGTGGCTACTATAGTCAAATCCTTCTCTATGGATTATAAATGTTTTAAAATGTTCAGTTCGAAATGAGTGTTCGCCTGAGTAAGTTTGAGTGAGTCGCTTAGAGGACCTACTTTCCCCTCAAACATCACTTCAATGTTTTGCATTGGTGCAATTCCGTTTTATACCTTAATCCTCTGAGTTCAATCGAACTCCAACGATTCCAACTCATTTGAAATGCTGCAGTGTGCATGTAACGTTTTAGCGCTTTATACTCAAATACCATCAAAAACTCCTATAGAACTTTTGAATCTTTCTCCCTCTCTCCACTGTAAAAAATTCTTAAAATATTTGAGGCACAAAAATTTGAGACATGAAAAATTCTTGAAATCTAATCATCTGACTCCTTGTGATAATGCTACTTAGTAACTTCATGTTAACTTATTTTCTGATGCGTAAGGGATCACACTTATCATTCTATTTGCCAGTCTGAATACCCGAATGAATCCTACATTCGTTCAGCTTTATTATCTGCATTTTTGTTGTCTTTTTTTGCATTCAAATCTTTTGAAAATTGATGCTTATTTCGAATGAATACGAACTGTAGCAGATTCAAGAAAGAATTCCACTTTATTAGTACTGTCAGGTTTCCTGATCAAATCACTCATTTGTACTAATTTACTTGCTGTTTCCGTTCAGATTCAATGAATTCGTTTATGGTGCAAAAAATTATACTTTAAACTATACTATGCCATTTTGAATGAGTTCGTTCGTTTAGAAGTAGACGAACTTCGTTTTGTGGGAATGGCAGACGTTCGCTTCTGATCGTTCGCGCATGTCAATCTTTGAATTCGAGAGGGCACTCATTATCAATGAACAATTCAGTCGACGTTTCTTAGTGGAACGAAAGTTTGATTTTCAGCAAATGAAACCGATGTCTCAGAGAAGGATCTTATCAATTGGTTATTGCATGAATACGATAAAAGGATACGTCCAGTTCGCAATTGGACAACACGTATTGAAGTGACTATTCAGCCACAGATATATAGCCTTGTTGATGTGGTGAGTTGTTCGCTTGGAATCAATCGCTTCAGTTGATCAGCTTTGTAGATGACAACGTTTCTTCGACTGATTCATTTCGCTGTTATGGAGCTGTTGAATAGGAAACAATACAGAAATCGTGTATTCAGCTAGATTGTAATGTTTTTAAACGGAAACATACGTTTATTGTGCCCACATCGTGAGTACATTGGACAGAAGTCATGTTCTAGGATGAACTGAGGGAGCAAATAACTTTATTGCTGTGGATACCGCACAGTTGGAAGGACGAATATTTACACTGGAATCCATCCGAATGGGGTGGTATAACTCGAGTCAATGTGCCGGCCGATGAACTGTGGCTCCCAGACGGCACAATTTTCAATATGTACGCACATCGTAGTTTATCACAGCTGTGCTTTCTTTTGTAAGAAAGATGCGTATGGTGCAGTCGTGTTCATTTTCGCTTTCTTAGTTCGTCTGCTGAAGTCAAGCAGTGGGAACGATTGAGCTAACTGTTTCCACCAACTACTGCGCGGGCTGATACTGTCGAGTGAAGAGCATTTTTCAGAAGGAATTTGACATGAGTGATATTTTGCCTGACAGAACTAACATTACGAGTTTTTTAAATTTAATTCAAGATAATAATTCCAAGCACAAATAAGCACCATCTAATTAGATTTTCGTTTCAACGTAGCAGATTGGACGTGAAGGAATCAATTCCATTATCACGAATATTCGCTCGTGTTACATCTGATGGCCTTGTTGAGGTTGATCTTAACAAGGTGAGGACATCGCATCGTGTTCCTGAAGTGTTTTTTCGAAACAATGTCGTTTGTCGGTGATTTAAGCCTAAACTGAACTGAGTAAATGTGTAGATTGAACGCTTAATGACTTTTCAGGAGTCATTAAGCGTTCAGTGTATGATGTCATTTGAACGCAGTTGATGAGCAAATGATTTTACAACCAACCTAAGATAACAGATAAGTTGGCGAAACAATGATCACATCACCACTTCAAAATGTGATCATAAATGAAATGAGTCGTTCAATTTCCGATTTATTTTTCAAGTTATTCTGGGACTAATGTCTCGCAAGAAATGCAAAACGCCTGTATCATGAATGATTCGTAAAGCTATCGTGAAAAGTTGAATTAAGCTGGTTGATGTACGTTGCCCGATGGATGTACGACGTTTTCCGTTCGACAAACAGATTTGTGAATTGCAATTCGGTTCATGGGGATTTCAAATACATCAATTAGTGCATCGTAACAAGGAAACTTTCGTACCAGAACATAACGTAATCCATTGCAAATTAACTGTAATTCAATTTTTCATGTATATGAGTTACTGCATTTCATAGGGATAACATTAAACCAGAAAATTCACTCGAATCAGCATATCACTACTCATATCCAGCACAAATATTCGTGCAATTCCTCAGCTTTCTTGTCATAATAAGCCTGTGTGATCTCAGATGTTCTGAAAAACCACCAAAACAAGCAGGGCTTTCGCTAAACACATCTGAACAACTAACAACTCGCCCAAACACACACCAAGCATGAATTTCGATAGCTTTCGAGTCGGTCGTTGAACGCAATAGATTGTTCAAACAAAATCCGCAAAACTCGTATTGCTGTGCTATATTCTGTATTTCATCGCTCACATATGCGATGCTTCCAGGGAAATTCGGAATGGGAGATTCTATCGTTCAATACGCGTAAGCGAAGAGCAGCCTATGAGAACTCGATGGGTGATGCCGAGAATGAATATGAAGAAGTTTGGTATACACTGGTAAGTGAGAATTTTCAGTTCAGTGTACAATTTCACTGTCAGTGATGAAACACTGTGTTGTCTAATGAATAACCATCACATAATTGATGCCTAATATTAGTCCAGAATGAAATGGATTACGGGATGAATACAAATTTTTCAAACGGAACGACTTTATAAGTTTCGACACTACGGAAAAGAACTCTGCAACTTATTGAATTCAACAAATAGAACAGTAATCGTATTTCATTAATAACTCACTTCGATTAATTCAGATTCTTCAACGCAAACCGTTATATTATGTAGTTGTACTGTTGATACCAACGTACCTCATTGTTACAGTATCAATTGTCGGTCTTTTTATTGCACATTCGGCAGATGGTGAACGTGAAGAAAAGGTTAAAAAAGTCTTCCACCATTTAAGCCTATTTCGAAGCCAAACCTCCTCATCCAATGTTCTTTCTAAGCGATTTCTTCCAAAATGCACTCTGCAGCGAAAAATTCATTCTTGAAAGATGCAGTGATCATTTTACAACTATTCGAAGCTGTGACGTTTTGTTACTTCGAACACACTGTTTTTATCAACAGATAGCTTGCTTCGATGTAATTTGTTGTACGATTGCACACAAAATAACTTTATGAACTGTTTGCGAAACATCGGAAGAAATGAAATGTAAATGGAGTGAACGCTTATAATGTTAATTTGAAAGGTTTCATTTGGACTGACAACGCTTTTAACGATGGCCGTAGTGCTCGACATGGTAACGGGTCAAATGCCACGAAGTTCAGCAGGACTTCCGCTGCTCGGTGAATGGTTTACTCAATTGATACGCTCGCTCTTCACTGTTCATTTTAACTAGGCACGACTGCAATCTATGTTCAAACTTTTTGTTGATTCTGTTTCAAATTACGTTCAAAGCATTCGCGGTGTAGCATTTGTCAATGTTTCGATTTCAATCAGATACGCTATCGATAAAATTCTAAAGTGATCTATAAGAACGACGAGAAAAAACATCCGCATTCATAGAGAATGAATTTCGAAAAAAAATCTTCTTCAAGGTCGTTATGTACTGCTCGAAACTCTGGTTTCTATAGCTGCGATGCTTATCTCAGTTGCTGTGATGATTTGGAATGAACGTGTGATCAGTTATGGTCGTAAACCGCCTGTTTGGATATATAAACTTGTTGGTGATAACGAGATAGGAACTGACGATCGCGTTAAACGATTGAACGGCAATCCATTCAGGCAACCACTTTTGAACAATCAAAAAAAGACCACTGAGGTATAATTCGGGTATTTCAAGCCTTCCAATGCAAGCTAGTTAAAGAAATGGCCTCAATCGCTACTTTCAGGGTATCGATAAATCGAATGAAGTGATCGAAATGTTGAACTCGCTTGTGGAATATTGTTCAGAGTTGAGGCGAGCTGATCACGAGAAAAATGTGTGGCATCGATTCTTTTCGCTGCTCGACTTGATCTCGATGCTTTCCTTGGTCATTTTCAACACTATTTTAACACTGATTGCTTTCAGTTCAGTGATTTTTTCATGACTCCCTCATTACTCGATTCAATTGTAAAATATTATCGCATTACTGGGCGAGTACTTTCTCGGTGATCTTCGTTCCATGAAATACCACGTTGTGAACGTTTTATATCAATCTTCGAGCTGTCTGCATAAAAAGACGAGCTCTGACTGATATAGAATTCAATATTTGCATGTGTTCAAGCGTAACTTTCCTCTCCCCGTCCCTTGTAAATATGCATCTCAGTCTTTCTTGTTCCAATTGTTTAATCACATTTCATCAGCAAGATTTTACGTCACATATATACACCATATAACACTGTAACACAAACGTACTATCACGTAACGCAATAATGCCACAATGAACTACCGAACAAGGCGAACTTATTATTATTAGAAAATACGATTAATGAAGTCATTTCCGGTGAAATAATTCTCGTTCTTCATAGGATCCATTTTGCAATTAGTATTTATTTTTCCTCCAAGCAAAACGATTCTTGGAATCTATATTTGTAAGCACATCGAATTTGTTTTCTGAAATGAGTGCGAAATAATTCGATCAGTAATCAGCTAAATTTGATATTTTAGCATCAATCTTTTAGTGCTGGGAAGCCCTGTAATACTACTCTCGAGACCACTCTGAAACAACTTTTGCGAAGCTGAAATTTAAGGTCGAAGGTCGAAAACGAAAACGGAGATTGTTTTTTTGATGAAACGAGTTCGTTTAAAATGAAGCAGATGGAAAATTATGAATGAATAACAAACGGAGTAAAGTCAGCTAAGATTCACCTGATATACCACAGAGGGTATCACGAACAAGCCTCTGTTCATCTTGTGTTGGTGGTGAACCACTGATACGTCTTCGCATGTGATCAACCCACTCCAGCTTAGATGCCTTATCCCGACACGAAAATATATACTCTTTACCGGTGGTTACCAATTTCCACGAATTTTTCAGAGTTATTCCATACGAAAAATCTTCAATGAATGCTCTCATTTTCATCACACATTGCAGAATTTAATTCTGTGTGCAGTAAGATCGCCACAGATAATCTCGAAATTATTAAATTTCGCAAATCAATATAAATTTGCATAGGTGGTTAGACGGGGAAGGTGGATTAGTGAAATGGTGTGTAAAAATGCGTTTCGTGAAGAATTATGAGGCTATTCATTCGCACTGCAACTATTATATAATTACATCGCATAGGATTCAACAATAGAATGCTGACAATGAGCAATTTTGCTGTAAAGTAGTATTCAAAAAAATTAATGCGAAAGTGTGAAGGAACACGATCAACTGCTGAACATTGTGCACACATACGAATCGAGTCTGATAGTCGTAATGGATACCTCGAACTTACAATCTTTGAAAACTAATTGGATTAAGCAGTGATCAAATTGAAAGACGAACGACACTGGGAAGAGTGAGTGAATGGTGAACGAACCTTTACCATCGAAGCAATCGATGAACGTGGCTGAGTTAAGAGAGATTCGATCTCGAAACAGATAATGATTCTTTTTGATAATATCCTTTTTACAAATCACAATCGATTGATCAAACAAAAACAATAATACATCTTTATGCCATAGCAAAGAGCCAGCGGCAATACATCGACATGACACTTCACCACTGCATTCCATTCGACTGTTCGTTTCGACAAGATCAGGTCCCTGAACGAGCTTGTGCAATTATCAACATATGGTCATAAATCGTTTCAAGGTTTGTATTGACATGAAAGTACGTTCAACTGCTATGAAACTGTTATACTACAACTGTTCTCCTTTAAGAGTATTCAACTATTTCAACATTATATTCAACAATTTAATGCTTAATCCCACGAGGATATTTTAATATCGTAAGCTGTTCAAGCACACTGACAAACAATGGAAAACAAACTGAGAAGATTTCATCAAGATAAGAATATCGGTCAAGGTTTACATGTTTGAAAGATATCACATTTTTTGATTTGCTTTTTGTGAGCAATATGAAAGTTATGCTGATTGAGCGATGCCGAATGTGTTCAACGCAGATTTTGGATGGTTTTGTGAAACATTCGATTAATGAATCACTGATATGAATGCAATTAACAAATTACCTGCCATCCTTCAACGTTTCGTTGCCAGAGAGCGATTTTTTGAAGACTTTCCAAACGCCTCTTCTTCTCATTAATCAATGCTGCTACACTTTTCATCGCAGCCGCAGCAGCCTTTAATTATATCAATTTTAAATACCCGAAATCGACTGAAAAAAACACCCGATTCAATTTAACGGGTCACGCGAATGGTTTGGACATGCCCTGGACAACAACAATTTAAAACTATACGCTACCGAATTGTGAGATTAAAAATCATACTGATGAAGGAAAATAATGTAATCAACATCAATGTCAAATGTTTAAGCGAATTGTGATGAAGATTGTAATTTTGATCATGACAGAAATTAATAAAACTGATAGCGGGCGGGAATGGGAGTGACTGAATAGGTGTTTTAGTCGTTAGTTATTCACTGGATATAAGCATACTTGTTAATTGATAAACAAGATCGTAAAATGACCTGAACGGGTTCGCGGTCGAGATGAGACAATGGTGTGGCTTTGAGTAATTCGGTTAGCTGAAGCGGATACCGGCATATCCTTTGCACAGGTGTCAATAAAAATCCTTCTAAAGTAAGCTTGGGCATCCCTCTGAGAAGTCGACAAGCCTGAAAATGAGTTACTCTAATGATGATTATTCAATTAACTTGCACTCACCTGTATTTCTCAGAAAAGATGAGGGATTTTAATTTCATTGATCTAAAAATGAATGCGTCAGGTTCGTTAACAGCAATTATGAACTTTCGAAGTAATTTTCCTCCGTAAAACCTTTTAAGATATAAAGGATAGTCGAATGATAAGAAAGTCATGCAACATTACTAACCTCGAAAAATTGATGATAATGAGGTTTATCACCTAAAGTGGCCAGTTCAGCACATGAAACAGGTCTGTTGTTACAATAATCAGAGTATATCGAGAAGTTCGATCGCTGGAATAATTTTGAACACTGATAATCAAACAAATTTCTTAGAAATTAGAAGCAATCGTTCAAATAGTAAGAAATCGAGAGGTAACATTAAAACATATATTCAAAAATATCGAGCAAATATAAAGGTGACACGTTACTATTGTGAGCAAATGAGTAAACAAATAAACTAATGAACAATAACTGATTGGTCTTAATGATAATAAACAAATTAGGAAAGCAAATGGAATTGAATACATCAAAAACTTACATTTCTGAGGAAAGTGGTACCTACACACGAATTCTCAGGTGCCTTCTGGTTGTAGGCTAGTTCAAGTTCTCTCAGAAACTTTGAGTGCAATGAGTAGATTGCTTCGAGATTGCCGAATATCCGCTGAATATTTGATGATGTGAACATTTCTGTCCGCCGTCGAGTTTGTTCCACAAATCCCTTAAGACCATTCTTAATTCATGCAACAATATGACAACACAGCTTTCAGTAAGCAAATCGAATGATTGCACTCAATGAATCAGTGCAGTTGCGTGACCAAAGCAATGTGGGGATACGCAAAAGGAAGCAATTCAAAATAAACGCGACAATCTTAATGCAAAAAGAGATATTCAGTGACAAAAGTTGCTTCAGTACCTTTGTGTTTTATAATGCACTACTGAATTTAATGTGGAAACCAAATCTCTCGCTCGAATATACTTATGAATTTTCATCGACAAGTCAGGATGGAAGTGTTCTAATATTCTCACTTGAACAAGATTTTGAAGAAGATCCACGTAATCTCGTTCAGTCGACATCAACTCCTGAACTATCTTAGTGCGAAGTGCCCGCATCGATGGTGGAAAATCGTCGGAAGTAGAAGGTTGTGACACGGGATTTCGATTGATTATCTGCAACTTCCGGATTCACGATCAAAGATATACTCTCTCTATAGAATGTATGCTCTATGAAATATTGCAAAACGATCATAGCGCAGTTGAAATATGTTAACGATGAAACATGCTAGCTCTTGTGCCCATTTGCTAAATAATTGATGCACGGAAAGCTACTGAATGTCTTCGTTGTAAGTGAGGAATAATACTTCAAAGTAACAGAACTAACTCACCCGAACGTGAGATGAAGGGAACCATCCAGTTCTGTCACGGCAGCTGCCGTACCATAACTCCGAATGAGATGAGTAGTCGAGAACATTAATTATATCACCGGCAGCGAATGGCAATTCGTCTGGTAAAATGGCAACATGGTCCCATGTTGCTTCAGCACTCATCAAGCTCTGAAAAAGCGAACACAACGATCAACGAGATGTCACTGATGATGCAATACTCACTTGTTCATCGTTGCTGGAAACTGTACTCGACGTGGTCATTGAGGACGTTGTGCTATGCACTGAACTTCGATAACTCCTATCCTTCGAAGATGACCCTTCTGATTCACCAGACACATTGTAGAATGTGACTGCATCCATTCGCGACAGATGATTCGATGGTCCGTCTAAATTTTACTTATTTAGCTGACATAAATAGGGATGTATTATCCTTTCATTCTCGGCATCGCGACATGTTGTCCTGTATTTTGTTATTGTACTCCAGAAGAAATCTACTAGAACTCTTTTATTATACAAGCGCAATGCTCTCCTGCCAACAAACCGAAACGAATTTTAGAGCGAAAATCTGACGAATTCCAATGAAAATCCAGCAGAATTGGCTATTTTGCTATTTAAATATACCATGTGTTCACTGCGATATTGCTCAATATGTGTGTTATTTTGTTTTAAAGGATAGTTGAGCATTCATTAGGTTGGAAATGGAGCATTCATTGATCGTGACTGTGATGATTATTGATTTCGATTATTACGCTTTTGACGATGGTTATCTTGAGAAATTGATGATTTTGCTAAAAATATCGGTGAAAAACGTCGTGAATGCATTTAATAATGCTTGACTATTTTCAGAATAGAAACAAACAGTTGATTATATCTATCGCATCTCAGTCGCTCTTATGAACTGGATGATTTCATGAGGCGTTATGAAAAAAATGGAAGATTCATTTTCATGAAAAAAATTCGTAAGAAATTCTTTCTCATTCTTATGAAAAAAGATTCATTTTCGTGCTCTCGCACTCATACAAATTCATTTCAAATAGTTAGTATCTGAAATGGTATGTTAGTAGCTTTCTTCGAGATGCGTTTGTGAAACGTCTGAATGAAATTAGATTAACTTGAGTAAGTCAATTTCCAAAAGGGAACATCGGAATGTTGCTGACTGAATTTGGATTGAAATTCATTCGATTTTCATCTCAGTGTGGTTAGCAAAAAAATCACTAATGATGACGTCAAATCGTGCGCGATTTGGGAACAAAAGTGGTTTTTCATTTCAGATCGAATCGTGCCATTAAGTTGATCGCAATAATCGAAACTCCATCATGAGACACGAATTCAGATAATCTATTCAGTCATGTCTACAATTCATTTATAGTGCAGTTGCTTTTTCGATCGAAGTGCACTCGTTTTTTTTTTGAACCTCTAGTGCCTGCTGCTGTCTGCTTTTACATCAGCAAAAAAATTTCCGGTGATTGAAGTTTCATGGAAACAAGAAATGCAATAATTTTGCGTGATAAAATGGAATCTTTAATTGAAATGACAAGCACTGATTATGTTATTATGTGTATGATTCCGTGAACGAAACTGCAAGACCACAAATCATACCATATTCATCATCGCTATCGATGTGGATTGGTGAATGAATTGGCTGACTTTTGGATCGTCTTTCTTTACCATTCTGTGCTCTCGAGGAACGCACCAATCGTTCTGGTAATTCTAACTGAAAAAAAATCAACTGAAATTGACCGCAATCATTAAGAAATGCATTCTTCAAATGCTCTTCTCCTTTTGTTTACTTTACTTTTTTTAAAACTCTACTTACAGTTAGTATGTACTCTCAATGATTCCGCATTCATTCATAACACTAACTTGATGCATAATAAATCTCTATGAGCACATTACATGACTTTATGGTATGCGTCTGAAAGATAACCCATCAAACTGTTCTTCTAAACGCACTCCATAAGATTTATTGTATTGAATTTCCAGCGTAACTTTAAACCATATTCATTATGCGCAATGAATTTTGCGGAAATTATTTGAATTATGAATATCAAACATGACTAATTGCAAGAGCAGATGGAACAGAAGCAATTCATCCATTTCAATCATCCAAATTGATATCGAATGAAGCAAACACTGATTCATAATGCGCATTGCACAATTCTCAATGCCGATAAACGATGAAAAGATTCTCAAATGGTAGATTCGTTGATTAATAGCCCCGAGATTCTCACTGTAAGCTAGCGAGCACATAAATTATCTCTTAAAATTCTCATTCAGTCCAGAAATTATATCTCTAATTTGAATAAAAGCTAAACGATTGAATCCATATTTTAAGTTCTTTATTTCATATCTCATATTCCACTGATTCAAAACCCGATAATCCTAAACGTTTAAAGATTATTACTGATGAGATTGCGGAAAATTTCCCCGTCGCACTACATGACGCATGATCAGTGATGAGCAATGAAACAAACAGTGTTGATTTTCATTTGCATTTTTAGAAATTTCACTGATCAATCATATCTGTGCATTTTTTGAAAATTCGCTTTTGGAGTAGATTAATTTCATTGGATTCATTTTCTCTCAGAAGCACATTAATAATGGTTTTTACTGATTTGTAACAAAACATCTGCTGTAAATGTTATAGAACACGCAAGCAATTTGCTCGCTGACGAGTGCGATAATGTCTGCTTGAATAAACATTATATTTGAGGACGGAAAATCGAGCTTCACAAATGTGACGACAACTCGAAATCGCAATAATGAATAATTAATCGAATCTCAAATATCTCTTATCGATCGAAAGTGAAATTTGAAACGTTGTGCACTTACTAATATCCAACAATGCTATCGCCGACAAACAAATCTGCATGTGTTCCCTTGTGTAAACATGTTCAAATCTAATCCATGAGCGATCATACACTCGATGAAAACCACAGAAACATTAAGATCAAATCAATACGTTTATCACTGCTTCAACCACTTCAAGCGGTAGCACACTGAAACTACCGAGCCCCTGGCAATTCAAAAGATGGTACGCAACGGTTCTTATTATCACAGCTTACAACTATAATCCCTAATTTACATTTTTGTTGACATTCCAAAATGCACACAGACGTTTCCATCAAATGTCCGCTCCATAAAAAGAGTCGATGAAAAACAGTCGCATGAGGTTAATGAAGCGTCTCGCAGGATGCATTTTTACACAAATGAATTCAGTTACTTGCTAATCAAGAGGAGACTGCATTCATACATAACATTCATACTCTAGCAGTTGTGAGTTTGCAATAGTGAAGAGTGAATGCAAGAGAATTCAGAATCGATCATCACATTCGAAACTTACTTCTTCGATAACGGCCAATCGTACCATTGTCATCAATACGCTAAAACGTTAAAAGAATGCTTCCAGTTCGCTGGCAATGAGGAAAATAAATCACTTCAGTTATTCTCTAGTCTGCTAGGTTCAATCCTATCAGAAAGCGTTCGTTCAATAACGACGAATGAGAATGATTGACGATGACATTGCGAAACAAGTCAGTTTCAGCTACTTCACGATAAGTTCAGCTTGTATGGGTGGTGCTCACTGATCGAATGAAACACACACAGACATACTGAAACAACAAGCGTTCAACTGATTCTGAGAAATCACTGAACAGGTAATATGCAGAAAAGATAAATCTAGCGCAAGCAATTACGGATATTCGATCACTAATGGTGTATATAACGCTCATCTTCCATATGCTATCAATAATGTATGATTAAGAACAACCGGTGAAAGCAGCAATATCTCTCCAAATGACAGAGTATAAAACAGTTTAGCAAAGAACTGAATACGGATATGAAACGATGGACACACTCATTCGGTGAGACTCGATTCTCTCATTTGGGCACAATGCACATTGTGTTGTTTGTATTCTACGTTTAATGCTCACTAGCTAGAGTACCACCCAAACGGCTGTTCTCTACATAAATGAATTCACAAACTTTCTTTTGCAGCACAGCCAGCCAAAACTACTTCCATTCCTGTGATATTAACTTGCATTCATTTATGCAATAATCACTTCCGCTTCTACTTTTTGCTTTGCATTTCAATTTAGTGTATATGATGTCATGCAAAATCTTGTAAGTTTTCAGCTTGCGATTAGCATAATACTAATGACTGATTTAGGTGGACAAAAAGGGCACAGAACATAATCCGATTAACACATTGAAGACGGTATGTCGTCGGTGATTTCTGAAAGTTTACCACTGCTACGAGATGCGTTTTTTTTAGTCAAAGATCTCGTTTGGAGATACTGAATCATGAGGAAGGTGACAGTTTTGGGTGGATAACAAACCTACAAACCATTGCTTATAACGTAAATCCGGCGATGCTCTATTCTGTTTGTGTGTCTTGCGAACTTGCACGGTCTGATATATGCTTCAGGATGATGCGCAACTACTGATCTGTTCCCCTACAGAGAGCAAATTTGCACTTCATATTGGTAACCCCAAAGGGCCATTATCGCTGGAATTGATGGAAATGACATCAATTTGCACAAACAGGATGCAGCAAAGCACCAAAATCCGTCGCTTTTCAAACTCAGACAAGCTCATCTAGCGCATTAGTTATCTTCGGACTTCAACATGTTCGAAAAGATATGAATGACCGATCATTAAACAATTGGTTAGAGCACAAAAGTTTAACACAAATAAATGCTTGCAATGTTATAACGATTCCCATCATTCAACTATGCTCCAACTATTGTGAACGACTAACAACCCATGAGGATTGAGTGAAAATATTTAATATGCGGAACGGAATCCCATTAATACGCTCACAGCACAATGGTATTGGTAATAAAATCATATTTATTTGGCTCTTTTCTCTCAAAGACTATTATGGACAGTGATTCATTCGAAGTGAATATCGATTTGACTGCTGTTGGAATTGACTTTTTAGAAGACTTACACCAACAATGGAGACAATAAACATCTGAAAGTCAATCTACGATCTCATAATATGCATCATCATCAATTTTATCGCTCTCATATCCAACCATATGAAATCAAGATGCTTTATCTCAATCGAATGCATTCGTGTATCCGTGGAAAAAAGAATAAAACATCAACGATCTAAAAACATCCTTTGGATAAATGAACACTTCTTCTGTTAAGGAGAGCAATGCTCAAAAGGTCTTCTGAAGGGAATTTGATAACAACGATCAGCCCACTCAAATACGAACTACCTCAACATTGATGATGGAGTCGCATGCGGATTATGTGAGATATGATAGCTCATATGGCATCTAATAATTTTATATGAAAATTGCAATAATTTGATGCGAAAACTGCATTTAGATCCGTTGCATAGGCCCAGAACATCGGAAAACTTCTCACTGAAGATATTCATGTTCTGATGAATATTTTAGTATCAAATTACCCACTGGTTCTTAATTAAAATGCCTCCTATACAGCTTCATTGTTGAAATATTTTATTTCGTACAATTAAGAAACAATACACTTTATATCCAGAAACTCTTTCTATTGTTGCTTTTGCAATACTTGTAAACGTCTGATGTGATTCCGAATGAAGGGTAAGCTTTCACTGGGGCTGTTAAAATGTTGAATGCATAAAATAGTTAATAACATTCAAGCACATCGCAAAAATCAAAGTGTGTGCAATCAGGTAGATGCGTTCTATGTATCGATTCGTCACGCAAATTTCACGTCTGCAATTGTTTGCAGTCAATTTAAGAAGAACGAAAAAAGTGGCGAAAAATCACTTTGGTGTCCTCAACGATAATGTAAACGCTGACGTTTTTCGTTCGAAACAATTTTGTGTCATCTCAATTTCGTTTTTATCTTCGATTTGTGTGAATAGTCAGTGCGATTCGTAGGTGTGAAAAGTAGAGTTACATCACGAAACGCTTTTTTCAACATGAAATATTGCAAACATCATTTTGAAGCATTTGAACAGATCTACTTTAATCTGATTGTAGTTTTCCTAATCCTTTACGACATTCTCATCGTCCATATTCCTTTTTCTGCTGACGATGTTAACAACAAAAAAAACACTTAAAGATTGTTCATTGTACCAGTCGCAGAGCAAATACGGAATAATGGCACATCAACGGCTGAGGAAGTTCAACAAATCGTTCATATCAATGTGACATTTAATTCTGAGCAATTTTAGCTAGAAATTATTCACTGTCACTGAAATACTTCGATTGCACATGCTAGTGGCTCTTTTGGAGCAAGAGCACTGCTCACTTCTGCAAGAGTGCAGCACTACGCTTTTCGTAAATTTTGCCTTGTTGCTTTCAATCTTCTCTTATTGAGAAAAATACTGGGTAAGGAATCTTATATAGAATCTATACATTGTGATCATTCTATAGGGATAGCGGACATATTAAGACTTAAACAAGAATAGCAAGAATGAGATGGAAATGCTGTGAAAGAGCACCGAATCCAACTTTTTGCAACTCATCGAACGAATCTCTCAGCAATAAAAGCACAAACGAATGTTGCATTTTCGATCAGAAAACATTCAATTCGTACAAATCTCATCCATTCGTGGGGCTTGAATCGCCAATTACAATAACTGTATGATTATCAAGTCGCAGATGTATGGAACAACAATAACGTTGCATTGGATGACTCGTTATCGGTAACAACAACCCTAAGCCTAATTTCACAACATTCATCGCTTTTTTAACGATTTCAATCAACGATTCAACACGACGTAACTTACATGCCTTTGTGTATCTGAACGCTTCATGGAGGATGAAGTCGAAGCAAAAATTGCAACGACCAAATGCGAATGATTTGAACCACTTCTGTGAAGACATTCGAAGAAGTGCAATTACAGGTTTGTTTTAGGATAGCAATTTTGAAACGGTGATAGTCAATGACTGATGTGTTGATTTTAGACGATTCAAGAATCCAAACACGAACGATAGATATCTCACTTGGCAATTTTCAGTGATTATTGCGTCAGCAAATGGTTCAATTCGATGAAATTCTCGATAAGCATAGCAAAAACGTGCAAATATTTTGCTTTCGATGCTAGGCTGATGGTCTAGAATTAAAATGAGTCGTATTATTTGTTTGTGGAAACAACTTCACAATGAAATATCTCAAAAACGCATCGGAATACTGTTCGTATTTGATGAGTTTATCCGAAAATTTGCAACTTCCTTTCCCATACCTGCTCTGTTTCAAATCAGATGGTTTATTTTCAGCAAAAGCTGACAACGAGAGCAAGAATTCATATACTCTGGTTCAGATAGACAGTTGATTCATCAGCAGAACTAATTTAATCAATTTAACTCTTCAACGCAAAAACGCAACTAAATCACTGAACTCTGCTCGTTAGTGCATCAGCATCAAGGAACTCTTATATCAATCAGTTTCACTCATTATTTACGTCATATGTTTCAGATTTAGTTGGCTTCGTGGCATCATCCATCAGATTGATGACACATGTCTGTTGTACTTTGTCACATTCCATCATGAATGCTCACTCAAATTTCTCAAATGAATTTGCCTTGTAAATATCGACTAAATAATCTAAAGTGACAGTGAATAAGATGCGTTCTCGAAACGAAATCAGTGAAAACATATCATTCGCATCCTAAGTAACACCTCAAAATTTTTTTCATTAGGCGATTCTTCAACTAACCATCTCATTAACTTAAGTATTTGATTTGTGCAAATGTCACTTCAATCGGAAAGTACTTCAATATCTTAAGCGCTTTAAATTGCGATTATTTTGCTGAATTATCAGCTCCCCTAACGACGTTTTACTCTTATGTTTATTTATCGCTTCTAACTTAGTATCTCAAATGAACAGCAAATTTGTTCTCGCTTCAGCATCTCCAACAGAATCGTAATTAATCCAATTCCTCAGTCTCATTCGCGAGGGCTTAAGCTGTGCTTGAAACCAGGAATAATCTGTTTGTAAGGATTTCAGTTTGTAGGGATTCGTGAATTCGTAGCATCATACCAAGTTTTGCCGTTTTCGCCGTGAATAAAAATTTGCCGAAACAAAATTGGAGAAAACAACAAGTCGCAATAATCCGTGTTTGCCAAAACTTCGATGTTTTTCCGATTGTATTGTGCCTCATTTCACTTATTTATTTTCGTTTCATTGAATGTATTCATTCGAACGGTTACCAAAAGGATTGCAATCATAAAACACGGTTTACTGAATGTGATCAATCGATCATACATCAGAGTAATCAGAGCGTGATCATCTGAACAGCATATCACAAACCTCGTGTACGCTGCGAATATGTGTCAGTGAATAATCACAAATTTGCATATCAAAACATCGACCTCATCACATATCTGTAATGTGCAATTTCCTGGGAGAAAATATTAAGTGAATCAACTTCTCAGTTCAATTCTTACTCTTAGTGACACTCCTTTTGTGGAGAGGTCATACTGAACTGATTTCGGTAAAGTGATTCTGTCACATTGGATCCTCTCAAATCACGAATCGCTTTGGTTGGGATTGTTATGCTAAAGAGATGTGTGTGTGTGAACGTAAAAATTCAGCAATATGCATACAATTGCCAAAACCGCTTAAGCAGTGTCTCAAAAATTTTTGAATTACTATAATACTTGTCATAATTCACAACAAACTATCCGAAGTGAAAAAGGCCGATTTTGACTAACAACTTATTTACATCGGAATGCACAAAATAAACGCAAGATTTGTGAATCGTAAATTTTATTTCGACTCACTTCAAATTATTATAATCATAAACGGAAGTGAAGATGTGAGGATTATGGATAAATGTGCTGAATGTTCCAAACACAACAATTATGTTTTGATCCTTCAATGCAAACCATCAATTTCAACCGGCATTTAAGGAAAGTAATAAGCGATTTACGATCAAATAATAGTACGCAAATGTTCATCAATTTTCACTTATTACTGCAATACGTCGATCTGAACGATATTTCGATCACATACGATCAATATGCTTCAGCCGGTTTTTATTCAATACTACCAACAGTCACATTAAAACCGTAGAATTTATGCGTTCGTCAAAAAAATCGCAATGACCATTTTACAAGTCATAATGTGAAAAGTGAGTGAATCGTTCACCCTCATCATCCTCACAATAGCACTCAAAGCAATTTGTTTTTAATTGTAACCATAATAAAATCATTCAGAACTAATTCGAGTGTTTTGTATCACAAAATGTTTATGATTTACGTATTTACGTCCAACTGCGTTCGGAGTTGATCGTGTAACAGAAACTGAGTCAAGTAGATGTTCTCATGCAAAATAATATCACATTCCCAACGACTCTAATGATCCGAAACCTTTCTCATCTAACATTTCGTGTCAATTCAACCCGTCAACATCAGACTATGAGAAAGATGCACACGAGGAGATTCATCCTATCAAATTTTGAGCATGTTCACATTTTAACCAAGATAAACAGTTTACAGACGTTCGATCAACTTATATTTTTTCAATGTAACGAGAGATTGTTCTTGTGTGAATAGACTTGAGGAGATCCATAAAAGTATCAATGAAAAATCTTACTTGGGCCGGTTGAACTTCTTGATAAGATGTCTTTCGTGTTGCGAAGTCATGATCATCGTTAACCTGAAAGACATTCGCAATGAAGCAATCGTATTCAAAAGAATCAGTTCAAAAAATTTTGAGTAAACTTTTCAATGACCAATTGTGATGCATACATGCAGCTAGAACTTATCCAGCTGGCTGAAGTTTAAAGATTTTTTTTCACACATTAGAAAATCGAACAAAAAAATAGTAATAATCAACAAGTTTCTTCAATGTCTCAGAAATGTTCGATGTTTCGGGATTCATATTAAATTAAACTGTAGAACTCAAGCCTGATGGTGTGCTCATTCATAACAAACGATGACCCTGGAATGGCGTAGCGAAAGTATATGCCTATTTATAGCCTCACCAGAATTGATGCTTTAATAACTAGATCAAATTTCCATAATAAGAGTTCGCGAGCAACCAGCATGTTGCGAAATGAACGCAAAATGCAACCAATCACTTCTTCTCTTTTTTTTTCATGCAACAACAGTGTTGTGCCTCTCTCGAGTGCTTTTGTTTTTGATTCATTTTCAGATTACTTAGCCGAATTCTCTTAAACATTTCAATAGTTTGTTAGTTCATGTTTGACTCATTTATGTCCCAACGAAACATAATCCCATTGTTCGGTTAGTTCAAACGGCTTAACGACGAATCATTATAAGGAGAGTTATTGGTTCGTTATGAATGAATGTCAATTTTTTCAAAATAGTGCTTCAATTCGCTTCGTCTCAAATTTGTTTATAAAATCATCAGATGGTCGCTCCAGCAAATTTACCACTTTACCTCAAATTTATGACTCAAATCGAAGGAATTCGCGGATCGAATGATCCAGCATAATACATGTAAGTTTTGGAAGATAGTGTTGTAGCATGCTATTCGACCGACCAATGACAGTTTTTGCACGATAGACTGAGAAAAGCTTGGTGATAAAGGATACTATTTGAGGGTAGTCTGATGTTTCGGCAAATATTCTGGCTTATCTAGTTGGTTTTTCCAAATAATAGTGAAACAAATCTTCGAAATGTGCATCAGGAATGCAACAGCAATGAATGCAAAGCTCAATGTTGCTTATCGGTGCGATTGCACATAATTGAGCAGTGCAATTAAACTCATAGTAGTGCGTTCGATACAGTGTCTTAGATGCATTCAAAGTGCATATGAGGAAGAAAGAAGCTTACATTCGATACGAATGAAATGGGTATATTACGAATAACGGGTGTGTTCGCAGCAGCAGCACGTACTTGAATAACACAAGGATTCGAGTGCACACTCTGCACGACGCAATACATCGCTCGCAGATCACCTCTGATCTCCTCTTCCTCTCACAATATTTATTCACTTATAAACAATCATTCACACAAACAATCAACCGAATTGCCTGCCTGCCAATTGTTTTATCTTAACATATTGTCACTTATCAAAATCGTCGAACAACCACATTCATTGCACAAGGAAATCGCCTCGCAAGCAAAAACGATTATCACGTTTGATGCCGAATGTAACTATGAAATTAGTACACGCCTTCAGATATCTATGAAAAGAAATCACTCCAAAAGCAAATCTTCCCAACAAGCACAAATCTATGCAAAAAAATCGTGGCTGAAAACGAAAACTGGCGTACACGATATGAGACGGTGTTCAGATCAATTGACTGAAGCACAAAACGCTAGGAAGAGAAAGGACTTGATTTGAGTTCAGCATTAAGTAGCACTTAACTGGATGAGATCAAGGCCAACTTATGCAAATTAAACTCAATTACATCAATCGCACGAATAAAGAGTGCATATTCAACTGTTGCATTCTTATTGTTCGTGTTTTCCACTGTTCAAAGTATCATAGCTTTGAGTGGATATCACAGAAAAGAGGAACAAAAAGGAATAGAATTCGATACGAATGAAATGTAAACTTCATTCGAGTTTCTCATCTGCGCTACGAAGTTGATTGTTAGTTAATAGTGTGGAAACAAATGAATTCAAAAGCTTTTGTATTTTTCGGAGTAGTTCAGTAATTGAGTAAAACCAAACTACGAAGCAGTGTTGAGCCGGAAACCGTAAACCATTGCGATCGAAAGAAATGGATCTCGCACAACAAAAGGAACAAGTAAAAGTAAATATTATTGTACACGAGAGGTGATCTCGATTCTTTTATTCACATATATCGATACAGTTACATTGATCAGATTGGATCGCTGATGTCAAATCTTTGCAGTCGCAAAATGAAGCGAAGTTATAAACTTGAGAAAGCACACCCAAAACATGAACGAAATTGTGCTTATTGCTAGAATTAGAACATTTCACTTGAGGACATTATTGAATTGCATCACTTGACTCAAAATTCTTTGAAGTATTTGTGAACTTGATATCAACTGCTTGAACCAGAATGAGCCTTATAAAATATCACATATCACGTGATGAATTCCCTTATTATGAGGATAGATTTTCTGCACAGTTAATGAAAATTAAATGCTGATTCAATTTCACCAGATGCGCAAATATCATGACTTATTTCTTCACGTGTTTTGAAGCCAACATACAATTTCTAGGAAAATGTGTGCGACTGTAAACAAAGATCTATGTTGAAAATAATATTGACGGTATTTTTTTGGTGACAATGAAAAATTCGTGTGGAATAACATTAGTTCCATTGATATACGCATATAGAGGAATGTTTTTGTGAAAACTGTAAACAGACGAACATGAATGAGTGAATTCTGTACAGGAAATAATGCATAGGTGGAGGTCGTTGAACGGTTATTAAAAGCGTAGTAGTTTTCCCTTCACTAGAAACACAAATAAAAACCATAATATTATTCTTAAATATTCTCGTGATGCGTTAAATACTGAAATATCCGACATATGAGATACGGACTTCACATACTGGAGATATTCGACGATCAATGCTGTGCAATGCCCAGGAACAACAACTTTCATCTTTTCAGCGTTGCAAATTTCACGGCTATGATCAATTAATCAAACAAGATTCAAAACAAATCAAGCTTTTGCTGTGTAATTAAGCAGAAATGTAGTCACCGCATAATTTGTAGCACTTTCAGTAATGTTGAATTAGCCGAAAGGTGCTGATAATTCGAAACATTGGATTGATTGGAGTCCAAGTTAAGCCTTACTATCGGTTCAAGGCTTAAGTTCAGCCCTGGGCCGATAGTAAGGCTTAAACTCACGCTTAGCCTTAGTTTCACGCTTGCATCCATATTCAAGTTCCCGTTGCTTACATACTTAGCGATATTCGATATGGTTAAGATACACTTTTTGAAAATTAGTTCTCAGGGAGTCATTCCGTAATTCACTAAAATGATGCATACGGCTTAATACTCATTCAGAATAAGTCAAGTGACGAATTAAGAATGGGACGGTGAGCAAAAACGTCGATAGGTTCGTGAGTGAAGTTGATCGAAACTCTTAAATGATCAAAATGATTACGCCCGAATTACAATTTCTAATGGCAAAGAGATTCAAAATGACTTTCGTGAGCATTACACTTTCGATTCTCACTTCACTGAACAGTTTGACGGTTATCAGCTGCCACTGAATTTCGGTTTGAATGAGCAGTTATTTTTGCAGTATTGAAATGCGAGAAAATTGGAAAGTAATAGCAACGGAACATGCTTCCAACTAGTGAGAAGAAAAATCCATGCGGATGTTATCAACTTGTAAGAAATTCACGCCTCTGAGCAAGCTGTAAACAAGGAAGCATGAAACAAATATCTATGACAATGGGAAACCTGTTCATTATGACCGAATAAATACAAATGTGCAAACCGCATTGATAACCAATGATAGAGGAAGAGAAAACAAGCATCGTTAATCATTCCTTTCCATACCCGATTGATCAAACAATACTTCCTATTCATCCACCGATGTCGGTCAAGGTCTTTCAAAAAAATTCCATTTGTTCTCAAATGGGATGGAGACAGTTACCGAAACATCTGTTTCTATCGGTAAATTCAAGTAAAACAGTCAATGGCAGATCACTGTGCAATCAATCAGCTCCTGACATGATTACAGCATCAAACATTGGTAGTTTTTACAAGGAATTTCAGAAGAAGTATATTTTGAAGATTGAATTAATTGGACAGATCTCAGGGGGTCATTCCGTAATTCATTAAAATGATGCATACGGCTTAATTGAAATGATGGATACGGCACGAACGAATAAGAGTGAAAGCTGGTGAAAATTTTTCATCAGTTTATTGTAAACATAATAAAATATGAAGATAATAAATGACAAATATGAAGCGGTATAATTTAGAATCATCAAATATTCAGTGTATAAAATGTGCGAAGAGAATTATTTGAATAATGATGACGATTTGAAATAAAATATTCACAGCGCATACAAACACTCGCATACTATTAATGACATATTGATGACAACCGTTTCGTTGAATGCAGATCATGAATTCGACTATTTTAGAATGTGGTGGAGATTGATTGTGCAATTGAGAAGGTGAAACTGAGAGAGATGAAGAGATATATGAAGAGATGGATGGTTACATAAAGGTAGATGTGTCAATCGTCGTTTTACTCGTACAAACGAGCAGTTGGAATGGAATCGGATGAATGCAGTAGTGATTGAGCAGATTTATTATTCGATTGAAAACGATCACCTGCAAAAAAACAAAAACCGTTTGAAAAGCACAAAACTGAGCAAAATCAACGTGCAATCGGCGCAGATTTTTGTTGCACTGCGTCGCAATTATTCGCGAATTATTGTGAAATAATTGAATTTTGATGCAGAATGAAGTTACTCCGGAAGCATCAGAACGACTGTCACTTTCGAAGAGATACTAATGAAAAAAGTATGAAATGAATGAAGGCATTACATGCGAAATCATAAATAACATTTCAATTAAAGTCTGATACATTCTAAAAGTTTGAAGGTTAAATGTTGAAATCATTTTCATTACCCCTCATCACAATGCTCACATTTTTTAGTGAATTCTAAAGAAAAATTTCCACTCATAATCGCAAGGCAATACAATGCATTCTGTTCCGATCCAATCGCCGATAATTCAATACAAAATTGCGCTTCAGTAGTTGTAACAATCTTTCTTGAGCGTATTCCATAAACATTTTATCAAATTTTTTGTCGAAATGAAAGCTAAGTTTTTGTGGCTCAAAAAATAAACGCTGAACCAGTTTTTTGAGTGACACTATTTTATCACTATTTCAAAATTCCCATTATTTCCGATAGAGTAGCTATTTTTTGCTGCAAAACCGAGAACAGCCACCAGTTTCTTCCGACAATAGTAGCAGGGAAAGAGCAAGAATGATGAATCGAAACTATTAACTCATAGCCGATAAGTCCGAATATAATAACCAAAAGAACCTGTGAGAGGAAATGAAACGAGTACAGTTTCGGACAGCAACAAAGGCTGAAGGAAGTTATTCTAGTCAGTCTATTGAGTAAATGCTTTCAAGATTGGAATGATATGACTTATCAAACCTCGACGAGTACGATTTATGCTCAACCGAATGACAATGAACTGAGTAGTATAACGAAATCTGGAAGCATGCAAAACATCGTATACACACAGCAAGACACTAAACCAGTGCCAACAGGAGGTCGAAACAATCTTATAAACATCGTAAACCATTCAACTCATTTACTGCACCAAAACAGCACCAACTGACGATTATTATTTCAAATCCGAAAGCGTATCACAAATTTCACTTTATGAGGTAATTGCAATCATTTCGTACGAAATCAATTCAAAATTTTCCAACAAAAATGAACAATCAAAGGAGATTTGTTTTGGGACGCGAGTGAGTGTTGCGGATTAGATGCGTTTTTGTTGAATAAAAACATGTTTACGTGAACGAGGCTTTCGCTCGTAAAACGAGTAAATAACTTCTTCACTGCATTCAGATATTTCTCGATTTTCATTTCAACAAAATTCAGTGGCCTATCATAAAAACCCAAAATCGGCACACATTCAACATAAAGAAGTGACAGCTACTGCTAATTGAATACAGAATATGATAGAAGTCTTGACCTTCACTGCGCTCTGCGAGAGCAATTTCTGTTAAAATTTATGTGATTGGCATTACACGGTGTTATTGAACTACTGAATGTTGCTTTTTTCGGAGAGCGCATCACTTTCATTACATCACGTCACTTATCCTGAATCATTTTTCTGGATTGATTCCGTTTTTGCAGTTCCTTTTTCCTCATGAACTTTCATCACTACGCTATGGTAGCAAGTAGTTTTATCTTCATTATAATATCAGTTGTACACACTTTGTCACGTCATTCTCTTGATTGCGTGGATATTTTTATGACTCCAAATCAGAACTGATTTTGCTGATTTTTGAAGTTTGATGCGTTTCACGATGCCACATCTCACTGTTGAAAACTTCCTATTCTCCACAACATTACGCGGAAACGTCATAATATTGAAGTGATAAATCTTTCTGATATCCTACAGAATTGACCAACGAGGACAGAAATGGAACGCATTGCACACCGAAATGAACGCAAAAACAGAATGATTCGGAGCTGTCGAAGGATCCGTTCAACCAAAAAATGCGACAATATGTCGATACGTGATAACATTGGAGTGATAAACCTGTCCGATTCTATAATAAATTAGCAAGCAACAGAGTACGGACTGCACATTTGAAATCAGTGCAGAATATGGACCGGGTCTAACAGAAAATGCAATGAACAAATTTATGTTTAGCAATTTTCTCACGCAGTGGTTTTTCAGTTGCGTTTAGTGAAAAAAAAATGTTTCTGGTTAGGAACCGTACGACTTGTCACACGATTAAATTCTCATGAATGTTTTTGCATTGTGATAAGTTCTGCTCATGCTTCTTATGTTCCATATGAAAATTTAGCGAAATCTATTAAACTCAATATCACTCACACTTTCCATTCATGTTTATGCTCAAAACGCATTTCAACGACTAGCTGTTGAATCTTTTACTGAAAAATATTTTCACTTCACTGACAATTCAGTAATATAACTTATCTCAAAAATGTTTCTGTGCTTAGTTCGTGCAATTTTTCGAGAGTGATTCCGCCAAATCGAACATCAATACTTTCATAAAAGACAGACACATTCTCACATTTCAATGCTATCACAACTGGGAAACCGATAAAAACATTCAGCTATGATGTTTAACGGATACTGTGTAAATATCACGAGAATGATACGAAAGGAAACCTTTTGCATGGTTTTGTGACTGTCATAGAGCCGTTTGACACATCTCGTTCCATAATCGCTTCTCGCCTGCAATGAATGCGAAATGTTTGAAGAGAACGAAGAAGGACTACTAACCCAAACGAACGGTCACACGCTTGACCTTGAAGTTTACGATAATTTTTATATCATTCAAAATAATCGTTCAATAACGCTCGCACTGTTTTTCTCATTCTTCATCTATCCATCGATACCGCAATATTATTTACCACTCAAAACTTTTTTTTTGAACATTTTCGTTTCCCTTCATATCGCTTTTGGGTGGAATATTTTTTGAGCGTCTTCTAGCAGCAAAAAATACAAACAGCTGTGGAATCCACTTCGGATGAATCAATTAGGCAGTCACCATAAAATTATTCCCGCTTCTCTAGTAGCTACAATGATTTTTACAAAAAAAAAGTAGAATTCGCTAAATCCAGAGAAAAAGCAGTGAATGGTTAGATGAAGCTCGATCACTGTTGCATATGACGTAATACATCTGACGATGGTATACGTCGAAGAAGTGTGCTGAAAATTACCGAATTCCAAACTCACATCGTTTGTGTCGTAGTCGATTATCGACGACACATCCACTGATCGCCTGTGATCGCTGAGCTGAAATGTGCGAAAAGTGAAAGAAGGACAATGATAAATGCTAGCTCAACAAACTGAAATCATTTATTACAGTCATTGATACCCTGTGAAATTGACTCGTTGTTATACTTCTAGTTATCCATTTAAATCATGCTAACAAAAAGCATCAATTTCACCAGTTATGGATTAGCCATGAGAGATTTCAAAAGTATGAAGCAATACTTCACTGCATGGACATGGAACCGTATTCTTCGCACAAAAGCTGTGAACGATACATTCGGAAAACTCACATCTGGACTGGGCGGGAAGATTGAGTTATTTAGGGCTTCGACCAATGATGATCTTTTACGAATGTATCCGCTGGGTACTGACTGAAAACAACAACGCATCAGACGACGTGACTAGCAACACTAATGAGCAATCAGTGTTCAGAGAGAAATCGTTTAGATGTCTTATCAAACTCGTAAAAACATAATTTTATCATAAGAACATTCAGTTACTTCTGATATTAAGCTCTGCCGCCTTCTGTGATTCGAAGCAGTCGAAACATTATGAATGTATCGAATTGTGGATTGATTCGAAAATTGAAATCGGGTATTTACATTAGAAATATATTGCAATCTCTTACAATTAGGAGGAATATACTGCATTCGATTAGTGCAGAAAAAATTTGATTACTGCATTTTCGGATGTTTCGAATTTCGAATTGAACTCTCAAACTGAACGGATCGAACGAAGTGTCTAATGAGAAATTAGTGGATTTTCTTTCAATCCGAGATAAGAGGAATATACTTCAGAACATCCCTCTCGTAAA
Source organism: Anisakis pegreffii (assembly GCA_035041965.1). Lineage (NCBI taxonomy): Eukaryota > Metazoa > Nematoda > Chromadorea > Rhabditida > Anisakidae > Anisakis > Anisakis pegreffii. Next base: position 179,543 of record JAPYMA010000110.1, on the reverse strand, counting down.
CAGGGATGAGGCTCAGTTCAAGGACGAGCCTCATCCTTAGTCCCATGGTGAGCCGCAGCTGAATGCTGGGAATATTTTATTCACGGAAAACAATTTCATTATGTTCGACGTATAAGCTCAAGGAACAATGGACGCAGTTTCATCATTTTATTTTTATGAAGCAAAATTTCGAATTGCTTTGATTCATTTCAAATTCTGCAATATTATTCCGAACGAGCCTTCAGAGACTGTCCAGATTTCGAATTTCTCTTTCGGATTTACTTTTGTCAATATTCAAGTTTCGAACTGAAGGCGAAATCGAACTTCCGACTGGCGCTCCCTTCACCATCTTACCCTCCGCCAAATAATTTACACACTCTGAGTGAATCTCATTTGCTCGTCATATAGTATCAAAAAAACCCATTGCAACTCTAAAATTCAATTTCATATGCAATATAAACTATCGTTTCATTTCTATAATACGACGAACTTCAGTATTACTTTTCTTTACAAGACCCTTTCTTCCAACGATCTCTATCACATTTACAGTGAAATTCAAAAAAAAACCTGATAAGTTGGTGGAGGCAACATAAATTGTAAATTTTGTTGCTGAGCTGCTGCGATGATTACGGGATCATAGGCGCGGGCTGAATATGTCGGCGAATAGAAATCACAACATGAATCGTAAAAATCCTGAAAACATCTCAAATACGCTTCAAGGTCAAATAGCGACCAACTTGTCTGCTGGGGTTAATGGAAACAACTTCGGTGTAGGAAGCCATAGACGATTGCTCTTTCAGCGAATCTTCCCAACCAAAACGACCCGTTTTCGTTCATTCATCCAGTTTTTTCACCACTAATTTCTTACATTATCTGCGAATTTTCAACATGAAATTCAAAAACACTGCTTCTGAAGATGATCGATATTTCAAAATACCTTCTAATCCCTATGGACACTTAACAAACTTTCGTTCATTTTATGAAAAGAAACTGGAAACTTGACGTTTCGACTGATAATTGAGATTGGTGAATTACACACTGATTAGAGTGCTTGAAGAAAAGTTGCGATTGAATCATCGAATATACACACTGAACATACGCACAATGTTTTGAGGAGTAGTTAGTTAAGCAAAACGCCTAGCAAAAGAAGAGAAAATTGACTTCTCATAGTGATTACCTCAAGCGTTCACAACATGAATAATTGCTCACTTAAATAGCGCTTCATATGGAACGTTCAAGCAACACTCTTCAAAAATTACTTCTGCTAAAGAATTCATTCTGCTATTTTCAGATGTAAAGTACTTGACATTGATTTCGTTAATGTGTTGCTTTCTCAAATATCGCAGATAATTTTTCAGATTTTTAAGTTCAATTTTTAGGTTATCAAACCGGCTCAATTCAAATGAAGTTGCCTTAAATGTCAATGATAGACATAATTCGAGAAATAATTTTAAAAGAGCACATTTATGTTAGGATATGATTATGAACGCATGACAAGATGCGAAAAGTAAAGGCGAGAATTGTTGATATGCTGAGTGAGTGAATGACTGGTGTCGTTTTAAAGTGTCCATATGAAAACGTATCGTCATATTCCAATGAAGAGTAAGTTTTTAAGAGCGATACTTCAGAGAATTTTACGTTGAAGGTCAAATAAACTCTGTTATTGTTGAGGTCTTTTTTTTGAAAATTCAATCGACAATCTCACGACAAAAACTCATTTCCTTTCAGGTTTACTTCATCATATGATGATTTTGTGCTCAATATTGATCGTGACTGAACTCACGAATGTGTAAGGATTTGAAAGTATGCTGAATTCAATGTAGATTGTCTAACTTAAAGTCGACACTCACTTTAACAACAAACTGCGTAAACTTCTTCGTTACTTTTTAGGAGTCCAACGGAATTTTCTGAGAAAAAAACCTCATGAATTCGATTCGCATCACCCAAGATGGATGGCTGATACTGGGGAAGAATATTCGAAAAATATTTTTCTATGTTCCACTTATCGTCTGTCAAAAAAAAAGAATCGACTATAGAACCATGATTTATCACATGTTAGTGGTGTAGTTTTGTCTAGAATCTTGAACAGAAAGTGAATTGTTCAGCACACTGGCAGTGTCCGCATCGTTCGAAAATTTCATCGATATGTTCATGGTATGCTTATCGAATTCCATAAATCATTGAAACAAATGATCGCAATTAGTTCACATTGGCCATTTTAAACAGATCGCTTTAAAGCGTATTGAAGGATGTTTCAGGAACACACTGCATAGAATTTGTAAGCGTAAGAATAGAAAATCATCCAAGAAAAGAATTCTAGGAATTGAATGATAATAAACCTTACGATTACATTCGATCTGCTGTGACTAAAACTAAAAATTGTCAACGTTGCAGCAAGCATGGTTTGTGTTTATGTAAATGAAAGTAACTGTAGGATTTTATGCAATTCACAATGAGTGGGGAATTGTTACGATGTATGGAAAAAAGATGACGACTTCGAGGTTCGCGAGAATCGAATTCAGATAAAAACACCAAAAAGATCTGAGTCAATTGATACAAATGTTTGATTTGCTCGATTCGTAGGAGAGAAATCACAAGTTTGCCACGTTTTGACCATTCATCGTAATAAAGGAAATTGGCATTCTTCATTCGATGGCACATAATCACTGAATTGAGAATCGACAGCTACTTAATAGTGCTCCTCTTTCTCGATTGCGTAACGACTGCATTGTGGTGAACATTACGGAAATTAAGGAAGAAAACTCTTAAGTCAGCAAGGGAAAAAGAACGCATTTTGTGACACTAAATGAATTCCTCGCAATATAATTTATTTGTCTAATTCACCAAATCAATTGCCATATATTCACCGCACGATGCTCATATCAGCCTTGTGCATATCCCTTGATAGATAGTGAAGTCAAAAGTATTACCTATGAAGTGCTAAAGCAAAATTATAACTCACTATCAGACCGTATTGATTTCTTGAAACAGTTGGATACTGATGGAACACGCCAGAAGTTTTTTATTTATAAACTCCAAGTGAAACAATTACAGTGGGGAAATATTTCACTAACGCAATTCTACGTTGATAAGCCACCTGATGTGATACATTGTGGTGTGAACTGTTGCAATACTATGTTTATGGGAATATATTCAAGTAATATTTGCGTTGCACTAAGGCGGTCTTTAACAACACGGTAAGCGCATTAGAGTGCGAAGTTTTTGCGTGGAATGAATGAAACTCTGAAAAGCGCAGGTCCTGGCTGAGAAAAAACTGCCTTCTACTTTATCAATAATTCTTGCAATGTATCGCTCTACGAACTTAGTTTGAGGGCTTTTTTCTGCACATTTGGTTTGATGCGTAAATCTTGAATTTCAAAATTTTTTTCATCTCACCCTCATAAATCTTGTCATTTTGATTGAAAACAGTTTTTGTGAATGTTCATCGAAAAAAATTAGTTTGAAAGATCGCGCTATCTACAACAGAAGCAGTTTGTCCCAGCGAACTTCCAGATTGACTATTTGACGGGTAAGTCCACACAGATCGCATCAGAAAGAATTCTCTCGATGGATAAGACCTCGAAAATACCGAAATCCTAGAATCGCACAGTACGACGGCTCAGGCAGAAAATTAGTTGACTTAGCTACTTTTTTGAAAAAAATTTCGCACATGTTTTCTGAAACCTTTGGAGTTCTGCAATTCGAAAAATTTGTCATCCTAAACTATTGCAAATCAATACGAAATGAATGAATGAAATAAAATTTATCGATTATTCATTCCATGGAATCAGTGACTAAAGTTCGATATTACTAGTTGCCACGTACGGATCTTGCACACTTAATGAAATTATAATATCGTATTTGTTTCATAATGAGAATATGCTCGACGAACGATTATAAGCGAATACAACCGAAAGTATCTCTAAGAGATAGGTTCTATCAAATCGCACATCGCGAATGATTAAATTGAAAGGCTGAGCTCTATTAAATGCGTTCGTTCGACTCGGTTATATCAATAACAGCTTAATGATGAACATTAAGAATAAATAGTGCACATGGATATCATAAAACAAATCCATGCTAGACAAGAGTAATACGATAAAGGATCGCGTCGCGAAGAATAATGTCATCATGCTCTATAGTCGTTCCCGTAGTTAGAAAAACTTTTTGAGCATGAGTCTACTTCTTCAGTAGGAAAAAAGTCCTAATTGTAAGGAAATCGGCACTTCTGCTGTTCTCAAATGAACATTTCAAAATCTCTAATGATATTTCATGAGATGAGCATGAAATTTCTATTTGTAGAGGAAAGCCACATTGAAATGACGGGAATGAACAGTCGTCAAATAAGAGCACAAATATGGGACGCATTTTGTGTTATACGTGTAAAGGCGAATTCATTTTGTTGTATTGATGCGAAATACTTTCCTGATAATTCATTTACCAATGTTTACATTGATTTCAATTCGGTTGTTCAATGCAATCGACAGCAAACAATTTGAGATGATTATGAAAGGGAAATTCATGGTTGTCTCATATGATGGATGATCGCTTCATAACCTCATCACTTTCGAGTCAGCGCGATTAATAGGAATCGGTTTGCGTTTTTTTTTTTTGATCATCAATTAATGTGAGAGGGAAGTCAGCAATTGTAGTAATATAACTGCATAAAAACGATTGATTCATTTCTCGCACACGTCTTGGCATCACATTGAAAATGGAATCTTACCGATTTCGCCATTGATGCACATAGTGCGTTCTTCGGACGATTGAAATGTTCGCGCATGCGATCCTGCAACACAAAAGAAAAACTTGCATCAAATTCATTTCTGAATACATTATCCATTGTTAAATCAGGCGTATCACGATAAATGTCATTCATCCACGCAATGAAAGTTATGTTATGTGCTTTTCATTATGACTATCATTACTACTAGAAGTCGTTGACAGATATGAGGATACACGAATTTCAGCTGCACTGGAAACAACACAAACAAGAGAGGAAATAACCACTGAAGTGGTTACTTGTGTACAACCACTTCAAGTGGCTTTTTGAAGTCGAGTGAGATTGTATCAATAAGAGTGGCCATCAAAAAAACCTCTTCTTGAAATAGATTTTAGTCGAGTGAGGAATGATTGCACAACGAAACGATTTACTTTAAGGAATGCAATTTGATTAGATATCATGGAGCTACTCTGTGATTCACATGTAGGAGGTTGTTATGAAAAAGTGCAGCTCCATTCAGGTGCAAAACAAATATTTTGAAGTTTATGAATTCGAAATGAAGTGTTCACTGTTCAATATAGCAACAGATACATAAAATATGTAGTCCGAATGTTGTCAATAGTGCAACGTGAACGTGATTACGCATGCTTGCAAATGATTCAGCTGATAAGGTTTGATCATTTTCAGAGTTAGCATTTGCACCATCACCACGACTTATGTAATCGATACAAGAAAACATCAACTCCAGTGTTTCAACCCTTATCAGCGACCATTTATCAGTTACACATCATTCCTTCACTCAATCTTTCGCTACATACACTCGAATGTTGCGTGGGGCAAAAACACCTCGAAATGAAGAAATTGCTGAGTGAAAGATGGAAATAGAGAAAGAGGATCGAAAAATGAAAAAATTGCAATTCCACTCAAAATTTCAGCTTCAACGAGTAAATGTCCATTTGTCAAACGCATTTCGATACATCTCGTTGCAATCGAATACAGCGATTCGTTGGCAAAACAGTTCGATGTTTTGACTGCAATTGACGGTGTCAATTGCACTGAATTCAATACGCAAACATGAACTGAAATGTGCGTCTCTAATGACTGTCAAAATAAGGCACATACATCAACGGAATATCAAACGCAAACGTTGCGATATACTTATTTGCGAATGGAATTGTTTATTTAAGATATCGAAAGAATCTAACTCACACCGCTTTCATACCTCCATTAAATTAAATGCATAGCGTTGGTCATAAGTGACAATTCATTGCTCGATAATCGCAATTGATTGAGCATGAATAGTTAGATTTGATTATTCAAGCATTCATTTTAACCGAATACATTTCACCTATAGTATCAGTAAAGAGGAGAGGAACGAAATAAGGGCTATCGGTTCATTTTGAGCGATAATTTTCAAAAAGTTGTGTGAAAATGTAATTTTTGCCGTCCGTTTAGTACTGATTGAATTCTACATTGCTTCCCCGGTCGACTCTTTGTTTGATACAGTGGTTGTCATGTTTGGGTGTTTCATTATCCCTTTTGATGATCTAGAGGGCCACCGTTACCCTTCCTCCTCCCCCGACAATCCCAAATTACTTAAAACGGGTAATTTCACTCCCTTCGAGAAACAGTGTCTTTGACCGTTGTGTTGCTCATTATTGCAGTCCATTATGATTGCATGAAAAGCTATTGTCTATGACACGCTCACTTCAAACTGATTAAGATGTATTCTCATTCTTTTCGGACGTGTTGTATTCACTCTCATAGCTATTACATGCGAGATATCGTTCTCTTGATGACTTTTTCTCATTCACTTCGTCTCATTTCACTTCACAATTCGAATCAATTTCTTATTCTGTAGCATGTACTATTTACTGAATACGTTGACGAGTGTTGACAACCGAAATCAACAATACAGCAATCGAATATCAATTGCTCAACAACGTTCGACAATCATATGATCAATTACAGAGTGTATTTGATAGAACGAGAATTTGACATTAATTGTTGAGTGAAATGAATGAGAAATTAGCAAAAGAGAACACTTTTGGTGATAAAAGCTATGAGAGCAATTGTAACAACAAGGAAAAGAATGAAAACCCTGTTAAAATGAATGAAAACCCTGTTGGGCCCGGACGAGCTAATAATACTCAGAAAGCAGGAGAAGGAAGAACATTGCCATCAAGTAACCGCATTTACATACCCGAGTTAAAAAATACCATCATAATGGCGTTCTACCACAACATAACAACTGCACGAAATACTAATTTCCCGACCCCTTCCATTACCCCTCGACACCTCCAAAACAGGTAATTTCACACCCTGTGAGAAATACTGTAATAGATCGATATTTCATTCTTTTTGAGCACGACAAATTATTCGCAGTCAAATAATCTCAAATGGCTCACACATTCCTATGAAAATATGTGATGAATGTCAATCGTTAGCGATGTTAAACACCATTCAAGCATCTAAAAATATCGAATAACAATAGTAGGTATTTGATGATGATGGAAGAAGAAAGAGCGAAATCAAAGATCTGTTGATGAATGGCACAAGTGAACAATAATCGTTTGTGCTTTCTTGAATTACTCTTCAAACATAACATACAATCTCTGTTATTCCGCATTTCCTTGATAAATGTTTTCCTCGAGAGCTGTCCACTTCATTTTCATTGCTTTTGTTTTACTCGAAAGGCCACTACCTCATTTTTATACTCGAAAGAATGTCATCAATGAAAACAACTATGCTGTGTAAACAATAAGTTCACGTTCATATGATCAACGGCGCAGAAATACTGAATTTGACAGATATTCAACATCGTTGTTCTATTGACTGCTGATAACAGAAGTTAGATCGTAGAGTTCCGAAATTCGTTGTCTTTTCAGTGAGAGTCGTTCTGAATTTATGGAATTCCACCAAACTTGCCGTGAATATAAATCAGCTCCATCCACAACAATGATCCATTTTGATGATGAATAATAAAGTGCACACATAATATCATGCTAAGATGACAATGAAAGATGGCGCTATTATAGTGACTGATTATGGAATGGAATTTCAATCAAAAAACTGAAATAGACTGAAATATTTAAATTAGCACATGCCGAAAAAAAGCTGAGCATTTGGAGCAGTTTGACAATTGCATAGCAATCCATTGATTGTGTATAGTTCATTTCAGGACATGAATTTATTTGCAGATTTTTTTGCAGAAGCGTGAATATATCGATATGGACCACGATTTAATGATAGTGAACAACAGAAATTATTTATTGAATAGTGATTGGCGTTGTTTAAAGTTGATTTTCGACAGCCTCATATAGTTGTAAGCGAATAATAATAATATTAGGAATTATACGCATGATTATCAATAAAACGTGTTTTACGTTAAAGGCAGTACGAACTGAAAGGAAATGTAATGACTGTTATTAATAACCCATTGAATATAATGACTTTTTTTCGTGATTTCTTCAATGGGTTATTAAGTTGGAATATAATTACTTTTCTTCATAATTTCTTTTAGACATTGCAGTGGACAGCGCAATTCTTCGAAATCTCTCACATTATTTTTCTTTTCATTGACTGACAAACATCGAAATGATTTATGCGAAAATTGTGATTAGTTCAGGCATTGAGTGTTTTTTGCGTGTTGTTTCGCACTGTGTACAATGAAGTTTTCTGATGAAAAATTCACCAATAATGTAATTCCAAAGACAGTAACGAATGAGAGGTTTTTGTGAATAAGGTTTCTCTCCTCATCGAACTGCACTTGAACAATATGCCATCAGATGGAAACGATAAGCGAAGTGATCGTTATCTGTTCTACATCGAACACTTAATGATCACTTCACAAAAACGTTCCAATATTCTGTTGACGAGCGTTTCAACTTGGAATTTGTAAGTGTTTTGGGAATGTCTTATGTACGAGATTCAGATTAAACGCGCGCGCAACGTAGGTGGAGGTCGTTTTCAGGGATCGCCAGTTTTTCTCGAAGGATTACCTTTTTTTGCAGAGGGGAAATATCTTTCGTCAGGAATGATCGCTTCTCGGGGTCATACGCTCGTTGTTAGCGACACAGTGTCGGGAAAAATCCATTTACCCGTTTTCAACCCTATTCTCGACTTGGTAATATTGTGAATTGCAACACATTCACTGATTTTAGAAGAAGAGGTTAAACTTTGGGGACTTGGCTTAGTCTATGAAAAATTTATCTAAAAGTCTACGTTCCAGTCTCTCTCAAGAGGTTCGTTTAAATGAATGGGATACATTGAAAATACGATTCATTCAAAATGTATATATTGATATTGTTGGATGGTGAACTGTGCGAAGGTAAGCGATCGAAGGAGGAGTCAACGATTCCGAAGTAATTGACTTCCACTGGAATCGAGAGGTAAGAACATATTGAGGGAATGTGTGATTAGTTGGAAAGACTGATGACATATATTCATATCGCCTTACCATAGACTCAATTACTGAATGAGGTCCAGAGAACATTTGGCTGTTTTTAATTTATAATTGAAATTGCTCATGCGATCGACTCTACTTCCACGAATTCACTGATGCAAACCAATGAAGAGTTTACTCCAGTGCGTCCAAGTGCTATCGCAAATCGAACAAAGTTGCTAAATTTCAGTAGACTTGAGATGTTCCTTGCATTATTCAATGTTACTAAATTACTAGCGAAAATATATTTTCCATGATTTCATTTTGGAGCAAAAATTGATGCAGTCTTATTGTTTGAACTGTTCACTTAGGAAGAAAGACTTTTCATGAATGTATTGGCTGTTGAAAGAGAAGTTGAATTTTCAGATTAGTATTCATGATTTGAGAGATGTGAACGAACATAAGCGATAGCCGCTATGCAACGAAACCATTCGATATTCTTACAACTGCGCATTGCTCATTCAGCCGTAAACAACCAGTTCTTCAATTATGCATTCACTCGGCACTAACTTCTTTGATTATTCCTAAATAAGGTAGCGTGTTGGTTCCGACTAAAAAATTATCTTGTAATGCAACTTCCATTCAACATGTATCTTTTACACAATACATTCATCTCAAAAACTACTCATTCAAACACTCGAGACCCGTTCAACGCATACAACAAGTCAACCTCAGCGTATAGTTGACAAAGGTTATACCCATATCAACAATAAACTGATTGTGTCCGAATCTATTCATATTTTCGCTCGAATTCCAAAGCAAAAAGGCAATTCAGTGATTTCGACAAACTCAGAGGTTATCATCAGAATCAAAATGTATTCGAAGAACACCAGCGATGTGAAACGATGCTTTGAATGTTAAAATCAGTAGAAACATAAGAAAAACATGACAAACCGAATGATGCTATGCGCAGTTATATACATTAAAGTCACACGTTCCTTGAGAATAGTGACCGTGCCCAGTCATACTGTTTCTAACTGGCGTTTGTTTGAAATCCACAATGTTAGTGAACGGTTGAAGCATTTAAAAAGAACTCGGATAAAACGATTAAACCTGAAGCAACTGCCCTGAAGATAGGCTGAGCTAGCATTCGATCTGAAAGCCACTCAGGACATTTACGATAGGTTTCTACTATCGGTTTGGAGGAGTTCACAGAAACAACTTCATTACCGATAGTTTACCAATATCATGCAATGAAATGAAGTAATCCGAATGAGGACACCACTCGAATATCCAGCTATCTCCAGCTATGCGTCGACTGTGTGTGAGCCTAACAACAACGGACATCCAAACGAACGCATTTCCCGTCAGTTCCGAAGCATTTTGCTTCAGTATTATGAATAACCTATTTCTGATAAGACGTTACCGTTGGCGTGATCATTATTGACCTTCACACAAAATTAAACTAGAATGACCGCTAAGTGGAAGCATTAATCGCATCTTCATTTGAATTGACAAGTTGAAAATAAATGCTGAAAAAGTGGGAAGAAAAATGCTGAGTCGGCTCAGATTCATCCTCTCAATTGCAAGCGATGACAATTGATGATTGATTTTACTCAAACGAAGAGGTATTCAAGTCAATGAGCAGTTTAAGTGAAAGGTTTCAAAATGAGGAGATCCGAAGCTGATGAATAGGACGAATATAATTGCACAACAAACAAAGAACGTTGAAAAGCACTGAAAGCAACCACAAAATGATCATTGCCATGGTGACGAAACACACATAAAATGGCACTGTCCCTATTCATTAGTCGAAATCACGAATCATTTATTAATGCGTCGTTGAGATACAATTAATAATCATTCAAATCCAATCACTGTTAATTACTGCATTATTCCTATTTTGTATAATTTCGCGTCAATTCAATTAACATTCTAAATTGTCGTTTTGCAGTGCTTATCCTGCAGCGTAGGGCATAAAACGTCGTACGACGTACTTCTTAGGTGAGTTGCTGTAAAATTCGAAATAACATCAATTCGAGAAAACGGAGAGATTTAGTTCGACTGTTGCATTAAAGCAGAAAAGAATTATCAGTCTCAGCGCTCATACAAATCCCGTGAGGATGAAAACATATCAAAGGTTATGCCAACATAAAAAACTCAACAAGGCAAATGTCTTTAAAAAATCGCAGTCATCCAGCCAACAATTCAGCAGTTCGGATGAATAGTATAATTACCCGTTCAGAATCAGTTGAAATTACCTCGTAATATTCTTCCCGAGATTCTTCTCATTATTAACTCATAGTAACTTGTAGAAACTTATTTACCGAGTAATATCTTCCAGGATGACCCCTTCAAATGAAAATGCAACCAACTGTAACATCAGTCGAATTCTCGAAGGAATGTAAACATATCGGAATGACACGTCAGAAAAGATAGATTTCGAGAGAGGATGATGTATGCTCGATGATGAGATTCATTTGAATGGAGAGGATGAGCACACCACAGAAGGAAATTGCACAATCAATTGTAGGGGGAGGATCAAAAGAATGTGACATGCATGTAATGTGATGCGAGATTGCGATTTACGATGGAATTTCAATTGTAAATTGAATAACCGGATTTTTTTCGGAAATTTTGTTACCAATATAAAAGATGTCATTTACTTGAGATTTGTTGAGAATTTGTGTGATGTTTTGTTTTGATAGTGATTCAATTAATTGAATGTAATTCATTTGCAACAATCGGTTTGTTGTTTAATTGAATGCAGTTTATTTGAACATTCTCTCCGATCTCTAATCATTTCAGTTCAGTTGGTTGCAGTGAATTTATTAGGCGGCTACACGGTATGGTCGGTTCTCCCTGTCTTTGGATGATGATAAGGGCACAGGGTTCGATCTAATAAGCTCGATTCTCGTATTTGTGGCTGATGTCTCCCTTCTAGGTTCCATCTTAACACAATAGCTAGCGCATTTTTCTGCTAGGGCTTGTGCTGCTTATTGCGCGAGAGAAAGGATATTTGTCGAAGTTATCTTGATGATGTGTGTCATTTGTGACAGATGACTGCTATTGCGACAATTAGCCACAATTATAATTCAAAAAACACTGGCAATGTACTCAAGAGGGGTGAACATGTTGTTCATATCGACTCACAGCTCTCTCGCTTATTCAACATGGACTTTCGCATTTCTGTGGCAACCTTGATGAAAATCCATCTTCATTCTTTGTAAACATAAATAGTTGACAAATTACAATTTTCTCCCATTATTTGGGCAAACCTGTCATATTGGCCAAAGTACAAATGTATCAGAGTAATTCTCAGGACAATTCGCGTTTTCTATCTAATGGTGTAAAGAAATCATTGGATTGATGAACGAACCTGATCAGTAATGTATCTCGAAAGTGGTGCTTCCCATATTCCTTTAGTGTACACATTCTTTATACTCATATTCGATTATTGATCAAACACAGGTCAAATGTACACAGATTGGCGGTGTAATGAAGTCGTTAACGTTAACAATAAATTTTCACAGATTTGGCCACACTTTAAGAAATACGCACATCCACTCTTCTGGTGTGAAAGAACTGCTGACAAGTCTGAGGGTGTATAGAAAACACTAGGTTGGTGAACGAATATTAGTACAAGGATTACTGGAAATGCTACTGCTGATATTCACATTGGTATATGCCAACATGCTCTCAGTAAATGAACTGGAATTGATGTTCATTCCATGTAATTACTTCCGAATCGAAATCGCCAAATGCATTCGAAGGAATCGTCAGCGTTTAAGTTCATTGGATGAGAGGAAGACTGTGTTTTTGGGCGAGTTGTCGTTCCACTACAGAAAACTGTACTTTATGCTAACATTATAAGACCGTAACCATCTACTCCATTCTTGCCGTTTGCTGTTTTTTGCAATTAAATCGAATGAAAAAGTTGTGTGGCAAATTTTCTCAAGTAGACTAATTGAAATGTCGACGTATTGACTATAAAAACTTGTTAAGGAATAACCAATTCCGTGGATCGAACGTAAAACTTACTGAAATTAGTGTATACAGCTGATAAAAGGTGACAAAAATTGTGCAATTGTGTTTTTATTACAGAAGTGATCAATGAAGATGATGAATAGTAATGTAGTAAAACGAGATTTATTTGTGGTTGGAGTAGTAAAACAGAACATTGTTTACGTTATGAATACACATTTTTCATTCTAAAAATGCATCGTCGAATTTATTGCTGTCAGCCGGCAAAATATGGCAGTTGTTTTGAGCGGTTTCTTGGAAAATACAGTGAATTGATGCTTGTCGTCGAATTCCACTGGGACATAACATCCAGTGATTGACGAAAACAATCGACGAAAACAAATGTGCCCCGAATAAACTCCAAAAATGAAAACAAATGTGCAAACGAATAAGGAAACTTTCGCTTGAAACGTTATCATGGTTATGTTATGATAATAGATGGCAATTTACATTTGACGTATAATTCCGTTTCCTTCTGAGTAATTGTTTGCAATTATATACTCGTTCATTCAAATGGATTCGCTTAGGAAACGCAGCTAATAATTTCCTTTCACTGAAATAAATGGAATGCATTCCATTGGACAAAAGATTCTTTTACTGGAACAGGGTGAACAAACAAATTATTGAATGCTAACCATCTGAACAAATCGCTCAACTATTGAGCAAAAACGCTATTTGATTGGATTAGGATATGAAATTGTGAGTACGGACTAATTTATTTCTTCGTATTGATTGGATGACAGTATATTCAATTTAATTATATTTCGAAAAACCATTCACATTCGTCGAAAGTTCTCAATTAATTTTTTTTGAATCAACGATCAAACCGAGAATCCGCGAATAATTTTAAGCTTCCATGGAATCATTTCATACTCTTTTCTTCAAGTTTTCTTACACATTCTGAATTGATGAATCGCAAAAATACAAAACAAAAAACACATCAGCGATACAAAGTTGGGTACGCATGAATTAATTTGATGTACTGTTAATAAAGATACGTTCCGTTGACGTGACCAAATGAAAAAGTATGCGGCTTCGATTTTTCAAAATTAATTGATAACTTTTTCAATAGGAATTCGCTCCACGTTGGACAGTATTTGTTGTGATTGAGAGAAATATTAAACGGATCCTTTTCGCATAAGAATTCAGAGATTGTATTTTTTCATTTCATTTCATTTCGTTATTTTCATTTCATCCGCATTCGTGAAGATTTTAGTGGTTTTCCATCTCTTTTCTCTCATTCAGTTCGAGTGTGGAACAATGCAGTGAAAAAAAAACCCTCAAGTAGCAGCGGAAATTACTCATTAAATCGGAATCCTTTCAAAATATCCTTATTTTTGAGTTCTGCAATTGAACAGATCCCTAGAAAAGAACTCGTACAGAAATTCATTTGTCTCACTGCCAGCAACAAGGGATTTTTTGTGACATTTGCTTTGAGTTGAATCAACGAAATGAAAAAATTCCTCCCTCTGCCACATCATAATGATCACTGATTATCGCCTAATATGGAAAGTTTCAATTAGAGTAAGAATATTTGTTTTTCTCGGTTAATCACAAATTTGATTTGAAAATAGAAACGAGTCGATGAATATGAAGTAAGAACACTGCAATGAAATTAGTTACACTTAAACATTCACCATTTGATCTGTTGCCTATTCCGGCTTTCCTTATCGGCTCGTCATTTTGATAATTTGCAACCTACTGCAATGTTTGAACACTTTCGAATATGCAAATTTTTTATTCAGTTTTGCTCGAAAGTTACTTGAGCAGTTATCATTCAATTGGAACTCTTTCGAACTGAAATTTGAACAAAATTTACATGAACAATATATCGAATTATTCACACGGCAATCGAGCATATTTCATCGAGACAATACCTGATAAGCGATCAAAGATTGATCATTTAAAAATGAACCATTCAAAATTGCAATTTAAGTACGGCAGCACCAACAATCAATAGTGTTTGTTTGGCAAGTACACAACAACAACATTTCTGATCAATGAATCAACTTGATCTGATAAATCAGATTGATAAATCGTTGACTGTTTATATCATCAAAGTAATGCCACACCGACGTCGAGGTGATCCCATTCAATAACATTTCATAGCCGTTTAAAAAATTGTTGTGTACTCACAAGAACTGAACTGAACGAAAACAAAAAATCCATAAAAACATCACCTAAACGAGCAGCACGCAGAAGCGAAACTGAATCGAACCAGCTATGCGTCTAATATCCGAAAAAATGCCAAAGTCAAAGTGAATTCTTCAAAGGAAAGTTATAACGTTTCCAATAAAAAACCAAACGATGCAATTGTTCACTTATGACAACAAAACTGCAGTCTACTTAAGCATGGAAGCATTTGAACTGAATGAAAGGTTAATAATAAAACTGAAAATTTGAGCGCATTTCCAAGACTAGCTTATGCCGGCCGGACTCTCATCGCAATACGCCATCACTACACTTTGAATATTCACAACAGATACGAAGGGTTTTGCATATTCTAACAATCAGAATCCTATGGCACCTACCTGAACGCATTAATCGATTAAACTGAAACAATACAACGTTGCTTTTCAATAACTATTTCACAATTCACAAACAACAACCGAACATTCGAAGATCGAACACAATGAAGACAATATATTACAAACGAATATATACAGTCAGTCACATAACATAAACAAAATAATTTTAAATCAAAGAAAGAGCTTGTCAATTAAGCAGACTGGTTGAATTTTGTGATTTCTTAATGAAAAGAATAAAATAAAAAGAATTGTCAACATTGATCATCGACATAATATTACAACTATTTTGGAGAGACATATTGAAGAGGTATAAAGTGATATTCGACGCTGAGTTCAGTAATTCCCGAGCTGATCGTTATCCTTATTATCACAAATCTCAATATCATCATTGTTTTCATACATCATTTATGAACAATAAAAATAAATAAAAAACTAATAAAATGCATCTAAACGAAACGCTATTTGAACACTGTAAGAACGATAAACCTAACACAAACAACATCCACATTAACGAATGAAATTTCCCAAACTCTTCACAAAGTTATCCAATGGAGACGATTACAAACAAACACGCGAATGGTAATCACTATTGCACAGTGTCGTTCATAAAAAATTTTCGAAAACAATCGAATTCAACACGCTGATAACTGATGTGATCAACGCAATCAAGGGAGGCAACAAAATTGTATAGACTCATTTCAACATTCAACCAAATAATGCAAATTTGCATCTAAATATTTGAAGTATGGAATTATGGATTACAACAAAAAAATATCTTAAAGATTATGCGCAATTATGAGACCATTTCAACTAATCACTCTGAACATTCCCGAACTCAGTTTCGATAAGTTCAGTGAATTGTTCATTCATTCATAATGATCGATCGTGTTAGTGAAACCAGAAAGAAATTATTCCATTTTAGAAAAAATCAGACGGCGCTACTCTTTAATTGGAGAATACTGCTAGGAGCATACATTCCAAAATATTGCTCGGAAGCATGGACCGTTTCGCGGATAGCTCATTATCGGGTTGAAGTTCTGTTAACTGATTAACACGCTTAGACTATGATGAGCACTGAGAACCATTACTAATAGAATCATGTTTTCTGCAACCAGTACATAATCAATTCGAAATGGTATTCGACAACGAGGAACTGATTTTGTAGCTGAAGTCACACTATCACGATGGCAGAAGAAAGATACTCGTGTCCGAAGTATACAATAAATGGCATATCACATCCAAACGCGAATATCAACAAACTAAATTTCTTCGATCATCTTCACCTGTCTTGCCCATCAAGAGATCGCCGCAACAATTCATACATTGAATTCGTGATTCCCCAAGCTAACAGTGACCTGCAAATTATCAAGCAATTACACTTATACTCGCGTATTCAAAAAGCTTAACCTGGGCAGAATTTTATAAGCATAAAGTGAAGATATGTCATGATAGTGATGTTGCGCTCAGGGATTCAACAATATGCTCCTTACATTTTTAGTGGCGAATCGAGTAAAAACTTGTTATTCACGAACGTGCCTGCATATCAAATAGAAACGATAACACTGCTGGATTTGAAAGCAATTGCCGCTGCGTTCAGTTTGAACCACTTGCACAAATTTCAGACCAGAACACTTTAAACGATTCGAGATTCAGAAGAAAACAGATACACTCATCAAGTCAAAACCAAACGACGAACATGTCATTATCAGTCTCATTTCTCGATTACGAACACAACGATTAAATGAGAAATACCTGCTAAAATTGAGTTGCACGCCCCGATAAAGCGCTTTTGTAGATCCGTTTCGTTCGTTCCAAACAATTCGGAAGACTGCCCATCCAGACAAGAACGGTGTTTGAACAGTACTTTGCATTCGTTGTTTTACGACATTAATCGGAAAGAACATCGTCGATAAAGTAGCACCAAGTAATGCACCAGAAACAAAATCAGCCGTGAAATCCATCAAAGACTTTGGTATCCTAAAAGTAATCAACGAAATAATTGATAATCACATAATCTGTCCATGAAAACAACATTTGATATTTTGAATGATCTAATTTACTTCATTCTATGAAACAGACAGTGGATATTTTAACACAATTCAGAAAAGAACCGGATCATTCGGCAAAAAATCCAGAAAGATCTGAACGACATTATTGATGATAGAATCCTCACAAATAACAGAAGACGAAATAAATTTTTAAATTTCGAATAACACATAATATAGATTCATTTTCTGTGAATGGAATACAAGTATGACTACTCGGAGTAAATGGTTTCTTTTACGATTTCGTTGTCATTGAATCTTTCACAAAAAAGCCGGTACTCATCGATACCGACGTAACTATCAATGGATGCAAAGAAAGCAAAATGGATAACCTTTTAATTGATTTAATATTTGAGTTCTCATGCAGTTCGAAAATCTGAGTTCGTAACGGACCCCTGAGTGTGAAGAAAAGTGAATTGCTAAATCCATTCCTGATTAAAACTACTGAAAGACCGCGATACAGCTCTCGAGGACCTAGCTGCAAACAGTCACACTGTAGATCACTACCAATCATCAATTTAAGATATGAAGAAAAGAAACTATTTTTTAAATAGTTCGCTCATTTTCGAGCGTTGATTTGTCGGTTGTGACAGTATTTGCTTATCAAGAACAGCATAAAGAACAGGATGAATGCAGCTGTTATTTACTTCTTACAATCTTCGATTGATCATTTCCTATCGAACATTTTTTTCAAAACAAATAACTGCAGGGAATCAGACATTTTATTAGACGCTTAACAACATTCTCTTTGTTTAATTAAATACTGATGAAAGTTGAGTGATAAATTGAACGGAATGAAATATACCTTAGCAACTTCAACGAGTGCATGAGCAGTGTTACGATAACGTTCAAGATAACGAGTGGTTTGCAACAAAACTTGAATCCTTTCCAATGGACACAACGTTGCTTCGATAGATCCAGCTATAATCACACTTTTAACACATAATGTTTTTCATAGCTGAATTGATGGAGTGCATGATTTTTGTTTGATGACTGATGAATACTCCTTCCATAGAACACTTCCATCAATGGCATGTTGATGAAAATGTTCTATGAAATGCAATAACGCTAAACAATACTGTTTAGCGTTATTGCATTTCACATTGTATTATTTAGCGCTATTGTATTATTGCAATAACGAATGGAATGCTGCTATTCTCACGATATAAGTTACACAAAACAGCAGTGTGGCTTTTGAAAAGGAACAGATGATTCATGGCAAGATGAAGGGGAATGAGAAAATGATCAAGAAATTTAGCAACAAAAACAGAATTGAGAGGATCGGTCTATTTGGGATCTGAATTGTAAAGTTCAAAATTCCGGCGGTATTCACGACTACTGACAACTCGATGTTCCGACTTGAATTGATTAATTTTTGCTCTTTTAAGTGCCGAAACACATATCGATTCAAGCCCCAAATTTGCATACATGAACAGAACTGGCATTACGCAAATGAATCTCGTCGAACAAAATGCTGAGTCCAAATTCAAGATGAATGACAAAAACGAACCAAAGAATCCCGCAGCCGCATGGCAAAGTGAGAATGCTCCATATGGTGATGTCTGATAACATCCGAAAGCATTTTGTAGTTTATCAAACGTACCAAACATAAGTGAGCGAGTTGTTGTTCGCATTATTAACGGTGGTAATAAACCTCGATAAAGCCTTGTGATACCTTCATTCCGGAGCTGGAAACAAGCATTCATATACAGCGACCATAATCATTTGAATAAGATGGATATACTCAATGAAACGCAGCTCAGTGATGACATATATCCGGACTGCATTCATATCAATCAACATTGATTAATGCATGAAAATTTTATCATCATTCTCTTTGTCAAGGTATTATTTGATAATGATATCTTCAACACCTTTCAATGTTCGTTTGCAAATTAATTCAATCTCTGAAAATTTTTGCTCTTTTAAGTGCTGATTTATGACAGAAATAGCTATTGTTAGAACGCTTTCACAGTATGCAATTGAAGTCACCTAAGCTGGAATAATTCAAATGGTATGCTCTTTACGATACGGTTGCAATTCTTCACCAATTAATTGACTGCAAAACTCAACAAGGAATGACAACAATGAAAATAGCGATAAGTAACCTGCTCAAAAGCGGCCTTAAAAACGATACCGTGCAACTGTTGTCTGAATATTATTTTGTTTTGTGGAAACAACGTCACCGTTTCAATACAACCCGCACCCCATCCACACAAGAACTCCTTGTATTGTTCAATGTACATCGCATTTGGACTGCAATCTGAAATATAATTCATCGAATTCTCTTCTATCCTGAAAAATGGGCAATCCAATTAACGCTATCCTTCCACACCCAGACGATGAACACAAACAGGGTGTTCTCGATCACAACAACACGGAAACATTTCAAAACACACTCGAAAAATACAGAACGGTGTGAATGGAAAACATCGCAAAGTGCACGCAAAAATAAAGCTCTCTCAAACACACTCCCAACGAAACAAAAACAATAATCGCTTACATTCAGATCGACTATCAGATCATTATTTAACACCAACGTACACCACATAACCAGCTCAGTCGTCACCTTTTCATTCAACAACTTATAGTTACTAAAATCTGAGCTGGTGAATGTTCGTCCTGCTGCCGATACATTAGACGAACTTTGTCCACATTTGGTTACCTACCTACTCATCTATCTACCTCGCTGATTAACGTTTCACATAAATTTCATGATGTCAATAGTAAGTTAGAGATGACTTTAAGGAAGTAATGGACGATTCAGCATTGTTAGACTCCATTTGAGATCGCTTGTGTGATTACGAGAGCTCGAACCAAAATTCAGAAGAGGATGGTCCATCTTAACCTTCAAGTATGTGGACAGAGTTTGACATGTGCATTGAGTCACTTAATGCAGAACACAACACTTACGATCAGATAAAAGCTTTCTATGAACGCAGCATTCAGTTTGCGATAATAATGACACTGTTACTAATAAAAATAAACAATGGTGATGGTGAAAAAATAAAACAATAATAATAGTAATGGCGACAATTATTTGTTTAGTGATAACAAATGATAACGTGAAATTGACTTATAGATGAGAAATGTGAAGAGTAACCGAAGAGGAATGCACACCTTTGGATGGGTGATGATTGTGAATGTATTGAATGATATGGATAGCGGTGAATCGAAGGTATCAGTTAAACGTTATAGATAGAGTGAAATCGAATAATGGCACAATTATATAGAGATTAGAGGTTTAGAAGTCTCGTGAATAAGTAGATCCGAGAAGTGATCGGTGAACGGAGTGGATTACGTATATGACGGACACATCAGATGAAACAAAACAAGTTGATGATTACGTATACGTCTCAAAACAATTGAACACTCAATTTTTTTGGTGTAATCAACACTGTCAACATACTTCTAAAGAACATTTAGTTTGTTGAGAGCAGAAATTGTTGTTGAATCTCAGACTTCTTCCATGAAAATACTCGAACAGTAATCAACAAGTGAAAAACGATAAATTGTTCGAATACGATCAATAGGGATCGAAGTTGATAAGAGTTAGTATTGTTAGTATTGATTGGTGATCAATAAAATCGTTGCACCAATCGAACACCATCAATTAATCACTAAGTCCGAAAATGACAGCAACTTCAATCTGATCTCGAACTAGAGCGCACTGTGCGTTAAAACACTTCGCATTATCACGTCACGATTCGACGAATGATAAACACATACCCGTTACATAAGTCTATTCAAATTCACTATAAAATTTATTTTATACGGCACAAGACTGATTATTTCTCTTGCTGTCACCCATCATGCATGACACATTTTTTAAATACTTTCTCACCATCAAGTTTGAACAAAGTCATCAGCTTGTGATCCGAAGAACTCGATTTACTTCGGTGGTAACAACTGACAATACTTTTCAGTGCTCATTATCCAATGAAACCATGGCAAACAAAATGGGTGTTCAGACATTCAAAGATGCAAAAAACGTTATTGATGTTGAGAAATTCACAATGTTTCAACTTTTAGTTTTTTCCCCTCTGAACGAACCAATTTGATTGAATAATTAACGCCACTCGCATCTTCGGCATCAAAGTATTCGAGCTTTCTTATTCACTTTTCAGCAAGGAATTCATTTCGTTAACGAATTCTAACTTTTAAAAATTTAACACTGAACGAAATTATTGACGCATGAAATGTTTCAGAAACTTGTTCGATCAAAACATTCGCTATTAAAAACTGTACTGTTGAACATAACATGAGACCGACTCATTTCGATGATTAAACAATGATTATCCGTTTAGAAAACTAAAAGACAATATCAAATTAATTGATGAGTTGACAGAATCACGAATCACTGATCAAAAAATAATAATTACGAACTAGAAACAAAAATTTCTTGAGAAATTGAAATGCGTCAACATATAATGAAATTGAGTATGGCATCATTCATTCATAATCACTTTATGCCTGGAAGCACATGAATAGGATATTAATGTGAAATTGAATTTGCGAGTAAGAACCACTAAGTGATGACCAATAAAGAGACAGACGAAATGCGCATCGAGAGGCTTCTCTCAATGCTACCATCATCGCTTGTGGCTCACTGTTTAATATTTATCATTCAACAAAATTATTCAATGGACGAATCGAATCGTTCGTGTTCATTGCTGTATAGGAAAGGATACAAAAAGGGCAAATTGTAGTGCGGACTGCGATAAGTTACTTTGAAGACAGGCTCTGTATTTTCATAGGGGAATATGTACTTTATTACAGACGTGACGTTCGGAATGAATGTTCGATAGTTTTTTGTGAAACGGTGATCAAAACACGAAAAAATCTATTGATCAGACTGCCGTCAAGCTTACTCGCTTATCTACTGATAAGCATTTGGTCGCTAATGATCGTAACTGGTACTGTTGGGAAAGATGCGTGATTACTGGCTGATAGTGACAACCGATAACAGCGATTGTTTTCAACAAAATATTTGTTTACATCAGAAGGTATTTCCACCGCATAATGATTCAATGAAAATACGGTCGTTTGTTGGCATCGATATGCACTGAACTGAGAGCAGAGTTGTAAAACACAACGTCGATGAAGTGAACTTGCCGGATGAGTTGACTCAATGAAGAACACGAGATGAAGTAGTGAAACACTGAAAAAGTTCCACTTTGCTTAGAATTAATTGTGCACAATTCATTTGAGTACAATAGATAACAAACTGTGATCCCCTATATAACTTTCATATAATCTGTTGATTGACGAAAACATTAGTGGTCAAATTCCGCGTTCTGGTTTACTTCAAATTGCCTAACCATCTTCAACGTTTTTTTTCTAACACGTCTTCGATTTCTGCAAGACGATGTTGATTATTTGAGCAGTTAGTTGCGTATGTGGCAAAAAAGAAGCATCCAGATATTCAGGCAGTATTTTGGCTTTGTGCAGTTCATAAGTCTTCTTTCACTAACGAAGCTTTTGCTACATACTGGGTCAGTGATGTGCGCTTGACTTTATTCACTGTAAAAGATGGTAGCTGTGTTCGTCAGCTGTGATGAATGAGCGATTGATAGTAACGCAAATAGGCGATGAGAACGAAACGGGACTTATGCGAAGGCGAAGAATCAAACAGTCAACGGAGAACTGATCACGCAAAAGATGAATGAGCCAACATTTCTTATTGTAAATATAAATCTAATGGTTTAAGAGCCTCTTTCTGACTTTAGAATTAGAGAAGACGTTTGTGAGTGGTGAACATGTGAAATTGATGTAATGCACTCACAATAGTGCAATCATGTATGATAAGCACACGATTTGTTGGGTATGATGAAATCGTGAGATGGCTGATTAGCTGAATTCCCTTCAGAATTTTCCACGCGCAAAATATTTTGATTTGCATTTGGAATTTTTTTTGGAAAGGATCAATTTGCATTCATTTGCATCATTACTTTTTTTACGCTGTCTCCATTCTGATGTTGACCGGGAATTGGATTGATGCAGTGCAGCGATGCATTCGCGATGATGAGTAGATTCATTCGAATGTAATCAATCAACTATTCAAAAAGTCGTGCACATGTTACATACGCACTCACTCCCTCGGTGTCTGATTGCTATTGGATTCATCACACAGCTAAATACATTTATATGCAAATTAATTTTGTGTGTGTGTGTGTATTCAGCTGATAAATTGAGAGCTTCGAAGCTTTAGCGCTTCTCAAATCATATCCGTTATCGTTGGAATGCAGCGAGTGGTTTTCTTCGTTGTTGTTTCCCTCCTGATGAATGGTATTTCATCGCGAAGTTAGTTGCGCATCTTATTTATGAGATAATAGATGTTCTGATGGATCAGATAATAAATCACTCACCTAGATACTTGATTAGGTCCATATAGCGAATATTTCCCAATTTTTTTGATGAAATAACATTTCGAACCGATATTCATTTGAAAGTGGTAATCGTATTCCGTCCAATGCACTGTTCTCATAGGGGGTGAAATTACTCATTTTGGGTAGTTTGGAGATGTCAAGGGGTAATGGAGGGGGTCGGCGAATTAGTATTTCGTGCAGTTGTTATGTTATGATAGAACACCGTTGTGATGGTGTTCTTTAATTTGGGTATGTAAATGCGGTTAGTTGATGGCAACACTCTTCATTCTACTATTTTCTGAGTATTATGAGCTCCTAAGGGTTTTCCTTTGTTTTAACAGGGATTTCATTCTTTTCCTTGTTATTGCAATCGCTCTCATAACTTTTATCACCAGAACTACTCTCTTCTACTATTTTCTCATTCATTTCACTCAACAGTTTAAGTCAAATTCTCATTCTATCAAATACACTCTATAATTGATCATTTGACTGTCGAATGTTGTTGAGCAATAATATTTTATTGCAGTGTTGTTGATTTCGGCTGTCAACACTCGTCAACGTATCCAGTAAATAGTACATGCTACAGAATAAGAAACTGAATCGAACTGTGAAGTGAAACGAGACGAAGTGAATGAGA
Organism: Anisakis pegreffii; assembly: GCA_035041965.1. Lineage (NCBI taxonomy): Eukaryota > Metazoa > Nematoda > Chromadorea > Rhabditida > Anisakidae > Anisakis > Anisakis pegreffii. Next base: position 154,856 of record JAPYMA010000110.1, on the reverse strand, counting down.
AAAAGTCATCAAGAGAACGATTCTCGCATGTAATAGCTATGAGAGTGAATACAACACGTCTGAAAAGAATGAGAATCCATCTGAATCAGTTTGAAGTGAGCGTGTCATAGACAATAGCTTTTCATGCAATCATGATCGATTGCAACAATGAGCAGCACAACGGTCTAGGACAGTGGTTTCCATATAAGAACTGGAATTACCCGTTTCCGATAATTTCATTCCAGAAAATTAATTTCTTTCACGCCACTGACGAATTTTCGGACCGGTTTTCCGTTTGTTCCTGACGTTGTACGTAGAAGTAGTGAGTTCCTGTATCAGGTGGACGGGGGTAGCGGTGGCCTGCCAGATCATCGAAAGGGGTAATGGAGCACCCGAACGTGAGAACTACTGGTCTAATGCAATAATTTATTTTAAGCCAAAAGCAGTGGTAGCATAAACTGATGAAAGTCATTATGAAAAAAAAACGCCCAAACATTGTATACAAATTTATCAGTTCGAGTTCTCTGTGAATAATCATTCATTTATTGAAATTTGAGAATGATTCATTTGGTTATACTCATTTTTATCGTGAAATTAATGTATCGTAAACTGCGACAACTACAGAATGTTCGGAGAAGGAAGCAGCAGCTTGTATCGATCTAGAGAGAAAGTGTTTCCGATTCACTACTTGGTGCCTTCACATGGTAAATCAGTGCTTCGCTTGTGGTCAGTTTCCAGTATTTATCGACATTTGCAGAAATAGTTTCCAAATTTCATCATATCAATACAAACGTTGCCAGGCAATTGAGTTAAGCAAAACTGCCAATTTTATACCGCACTTAAATTTTCGAGAAACTGAAAATTTTGAACGCTAAACCGAAACATAGACCACTCGAAGATGGATGAGGGCAATAAGAAATTCACGTTAAGTATGGCATTTCCGATTTTCAAACAGCTCTATCAAAACAAATCTTGTTTCTAAGGATTGCTGTGTGATTTTAACTGTCCGATGGGATGAAATAACTTGAGATGTAAAAAATGATGCTTGACTGATAGTCATCAATGAGAGCGCTTTATGGCTAACTGCAACAATCAGTTATTTCAGATCATGATGATTCTCGCAAAATGGAGTATAAAAAGAAGCTGGCTGCACTTTTGCGACTGATGAGTCCTAGGTTTTGAGTTCGTGCAAGAATCGCATCTACCAAGAGAGTTGATTCGTGTATGTTGTCATGCGAATGATAATTTTCATTTACTCGATTCGGCAACATTCATTCCATTGAAGTCGTCCGTATTCGATTGCATGTTTTGAAACGTCAGGATTGCTAATTATGCGCTCGCTATACGGTCGTAAACTGATTCATAATACGTTGCAGTGAACAGTGACGTTTCTATTGATGGTGAATTGTTGAACTTTGTTGTTCATCTGAAAATTATCATGCGATCACTGTAAACTCGCTAAAAAGAAATTCTCATTGAAATAAATATTTTGCACATCTAACATACAGTGAAATATTTACGATTTTATGTAAAAATATTCCAGTTGAATAAATGACATTTTCTAAGAATGTTGATGGTTGATAGATGAATAAATTTCATAATTGTTTATTGAATATTCTGAGATGGTTGGGTGGAAAGGAGTGGTGAGATTGTGGGTATTTGTTTTGTTGGGGCATGTTAACGGTGTGAATGCAATGTTCAGAAATGAAGCTACGTTTTGTTGGATTATTAATTGTTTCGGTGAGTTTAATAATTTTAAGTTGTAACTCATAACTTGAAACGTTTTTTATCCATTCAACAACAATATATCATGTAAGAAGCATGATTTATCCGTTGTCTGAAATGCCGCTGAAAGCAAAAAAATTCGCATCGATTCTGTGCTGCAGCAATGGACACTGAACGGAATTCTACAGCAATAAATCTCTCTTCAGTATCGTTCACAATTGTATTTTGTGCAGTGGTTGGCTATACAGTGTTCATCCTCTATCGTGAGCAACGAGATGAGATGAATGACGACTGGAAGGAAAACTATTTACCTGAATATCCTCGAATCAGATGGCACCTTGACCAGCACATGCTTGACGTGAGTCCCTTTCTGCACTCGGCTCTTACTGCAGCTGGTGAACACATCGCTTCAAAACTCACTGTGAACAATTTTGAAGACTTTTTGCACGCATAAACGCTTAATGATGCAACGAAAAATTTGATTTCTTTTCAGGAAGAAAAGAACAACACAATTACAACTTCTATAGGTATTCTTTGGCTCTCCTCTTCTGAAAACTCTCACTGAAATGATTTTCATTTGAATTCATAAACCGCTGACATTTTCAATGCCAATCAAACTACTCTTGATTAATCGCCATCTTCATTCCTCACCGATCATCATTAAACCTATCGTTGTCGTAGCATAAGCATTCCCTAAAGAATGCAACCACTAAAATGATATGTAATCAAATTGAAATTCGTAACTTCACGAACTGATTATATCACTTAATATAACTTTAAGAACAAATTACTGGAGGTGGAAGTGATAAATCATTTTTCGCGGAAGTGGGGCAAATGAGGGAAGAAAGACAGCGCAGAAAGAAGCAGTTAAGGAAGAGGAAAACAAAAGGACTGGATCGCAAAAGTAAACTGAAGAGTGCGAGCTCAACACTTATGAAGATCAGTTCTGTGCTCGAGAACATCACTGGTATGGATAAAAGGAAATCGAAGCGAGAAATGCAAAAAACTGCGCCCCAATCATCGCAAAGTGACGTAAAATCGGGGAAGATAATTCGCAGACCATCACTTAAAGAAGCAAAAGATGCGGAGAGAATGATAGAATTTGAGAAACGCACTGAGGAGCAAAATCAACTGAAAAAAAAATCACTGAAAAAGGAAGACGTATTGCAGAATGAGAAACGAAGTTCGCCCAAAAAAGATAGGGAAAGCCATAAGGAAAATGAGGTAATATCACCGAAAAGGGAAAGCCGTAAAGAAAATGAGGTAATATCACCGAAAAGGGAAAGCCGTAAAGAAAATGAGGTAATATCACCGAAACAAAAGATCAGTAAAACGCAATCTACAGACGAACAGGCAACGAAAACCAAACAGAAGTCACTTGTTAAAGTCAAAAATGCATCATCTGGCAAGTCAGCAATTCCAGTGAAGAAATTAGAATCAAAGAATAAAACGAACCAAATTATCAAGGATAAGAATGAGATAGATAAGAGAATATCAAAGCCATCAAAGAGACCATCAAAGTCATCCAAGCATCCATCAAAATCGTATGAAGTCGTACGACAGTCTGAAACGCAACCCGAATCCCAAAAGGAAGAAGAAGCATTAACGAAAACGCAGTCAACTAGTAGCTAAGATTGAAAATTCAAAACCAAAAAAGCTGTGCTGATATGTTAACGATTAAAACGCAAATAATGATCAAATAATGTGGATTGACGATACCACTGTACTTATGCGTTCATTGTTGTTATTTGAGTCCGTACCATTTTACATTTATTCGCTCAAAAACCTCATCAGTGTCCCTTGCATTAGCACTTATTTCCAGGTTTTAGGCATTAGCTGTTGCATTTAAATCATGAATGAATTGAAGCGAACAATACTCAACATGAGAATTTGACATTTTCAAACTCTTACTAGCGCCACTTACGATTTTTGCTCATTTCGAACCGTTGAAATAGCAAAGAAATATGAAATTCTAAAGCGACTCTCAGCAGCACTTACACGCTGACTTCATTTCACTGATCGGCTACAGCCAAGATGTCAGTGATTGGTAATTTTTATCCAGTAATTAACTGATAAAATGCGAATAGATAATTTTCTTGCATCGCAACATTGCTTAATCTTATAATCACCTCAAATTATCCTTTAGTACCGTGATATGTCAAATGAATACCGTGTACATGATTCTATTCATTTGTTCAGATTTATTCTAGTAGATATTCCCGTTATTTGAAATCTAGATTGTTCAAGTATTGTTAAAATAGATTCAATGTATGCAGTTTGATGTAACCGAATTTTGTTACGTTTAATATTGTTTCGAAAATAATACAAAAATACCCATGTGCACAAAGGAATACAGTCAGTAGATGAGTTCAGATCTTAATTTGTAAAGCACGTTCTCTCATTTACTGGCATGGTCAGAAAATGAAATGAAATTTTATGATTCATCCATCAGACACTGCTCCAGGCACATGAAAAATGCATGGATACATGTTCATAAACTTGTTCACAGATGAAATCGAGAGTTGTTCGAAAGTCGACAAATAGTTGTGAATGCTGTGGAACAGCGAATTTGAATACCTCAAATCATCCCTAGTGAACTGAAAAATAGCAATAAGTAGTGATTGTTGTTGGATTAGTGGCAATTTAACAACACTAAAAGCTAATGTCCTTTATACTTCTTGAGGCATCGAAGATCATCCGGTGGGGCTGTGCAGTCTAACACTTTAGTGATTGACTTACTTACATGTCATCCGAGCTAATACTTCAAGGCTAGCAAAACTTACTGCTGTGATGAACAACTGGAATTACATTGCTTATTTATGTAGAATCAGTTAAGTAGAGAAAGTGACACTTGATGTGTTGGCAACGAGCACTTTCCAAGTTTATTATCAGCTGAAATATTGTTCGATTCGTTACTCGATTCAAACTCCACCATTTGTTTGTGGACACACGTCAGGATTGATGGAATAAGAAATGAGAATGTGCGACGTTTTGATGAACAGCGAAGATTTTTTGAGGTTGTTTTGTGTTATTTAAAAAAATGAATGCATTGTTTCTTTTTCGGTAGTACATCAGTGAATAGCAACTAATTAATATTGAATGCTTGGCGGTGAATCCCTCGAGGAATGACATTTTGTACGTTCGCGATGCATTTTGCTCGTAATTAAAACAAATACAATGTCACATGGGAACACAAAGCATTGTACTTTTTTGCAACGAACAACTTCAAATAGTCTTCAACGCAGAATTCAAGTTAGTTCCATTATCGCATTGTGTCAGTCGGTGACACTTATGAACTCTTTGCAGGATATAATCGAATGAACACCATTTAATTTTACGAACAAATGAAAATAACTAACGACTGTCTTGAAAAAACACTGTTATATTCTATGGCTCAAGTGATTGATGTGCTTGTGGTTTAAGAAGCCGATATTATATTGTTGAAAGAATGGGAAATGGTTTGAAAATAATTTGAAAAAAGTTTGAAAATTTGAAAATGATTTGAAAAATAAAAATAAAATAAAATAAAAAAGCAATTTGAAAAAATAATAATAGTTCAACTGTCGATCTGTAAACAAATGCGATGCCCTCAAATTCTTTTCGGTTCCGTTTCCGATGTTCATCAACTGTTTTGTATTATCCTACATCAAAACGTGAATTCACTACCTCCATGCAATGGAGGCAATGAGCTGAGCTGAACTATCGTTTGACTATCGCATTTGGCGAGAGAATAACTATCACGAAACCGTGTCATTAATCCAACAACAATCACCACTTAATTCTACCGTTTCTGCCTCGTAAGCAATCATTTCTCTACTAACATTCACATTCAGCTAATAATATGCATTCGTGTTTGCACTCACTCATTCAATTCCTCACTTATATAACTGATCCCATGAGTAGGTTCCATATCACCGCGAAGTATACGTACACATATCCATCCCATTCTAAATGAACGAAGTGTTGCATGGGTGACCGACGCACTAGGATCAATAGAGTTATAACATAAAGCTGTTTGTGCGTTAATCGATATCAAGTAGCCGTTAATGATGACTGTTCACCAAGCGAATCATTCACTTCATGAATATTTCTGTTAGCCTTTAGGAAGTTGGCAACTCGTTTCGTTCGCATTCGTCACTGTTTGATAGTCCCATAAAAATATATACATATCTTGCAGAATTACAACTGAACAATTCTCAATAACCATGATGTATTTACAGAAAATGTGAAGCAATTCACAAAAAACCCTCTCTAATCTATAAAATTGCATTTGCTCAACAATGGAATCATGGCAAGTCTCTTGATCGCATCTCACATCTCTAATCACATTTTAACAATCACACTTCAATGAATCACCAACTCGAGATGAATTTCAGAACCATTCAAAAATTCCGACAAACAGCAGCACACATCCGCTAACCGTTCACAAAACTCCAATCTGTCATAAGATGCCAACTATTTGCTCACTTATTCACGCACGAAAAAGTTTCTCTCTTCATCACTCACTTCTTTGTTCACAACTAACTCATTGTACCTACCTCCCACATGCAACGTCTGTCTCTGTTCAGTTTCAAAATTTCGAAAATTTCCTCATCAAATTAAGACCGAATAATCTGAACGATTGCGTGCCCCATTCGAAAATTTCCATACCATATGTGACGAATTGTAAGTCTTTGAAGTGATATTGAAATTGGTTCCGAGTAAATATCGGATTATCTTACGTGGAAATATCTGAAATTTGAACAATATTTTAATGCTTTTTATAAGCGCTTAAAGATGTTGTTATGTTGATTTCGTCAGTTATTGCGGCGTTCAGTGCGCTCATTTCTCGATTGATTATTGCGTTTTCTAATCTGTTCGCGTTGAGAAATTTTATCTCTGTTTCTTGTAGACTTAAACGTTCTTCTCGTATCGCATTCCAAAGCACATCGAAAATTAATCGCACGTTTACTTTTAGTTATTTTCAATGTTATTCTGTTCGCACGAAACTTCTCTACACCTGCACATATTTCGATGCGATGCTGAATGAGGCAACTGCAAAAATTTCGCTGTTTTTTGTGAAAGCTTTTTTAAATGTTCTATTTTTTGTGAGCATTTCATATGTGAATGATCAGAAAGAAGCAATCAGCGGCGTTGAATTGTCTGAAGAGCAAGAAAGCATTGAGTGCTATTCTGGAACAGTAAGTCCATTTGCAAATGAGCGGATGAATAGTATGGAAAAGAGCAAGATTTGATACGAAAAATGTTTGTATGGAATGATTGTTTGCAAAAAAAACCAAATTTATTTGCTTATTGTTCTTTTTTCTCCTGTAATAACTGATGATCATTCGGAAATGTTTTCCTTTCTAAACAATATTTGTTCTGTAAAAAAATCACTTGTTCCAATATTATTCGCTTCATTCGTTTTTATGTTCGCTTAATACCTAGCAGTGTTCCAATAAATTACTCATTCACTGCAAGTACCATCGAGCGATTTCTCGAAACTCGTCTTTTCATCATTTATTTACTTTCCCATTGTAAGTTGATAAACTACGTTGAAGCGTCGTCCGTCGTTCGAATAAGAAAAGTTGTAAGCAGAAGTCGAAATGTTGGAAGTCTTCAAGAAGTTTGCATCAAACCATTTATTTCATGAGACACTTTTCAGATCCCTTGTGAGAATATAGTTCAGCTCTTATGCTTAGAATCACCAGTTCCATGCACATTCCGCGTCTCATATATCTTCTCTGTCTGCTCGACCCTTGAGGATTGCTACTTGCTGTTCACATTCAAAACAATCTCATACAATCCTTCATTTATCAGTCCATCCAGTATTCATTCATTTTCAATTGCGAACCGCTCAGAAGATTTTCTGCAGATTTTATTTCAAATTGACAATTCCTCAGAATCCATCTTTCCAATGAAATGTTGACCATAAAACAGATGAATTCAGGATCACTGAATTCAAGTCAAACTCGTTTAGTGATATTGGTACATCATTCGGTTTCGAGCAAAATCCTTCTCCGCAAATAAAACTTTATTATGCGAGTTTAAAGTCGTTCATTATGAGTTTGAACCCAAGACGAGTTCAGCGGATCAGTCCGTCTGTCGATTACCGAGACTGTGCGAGGAATTTCTGATTGCCGAGGCTCTATCGGTTACCGAGACCGTCTCGCCTCGTGTCTCTCGTAATTTTCGATGAAACGAGAAAAATAAGACGTTTCAAGATGTAAAGCATAACAATTTATTCGATGAGCAGCATTTCTTTTGATAATAGTCAAGCAATGTTGCATACAAGTTCCAATTATTGAAATGTAATTCAGTCGTCACTAAAACCAGTCAGTGATTTGTGAGTGGTGCTTGAACGACGTGTTCTCTTTCATTTCGCATTCACAATAATCACTGTTCGATGCGTTCCTTTCACTTTCTGATTTCGAAATCGCGTTTCCGTTTCGTTCGATTCATATCTGATATTATTATGTTATCGTTTCTAAGAGAACACGTCGTCCAGGCAGTGTTATCCATCAAATCCATCAATACTCTGCCTTGATTTTCTCAACAAAAAAATGAAACTATCGCAATTTTATGCAACAAAAAAAAGATTCGATAGCGAGGAACGTTTGATTTGTTATGTTTACATAATGTCACTTCACGATATTGTTGAACAGTGGCAATTCCTTGTGGTTTACCTCGCGATATTTCCATAATCACATCCAGTTGTTTGATTGTAAGCGCTTGATTAAAGCTGATATTCAGTGGTATGTGTGCATATTCTTACTAGAAGTAGCCTATGATATAACAGTGATTGTTTATAGTTTATCACATCAAATGCTCCGCAATAGACGATCCGAGCGATGCAGCGCTGTAGCGAATTACAAAAAGAGGTGAGTCACGTATCAGTTTGTATTATTAAGTGTGCACTTGTATCATGAAGTCTCCAAATGATTCCTAAATGGCGAAAAGGCTTTCCTCTTAACCTGACCTCTAGTTTCAGTCTGACTGTGTCAGACGTTTTATCTGTGGATTTGATCAGCACAACGACTTTATGCCACTGTTTCGTAGCAAATATCGTGCAAAGATAAGTAAATAAGAATATGCAAACAGAGAATGATAAGTAAACAGTAATTATCTTCATGAAGAAGTATCAAAAATATCGTCGGTGTGTGCAGCAAAAAACTTCCGAACGTTTTGCAGTGTGTGCAGCAAATCTTCAAGATTTCTTCTTAAAGAATAACCACTCGTTGTTTCGCTGTTGAAGTGAATGTGATTGTTTCGATTTTATCTACAACCGTTTCTATTTTATTTTGAAGAAGTTCCCCTGGAAAAATCACCACTTCTCAGCATTTTAAGCATTTCGTTGTCCGATTTCCGTTCAAAAATTGCATTCATCGAACGCTTCGAACGGTTGATTCAGAACTTATCATCAAAAGCATCAATTGTTTCTGTGTAAATTCGAGATTTCTTCTGCTCATTCACATCGTCATATTGCTCGTAATTCACATTACCATTCCTGAAACTAGCCGACTTCAAATGCTTGATGAATTGCTCCGCGATACAATTGCATGTGCAATGCACGAATTGCTTAACTGTTATGAATTACGAGAGCCAAATGTATGAGCATCAAATGCCCTAGAGCATTGCAAATTTGGTGACATTTAATCAAACTATTAGGAGAAATGCGAATGATTCAGCTAGTAACATATTTTTGCCCGTACCAACTATTATGTGAGACCAAAAAAAAACCATATGAAACTTCCTATTCCTGTTGTAGTTAACCGGTTTTTTGAAGAAGTAATCAATCCAGTTTGACATCAAGCATAGTTTTGTGTTGAATCATGGAAAACTGATCGTGTGAATTTATTATGGCGCTGCTATTAGGTTGACTCAGCAATCGGTTCAAACATCTTATTTGTTTCAAGTGCATCTCTCATGATTATTCTCTTCGGTGACCCTGCAATATAGCGTTGTTTACGATCAAGTTTACCTTATTATTAAAAGGATTGACATTAATTCTAAACTATCTTTGAATGAGGTAAATTCAGAATTGTTTAAAGTCCGTTTCGATGTTATTAATTGTGAATGTATAGTTGAACATTTGTATTCGTTGAACACATCCGCTGTCATTTGATTATTCAATTAAATTGATTAAATTATTGCAATTTCTCGTTAATGCCTTCTTCTGTTGCCGTTTCGTTTCACAGTGTGTTTACGTTGTTTTTCTATTCTAATGTTGAGTGCTCAATTAACATCTTTGAATTTTGATTGAAACATTTACATAATGGCTAATTTGATTGAATTCGTGATTGCGACAAAATATTCTTCCTCGAGCAACATCGATGCACATCACACATTGAAAATTAACTGTTCTTGAAAGTGACTTCAAAAATTGCTCTATGAAGAATTTGGTTGATTCAGTTCAGCTCATTAATTTTCATGAAACTTCATCGTATATGCACGCGTTTCTTTCGCGTGCTTATGGCTGGCAATTCTCCTCAAAAAACTCTTCTCTAGATGGGATAAACTCAAATTTCTCATTCTAACTATGCACATTGAAGTCTTTGGTAATTTTATTCATCGTGCAATTGCTAGTTTTTGTCTGTTTATGAAATGGTAATGTGGATGAATTTTGTACGAACTCCTCTTCGTTAAACTTAAAAAAAGTATGATGTATTTTTTGTTACAAACAATCGGTATTGTCGTGTTAGTTTGTTTTTTTTTTTGAGTTTATTTCAGTGTAGTGTTCGAGCACATCCAATAATTGTTGGTTTTTTTGCCTATTTTTACGGGCAACACTTCAAATCAGTGCAATCTTAGCATTTTATCGTTCAATTCTTCTCAGTATTCCGTTCATCTTTCGTTTCATTTCTTCTCAAATATCAGAAACACTATCGAGAAATACTCATTGAATGAAAGCATTGACGAAAACATCCACTACATTATCGATTTTCGTTGAACATCAAACCCATTCACGACGCTTGGCTGTCATCATCCAGAAGTGAATCCATTGGATTGCGATGAATGTTCACTATTATTTTAGATGTATTTAAATAAATAACTTAGATTTGATGAATGTACTGAGATGTGAACGTTTTAAGACAGAGCGCATTCATTGTGCCGAGATAATCCTTAATCTTTTGCTGCTTTTCATCGTATGTTCTACTGGTTTAAGTGTTTATTAGCACTTTTGGTATTGGTAATAATTTTGTTAAGATGTTGACGAAATGTTGAAGATATATTGATAGCAGATAATGAAAGCAGCCATAACAAAACCTATCTATTCAATAGATATCGTGCAAATCCTATCGATTTTTGCCGAAAAAATACCAACTTGGATTGGAATACGATGCCAGTGATATTGCTTGCTTCAAAAATGGTAACAAATGAACTGCAATAGTAACAAAAATGCTAACAAATGAAAACACCGACTTGAGGCGTTGTTCTAATTGAAAAAATAATATTAGTATAAATGGTAATAATGATGCGACTTTGAACATTATTTATGTTTATAGAATTATGCGAAAGTAAACACAAACAATTAATACGTAGTGTGTAACATTGTTTTATCGCGCATTCAATCATCTGCGTTTTGAATCTTCTGAAGACGACAGACACTTTGGCGTCTGGATGAGTGCTGAATTTCGTTCCGTTTACAAATGCACAATAACCAATTCATCATGAGCACGTATCGAAAAACATCATTTTTTCTTCTATTTTCTTTACAATTCCACAAAATAGGTCGTTGTAAGCTCTCGGAATGATTTATATGGCGTTTCGTTCGGAAGTTGTTATGCGTAATGGTTTGCAATGTGGACGTATAATTTCGTTTTGCTTTTAAGGCAGTCTTCAAACTGCTGATTGTTAACATTTACGTCAAACTGACAATTTGAATTATATTCCGTAATTCTCGTTTGCAATGAATCGTCTGTGAATGGATGCATGCGTTATTCAAATAATGTTGACTTAGCTGTTCACTAACTGTTTTTGATGCCGAAATGTCATCCTTTCATTCAATTGTGTCTTTTCGCTATGTTTTTTTTTCTTTCGGAAGTCCTCTTAAGCGGTTCGTCTTTTAGAACTTTTTTCCAGTCTTTTGTCTACAATGTATAGAGGAACTGATTTTTTTGGCGAAAAAGATTTTCCTGCTTCAAAATTTCGAAAAATCTGCTGGAACATTGACGTTATTTCATGAATATCATCCATTCTTTTTGATTCATTCCTTTTATTTGTGATGTCTGGCAGTATTACGCCATTTGATGATAAATCATATAAATTTGAGAGCGTTTTGAATTGCTTACTGAACTCTAAATTAGGGCTATTCGAAACAATAAAGTGAATATGAATTCTTCATGTTTTCTGGTGGGTGGCGATGGGATATATTCCATTCAGTCTGTAGCTCTTCAATAAAGTTATTGCCGTTGTTGCATGTGCTATCTTACGATTCGTTACATGATTGAATGTGTTCGGTCGTTTCGTCGTTCTCTGAGACGTTTTGCTTGTCGCAGCCATCCTGTGATTAATACGATGGTGGAGGAACGACTTGATTACTGAATTGACTGCTTTTTGGAATTTACTCCGAAAGTCGCTTCTATGCCTGTTGATAGTTTTTGTTTGCTATTTGAAATGCATTCATCGGTTTGCATTTATCGACACCTAATACATTACTTCATTTTTTACTTCATTCTAACGATTACTTCATGCTCTTACGCGCAGTGACCATTTGTGAGCATTTTCTGCTGGAAGTTTCCAATGTTGAGTTTGATTTCAAATCCTTTGCGTCATATCCGTGCTCATGACTGTAAAGTTAAATTGAATTCCGGCAATTTAGCGGAAATAATGCGATCATAAGGCTATTTGAACTCGCTCAAAAATATGATTACTGTTGTCAATTTCTTAAAATTGTTTTACACTCCATTAGCATTATTATTTTATACTCGTCAATGAAACACTTCGGTACTCCGAAATATTAAGCTGAATTCGTGTTCAGAATGAATTAGAGAATGAAATTGCAGAATGAAATCATCAACGTTGAATTCAGTTGGGTCATCGTCATTCGATGAGCGTCGTTCAATGCTGTCTGCATCGAGTGCTGGAACGAGCACTTTAATCGAAGCGAATTCTCAGAAATCTTCATCAGGCCAATTGAGAAAGTTAGTCCTTTTTCAGTTCGTTTTCTTGGCTTTGTCCTTTCGTGCTGCACTCGATTCTCTATGAATGGAATCCATGAATATGAAACAACTTGCCCTCATACTTATACTCATCAATTAGTCATTGAATTCCTTCACAAATCCATGTGATCTTGATCATTGTTCAACTTAATTGTGAGGAAAAGGTGATAGGAGTGCAGTCCCCTGCGTGTGATTCTTGATTGTTCTGCGCGGAATTCGATAAGAGTTATCCGAGTAACGATTCCAGTAATTGATGTAAAGAGGAGGCATGATCACATTTGATACTAGTGCACATATCATGCGCTTATTTGTTTGACGTTTGCATAGCTGACTGAATCGTTTTGTAATGATTTTTACGTTCGAAGCATTTGTCGATCGTCAACGTATTTCAAAAAACTGAATGTTTAATTTTTGAGAAATTCGAATTTGTGAAGTTTCATCTTCAAGGAGATTCTGATATTGGAGTGAATGTGTGAAGTGCTCAAACTTCTTTTCGTAGGAATCGTTTTTTTTTTTCGTTATACAGCTTCAGAATTTCATCCAATAAAACTTTCTGCATTAATCATCTTCAAAGAAATTGTATTGCTCCCAGTTGCCAGTGTTGTTTCGAGAGAATTCATGTTTTAAAATTTTATTGCCAATGTCTGGTATTTTTACTGCTGCTGCTGTTTGCTCTTTCTACGATATTTTTTGGAGATAGTTGAAGAAATGTCTAATCTCTTATCAATCCTATGAATGGAAGATTATTCTCGTCTTCAGTTAATAGCGCAAATTAAACGTTCAAAAACCAGCGCTATGCTATAGCGTACGACTTTATCAAAAAGATGGTGGTGATATACTGCGCAACAAATTTTCACGATATCACCAGAATTACGACCAACTGCGCACCCTTTTAATAATAGTCTTCGGATAGCCTTGTTAGAAGTATAGCGGTATGAAGATCCTCCGAAAAAATGTTTTTACTGGTATTTGATTGAGATGGCAACATTTTGATGTGAATTAGCTGTGAGTCATACAAATAGTTCATCATAATTTTCATCATATGAATGATCGTAATCATGCAAGTTCGCTTATGGAAGTTGTTATTTGTTAATTGAATGGATTGATTGATATATGATTGTTCGCTTTAATTTCTTACTTTCGTCCAAAACTGTTCGAATTAGTCTACAATACAAATGATTACACAATGCAAATTGTAATGCAAATAAATAATACATAATTCCAAAAAGAAAGTGCAAACAACTGACGTTTACACACAATTTATTCGATATTCTATAAGCTCGAATATGTAATATTTGTTTGTTAGATTTACTTTTGTTTATACACTCACACTTATTTGTAGCTATTAACTGTTCTATGGCACTTCATTTTATAATTCTTTTTTCGTCTTCATTTCGCTCGTTAATCCATCCGTTCTTCATCTCATTGCTATTTCGTTTCTTCATTATCGTTGCATTATCAATTTATCATTTCAGTATTTTTTTGCTCATATTTCTTTTATTTTACTATTGTTCATCGTCAAAAATTGATTTGTCAATACATCGTGACAAATGCGTATTCTCATATATCTTTGATTAGTTTTTGTGCAGGATTGAGGAAATGATTCGAATGGGATGAAATTATTTTTGGAATCGTTGAAATTTTTGAGATTTTTCTTTTCCTGCCGTCAGAGGTTCCTTTGTTTCGGATAGAGATTAGAAAAGCAGATGGTGGTCTGAATGAAACTTATTCCGCGAACATTCCCGATAACATCAAAATGCCTCTAAGACTCACTTAGGAAGGGAATCGATTGGGATTTAATAATTCCGTTGTTGTTTCATAAAGTCATTTATTTGTTGGATGAACGAATTTGTCATCCTTTCTTTGACATATATCACCTTTCTAATCTGTGGTGAATTTTAAGATCGTCCAATTAGTCGCATATCACTATTCTTATCTATGACGAATTTTAGTAATAACTCATTATTATTTTGTTTGTTTATGATTGATTTGTGTTGTTCCATTAGCACATTCACTAGAATCCTATCGACAAATAATCGATTCACTTTTAATCGTTTCCGTTCTTCGCTTATTCACCGTGCACTGTTTATGAGTTGATAGTATTACGATGAGTGTTCGCTTGTAAACGATATCATTCAGAAAAATTGCGAACAGAATCGATGTGGGCAAATGGTAGCATCCGTCATTGAGTGCTCGAATTTGATTCATTCATATCAGATATCGCTTTTGTTGCTAAATTCACTCGATCACTTCGCTATCAATCAGTCGTGTCCGATCGATTGAGTTATCAATAAACTGCACTATCTGAACACTAGTTGCACTGTTAACTGTAAGATGAATATCACTACTATACAAACTCCGATGCCGTCGTCATTACTGACTCGGATATCGTCCGCATCTGACTATTCGTTGTCCTCGTCCATGTACTCGATCAGTAACGATCCACTGAAGAGGGGTCGTTCTGTGGTCTCGGATATTTGTAACCTTTTCAGGGTCGACAGGTAATCCACCTCATCTTCACACTTGAATTCTTCTTTTTTTTTGCGATCGTTTACATGAAATCGCTTCGTTGTATCAATTTATTATGGTAATTTTTCGGTAATTCTAAAGAGCTAGCGGGAAAGTGTCGGAAACTCAAGAGTTTGGAATGAGTTAACGTATACTTAGGCTCAGTCTTACGTTAACGCCTAGATTCGGACCTGTGCTGTTAGTCCACAGTCGATCATCGCATACTGTTACGGAACTTTCAATTACTTTGATTTTCGAGCGTGCCGATTTTAAATTATATTATTGTTTCAATTCAATTTCATAAATTCGATCGTTGATTTTAAAATGTGGAAAATTTACCTCATTTGAATGATTTATGAAAATTGTTCTTTCTAGATGAGATTGAGCCACATTTGCATAATGCGTTAGTTATCGACTTCAACATCCACATTCCGCTAAACTTTCGGTTTGCAATCCTGAAGTGTTGTGATGCGTTTAATCTGTTGTTTTAATGCCCCTCTAACTCGTCTTGTGTAAAAACTTTCTTTGTTTAAATCAATCCGATGAGTTCCTAAAGAGTACCATTCAGCAACTTTATCTGTTTTCATTCTGTTTGTTTATCCATTAATGTTCACAAATAATCAAACGATTATTTTGATTCATTGCAACTCTGTCATTTTTTTGGAATGCCAATCATGAGGTTAAAATTATTCTCATCATTTTTACAACCATTTGAGTTTTTACTGTTGATTCATGCGGTTCAATCGTTTGTGCTATTTACAGTCAGATGTTCTCTGTTAAATGATCTCATTCTGAATCATCCTCAATGCTTTTTGAATGTGAAATATTCTATTAATATGTTCGTTCGATGTTTTAAATGTGTTTCCAAAAGTTACAATTTTAATCCAGATAGCAACAGTGTTGCAATCACTTCAAAAGTTTCTTTGTTCTTTCTGGATTGTATCAAGTGTTTTCTGATCAGTTTTAAATTTTAAAAAATCAGTTCGATTGTAAAACGCTTTTCACATCTTCAAATCATTACCTATTCATTACACTTTCCTATTCATTTATCTTACAATCAGCATTTGTTTATTTATGTGCTTCCAAATTCTTTCCGATAAACCAAATGCATTATTAGCCAATAAATATTTCGAAATAATGGTTTGTTTCCCAAAAATATGGAAAAAAATATCAGCTGAAATTCTTCAGTTGTTTTTCGCTGAAGTAGAAGTGTTATACTCTACGTTATTGCTGGTTTCATATCGTTCAAATCTGTACATCATTCTCTAAGATGATCCCAGTTGGTGACTGAACTTTCGAAATGTTAATTGAAGTTGGCATCCAGCTATGATATTCATAAACGAAATAGTCGTCGCATTGAGGAGAATAGTACATTGTGGTTACTGGAAACTGATTAGTAACGTGATTATGGCATATTGTAAAAAAGTTTTTGCTATCGGTTCGTCAATCTGTTCTGTTACTGCTTGTTCGATTATTTAAGCGTATAATTACGCCACACATCAATCGCTGCCTTCACAAAAAAATGTTTTCTTCTCTCAACAAGATTACCTGTCACTTTGTCGGGTTCGTCTCCTTTGAGTCCAATTGTCCTCGCTTTAACACGCAGTGCGCTTAAAGTTTCTTTCCTGACTTGTAGTAATGAAAATGTGATGAAGCAATTTGAATATTATTCTATCAATGATATTCTCTTCTATTATGTGCAACAAAATTTCCATTCCAAATGAAGATGTTTCGAAGTTTTCTGACGTAAACCTTCAATGTGCATCATTTTATGATCTGCTTCTGAGATCATGAATGGGATGGGTTGTGTAGAAATCTCTTTTGAATGATTGTTAAAATGTGAATTACTATTTATGAGTGATTAGATTACCGTCGAATCAAATTCATTTGCCTCGATTTTTTGCTCTAAATTAGCAGTCTTGAGCGATTTTCACATGTTAGCTATATGAGGGAGAATTATTAAGTGAGAGAACTTCAAAGGAGTCTTTCATTGAGATAAAGTTGCTGTGTTAAATTGAGGCATTTCTCCTCTTTCGATTCTTAAGTGTTGACACAACAATCATAGTGATAATGATACGAGTGTTTATCATTCATCGTAACGCGTTATGTTTCGTTAATTAAACTTTAGTTGATTTGTTTATCGATGGAAAAGAAAGTTCATTCAGAATTTATCACTGATTATCGCAGTTGTGTGTGTTCTCATGAAAACATCGCCAAAACGCAGACTGCCTCGTGTCGTTTCGTGAGTTATTTTTGTGCATTCGACGGACGATTCATATTGATTCGTTTCCATGGAATATTTTCATAAATCTCGATTTCAGAATGATTTTATCACTGAAATTTTTTGTGAGAACTTATTCAGTTGTGAGAACCTTTTTGCAAAAATTTTAAGAATAAAAGTGTTGCAACACAGTTTCATTTGTTTTATTTTGTATTTCTGCATGGGATAATTTGATGCGAGATAATCTGCAATGCACATTGGGTTCGGTTAGTCTCCTCCTTGTTGGCATGCGTTCCGCTGTCATGTGGTAACGGACGTTTCAATAATTGGCAATTATAATTTGAGCATTCTCGATTGGTCTGAATGTAACTGGTCATGCACTCTTTCTTAATTTAAATTTTTTTTTCACTCTTGTTCCATTTCGTTTTCAACGTCGCAACTTATCCTTTTCGTTCGAAATAGATAAATTTATCCGTAGCTGATCATTTTTAATCGGTCTATTCTTTTTGAGATTTTGAGTTTGATGGCTGTTGTTAATTGTAGTTGCATTGATCATCTTCTTCAGGTGCAGTATTATAGTATTTCTTCTCTAGTTGATCTCATTTGATGTGTCTATCTCGGAGCCTAGATTGATCCAATTCATTGAAAACTTACATATGGTAATTCGACGGTTTCATAATTTTATAGCTTATCATCCGCTTTCCTCTACTATCCCACTGGCAGTCGATCGAACGATCCGCCTGAATCGTTGGATGATGTTAAGACTAAAGTCTTAACATCCTGAGACTAGGCCTGAATGAAGGTTTAAGAGTAACAATAAGTCAGGACCTAAGTTCGTTTCAAACGGATATGGCTAGAATTGAGGATTGCGGGTGAGATATTAGATCGTCGTGTTGATTGCTTATGCCAGTGGTTCGTTCTCACGTTCGGGTGCTCCATCCTAGACCGTTGCTCATTACTGCAATCGAATATGATTGCATGAAAAGCTATTGTCTGTGGCGTGCTCACTTTAAACTGATTCGGATGGATTCTCATTCTTTTCGGACGTGTTGTGTTCACTCTCATAGCTATTACATGCGAATATCGTTCTCTTCATGACTTTTTCTCATTCACTTCACTTCACAGTTCGAATTATTTTCTTATTCTGTAACAGATACTATTTACTGGATACGTTGACGAGTGTTGACAGCTGAAATCAACAATACTGCATTCGAATTGAATTGCTCAATAACGTTCGATAGTCAAACGATCAATAATAGAGTGTATTTGATAGAATGAGAATTTGACTTTAATTGTTGAGTGAAATGAATGAGAAATTAGCAAAAGAGCATACTTTTGATGATGAAAGCTATAAGAGCGATTGTAGGAGCAAGGAAAAGAATGAAAATCCTGTTAAAACGAATGAAAACCCGGACTAGCTAGTGATAACCAGAAAATAGAAGAATGAAGAGTATTGACATCAGCTAATCGCATTTGCATACCCGAGTTAAAAGACATCATAACAATGGCGTTCTATCATAAAGTAACATTTGCACGATATACTGATTTCCCGACACCCTCCATTACCCCTTGACATCTCCATATTACCCAAAATGGGTACTTTCAACTCCTATGAGAACCACTGGCTTATGCAGTGCAACTGAATCGTATTATCGCGCAAAACAAACCGTAGACATATCCGTTTCATTCGTAACTGAATTCAGTTGATGTTATCAGAGATTTTATTCTTCATCCAATTGATTTGAATGTTACATCAAACAATTCCTCACAGATTGTTGAATGCGCAAATGATTATGCAATTATGAGAGGCAAACAATGTCGTCTCCCATTTTTTCGTCGCATTTTTCATTTTCTGCTGCGATGATGTGTCAGTAATATCTATTTTTAAGAGGATTGAAACCAATCAAGTCCTTTCGAAATGTTTTAATTTGACAAATACACACGGTACACTAAAGCCGCTTTACGATGTTACTCCACTATTCACTCGGAAATGGCAGTATTCTTTGAAACATATTTATGCGCATTTCTGACAGTGAATTCATCGTACAGATACGTTGATTCTGAGATAAAAACATTTATTGATATCACAATCTGAGCTTATTTTTGATTAAGCACACTTTCATCGTTACTATCATTAGTGATTTACTGTGTTGACAGGTTCACGGCGGCAGTGGGTAGGCCAGGTCAAGCGAGGGAGGCACGAGAAGCGGTACGTAACGCGATGAGCACTGTCAATCCTACGGTATACTTCTTTTTGTTTCTTCTTGAATAACTCGAGGGAATCGCTTGCTTCTTGTTGAGTGTACTTTTCAAATGACAAATACCGTGACGATACCTGAGTGGAGTATTAGGGAAGGAATGTAAGCAGATTATGCTTTTGAGCATTGAGGAATTTCGTTAAGTCGAGTTGTTTGAGGATTAAACTTTATTTTGTTCGTTGAACAACTGAATGTGAAAGGACGAAGAGCGTGAAATAGTAGTAATATTTTAGCTGCTTGGTAGAATTTTGAGTGAAATTAACATTTGTATGAGTAATCATCTAGGGACTGAAAGATCCGGTTGAGTTCAGATTGTTTATGAAAGTTGCCGTTTTCGTGATTAGATCCATGCAAACACCACAGTAAGTGTTATGATAATGCTGATGTTGCATCGTTACTTTCAGCGTAAGGCACCACGAGCAAATCCGTTGGATTACGAGAAATTTATTGGGGAGAAGAGTGCGCAGTTGGAGAATGACACTCATCGTGAATTGGTGTTATTCCCTCGCGATGATATCGCTGTTCGTTCTTTTATTCGCATTATGTAATACCTTCCTGAATATTAACTTGTAACGTGATACGATGGCAATTTTGATGATTTATTCAGTTCTACATTTGTTTATCTCACAAATGGAAGTCAATTATGTCATATTATCGCAAGCTCAAAATAAATTCGGTTGATTTATTCTTACGAATTTATTATTACATTTAGAGAGTCTGTGAAGCACACAACATTCCATCTGAAACATTCGTTCTTGTCGTTCCTTTTTTCGAAAATTTATTTTTCAGTGTCGATCGTTAATAGTTTGGCATGCAACTGTAACAGTATTCTATCTCTTGCACTGTCATTCAATAGATTTTATTAGTGTTCATTTTCACTGAATATTGATGCGTATTGTGAAATTGGAAGTATTTAAAAGTATTTTCAAATAAATGAAATGAATGGTTGATGAATGATATGATTTGAAGGAGAATATAATCGTGCGAGAGGAACGTACAGTAATCCCGTCGGTGAGTGAACACCACAAAATTGATGCACGGTGGTTATTAGCACAACAATGTCTTGAACTCTACTCATCACCCCAACGCATTGTCACATTTAGTTATTCAGCATTTGCTGGCGACTATCCTACAGCTAATCAAGAGTCAGTGAATCAATTTTAGTTTAATTTAAAAAAAACAGTATTATAATACACTGATATTTTATTCTTTTCAGCAATTTATTGCATTTGATATTTCGATTTTGCACTTTTTTAGCAATTACATACCATTCATTTTAGCGATTTTTTATTGTGTACAAGAACGCTCGAAATAAATTTATGAAAAGCGAACGCATTGAAACTAAACTCGCAAAACTTTATGACGAGCGATTTTGAGTTTTTAACAGATTCGCTGTTTCATAATTCAGTTTTTGTCGCCGAGATGCTTGAAAAAATTTCCTCAGCTTAATTTTATTGATTTGACTTGTTCAGAATTGAGTTATGAGAATTAACGGCCGAGTATTATAGATCAGCGAATATGATGATAAAATTGTGCAATTCATTTCGAATTAGCCGAAAACACAGTTTTGATGTTGTTGAATAATAAGTGGCGATGTTTGATTGATAATTGCTATTTATAATAATGATAGTCAACTTCACTAAAATCTTGCAAAATTAATCTCTAATAATTATTCAACCTTCAGTCAAGAAATTGATCTCCAACAACCAGTTTATGAATCGGATATGGCAATTCAAGAAGAGAAAATGGTCAATTTTTGAAGTTTATTAACAAATCTTTTTTGTTGAAGTCATTAATTCCATAATATTGGTTTTTCAGAATAACCCTACTGCCATTTTTGAAAAAGACGAGTTACTGTAAATTGCCTCACTGAGCAGTCGTAGGGATAATTTTTCCCTTTCCAAATTTATTTTTCGAAACAGTTCTGCTTGTAATGATTCTGGCAGATTATAGCCCTAATTCTGATCAAAAATTCAATTCCACCTTTGCGATCAGTGCATAAGGGCAATTCTGTCGAGGAATTGTAGCGAAACCCTATGAACAGTGTAATTTTATTGCTATTTTTTTGTTCTCGTCCCTTTATTGAAAATGTCGAATTGATTCAATGGCAACTTTAAGGCATTGGAAGGTCAGATAATTTGTGATGTGATTCGCGAAGGATACTTGCTAGTTGTTCCTGATACTGGTTTGCTGGACAACTTCAAGGTGAGATCAGTTCGAAAATTGACGCATTTTCGTTGAAAATTTATAAGTTTAAGCATAACAACATACAGTTTGAGGCTATATATAAGAGCCATCACAGAGATTTAACTGATCATTCGTTCACTGCTGTTATTCGTAATGCATTACCAGTTAACGTTTGGTAATGTGGTGTTTATTTTTAGTAGTGACAATGTAATTGCATTGCAGAGTGCCAAACGACGCTACTGTATATTCAGACGACATCCTGAAGGTAAGGTGACGCTTGAGATGCACAAATCATCCAACGTCTCTTCATTGCACCCTCCGGTGGATATTCAGCAAGTATCAATCAAAGAAACGAAGAAAAATAAAAACGTTCTTGAGGTACTCTTGAATTAGTTGTGCTCTTTAAATGTATCGCCATCTTAAGTGTTCCTTTCATATTTGATTAGCAGTTTACGCGTTCATTATCCGAAAAATCTTTACTCATTTAATTTTTGTGCGATTTTTGTACTGAATGAATACGATGATAATGCCGTCATTTCGAATGATATTAATTGTGGGAAATTTTAATTTCGAACTAAACCAGAGGTTAACCATGACGTTTGTATCAGAATTTTAACTTGATTGTAGTTGACATTTACCATTGATTGACTAACTGGTTCAGGATGATATTGTGATGAATTGAAGGTGATTGGTTCGAATGCTGATCGAAGAACACTTGTTTTGACATCTGACGGTGATTATGACCTTAAGGATTGGCGTGATGAAATTGATCGAGTTATTGCGAGCACCCGAAAAGGTTTGCAGTCGTGTCCATAATTTTAGTAGATGGTGGAATGCTGATGATGATAATGATGAATTCGATTGATAGGTGGTTTGTGCATGAGGTTATCTTTCCAAGAACTGTGTGGCTATTGGAAGTTATGTAGCAAAAACTTAAAGAACCTCCACCACATAATTGTGTCGTAAACGATTTCTTGATTGCGTCTCAAAAAGAAGACTCATGTCGAAAATATGCTTGACTCTGATTTCGATGAGTGTAGCAAAGGATAGTCATGGAGAAACGACGACGAAATGCAGCGAAAGGAGTATTGCATTCAACTCAATCAGTTGTTTCATCTTAATCATAATTCCATTCATCCATTATATGATCAAGAATTGACAACCGATTTAGTCAATGCTATTTGTTGTTATTATACACAATCAGTCCACACTTCCTGTAATCATGGGCACATCCTGTTATCTGCAACAGTTTATTCCCACTCACTGGAAATCGTTTCAAATTTTAATCATTTGCTGTTCCATTCATTCGAATATAGTCAGTTTGTCTTGACACAGTGCCTGCAGATCGTGAAGGTCGTTCATCTAGTTCGGGTCTTGAAGGGAATCAAATTACGAGTTTATTAGTAATAATGATGATGGTCACGATAACAGCAGTTGTGATATAGTGGGTATAATGACCATAGTAGTAATAATCATGATAGTAATAATAATCATAACAGTAATTTTAATGATTACAATAGTCACGGTAATGTGGAAAATGACACCAATATGAATAATAATAATATCACTAATAGTAATAATGATAATACTAGAAATGAGAATCATTTGCAAGCAAGCAAGCTATCAAAGAAAACAAACAATGCAAATATGAAATTTCGCTCGAATCGAAATAAACGATTCTGCTGAAGGCGTGTTCGATCGAAGTCATGTCACATTATATATGTACATGTGTGTATCGTGTTCTGCATAAAATTTATCAATTTTATGTCGATTATCTTCGTTGAATTCATTCAAAAAATGCTTAACCGAGTTTTTTTTGTACGAAAAGAACGCAGAATATTCTAAAAGCGACCATCGAATAATTTTCACTGTGATCATTGCACAGCACTAATGTAAGCACTGATATTATACAAAAATTATGAATGTTTTCGTATTGCTGACAATGAATAGCAAATATTCAGCACGTTACATTACGATTACGAAGCAATATCATCGTTAGCATAAGCAACTTCTCAAGCAAATTTTTCATAATTCGTTTATCAGTTCTATAATATTGTCATAATCGTGGAATATTTTTATGAAATTGTGCAGTTTCCGTCGCATAGCATGCTTACGGAAAACTATTGAGCATTTCTACTATTCAGTCTTTTGATGTCGTCATTTTCTGTGATTATGGGAACAATTAATTCAGCGATGAACATATTCATTACTGTTTAAAGCTCATTTACCCACAGTGCATATTTAGTGTGTGATGGATCCAAGATGGTTGAAGAAGAGAAATCATTATTAAGCAGATGGTAACAATTTGATTTTTGTAATGTGCTTTCAATTTGCAGAAGATGCAATATCGGTTGCCTCAACGCCGGGTGTATCCGGATTATCGAATGCACTTAATCCAGACACTGATAGTGTAGCTAGTGAAGACAGTGGCTCTGCTACAGGTTCTATGGGAGGTGAATTGATTATTTTCACTTGCTGATCGCCGTATGAGTGGTTGGCTCGTAAGAAGTCTTAAAATTCGTATATTGATCTTATCATTAGCTGAGTCTCTCAATTGAACAATATTGATTCTGTCCCTGTTTCATCAATCCATATGATCTCTAAATTTTGGAAATTGCAATTTTTGAGAATTTCGTATCGATGCCATTAAATTATCAGTGATATTTTAAGGTCGTGATGTAACTCATTCTTGGCGTAGTCGAAATGCGGCTGCGAAAGCTTTACAACCACCTATCGTTACACGACATAATCCATTCTCTTTATACGCTGATTTAGATGTTCGTTTCCTTTTATTTCTCCAAATATTTTTCATTTCAACTCCATTTCCCAGCTTTTCTCATTAATTTTTCATAGATATCGCATGTTCAATAAGCATCTATTTCAAATTGATTTTCGTATTTCGTCGTCTGCAGTATGCGAGATGAACGCATCCGATAATGATCAGAGAACGTATGAAAATGCATAGAAATTCATAACAGATAGTATCTTGTTCATCTTCCTAATGCAAATCAAATCGGTGAATATAATGAAAAGAATTTTCTGTTCACTTTTGAATTTGAAAGAGCGTTGAATTTTTGCTTACAATTAGGAAACTTCATTTCATGAAAACAAAAAGAAAGTTTCAGCGTTTGAATGAGCCATGTGGCGAGGCGAGTAGTTTGATAGCATTAACGAAGCCAGTCAGTAGTGGAGATGAACGGAGTGTGCGTATCGATACCAATGAAAAGCCACTGGTGAAGTTTGTGATTGAATTCCTCAAAGTCGATCTCAAGCTGCCGGTTTCGAATACGAACATACAGCAGGTTATGTTAAATCTCTTCATTCGCATCTAATTGAATGAATCCTTACATCAAACGCAGTATGCGATGATTGATCTCATGTTGAGAAATTCTTTGAAAAAAATGTTCACTGATTGTTCCAAAAGATATTTTAGAGTAATTTTAGATTGAACCATTCTTCATACGCATTTTTATATTTGACGCAAGAAACGGTCGTCGATTATCAGAAGAGTTTCACATAAATCCGAATAGCGATGAGTTGGATGGATTACTGAAAATGTCTGATAGTTCACTTGGCAAGAATTTATCCGATAGGAGCACATTGAAAGAAGATGGAGTCAATGGGATACCGCAACGAATACTCGCCGATAAACGTGCTACAAAGGTGCGTAATTTAATCTGATGCTTTCATTTGGATCAGTCGATTTTCTCACTGCTTCATTAAGGTTTTGGATTTTGAGTGTTAGCTGTAATAGTAAGGATGAGTAGATAATACGAATGTATTTGCAGGTGATTTGTTCGGTGTGTGATCCTCATCGTGATGTATACGTTGTTGTCCGTATTGAACGAGTTTTATCGTCAGATACGTCGTGTGATGTTTATATGAAGAGTAGTGGTGATGTTAAGAATACAAACAAATTGCAGAAGATCATCAAACAAGCCTGTGACAAGTTAGGTGGTTATAGGACTCCGTTTGCATGGACTGCAAGGTTCTTATTTTGGAGTTGTTCCTCAGTTCCCTATTAGTCCTCCGTTCATCTCATGTTTTCATACTTTTCATGGTTATTGATCAGATGGTTTTAGGCGTTTTACTGCGTAAATTTTAATTTAACAGTGAAATATGATGTGGGATTGAACGTGATATAAAATGTGGTTTCCCATGGTACTTATAGAGTAATGGTTAGCATCAAAAGATGAACTGATGTAGATATGAAGGAGCTATTATATGAACTGACAGAAGGTTATTGCAGACCAGTGTTTCAAGATATGCTGGGCTGTGGATCGAAGCTTCCTGACGAAATGCAGTTATATCGTTGTGATGCTAATAAACTTTCCGATTGGGATCTTCAAAAGTTACTCAGCGATTTCTCACGGTAATTTTATCCGTTAACACAAATTGCCCTCATCATTTTGTTATGAGGTATCTCATTGAAATCCCTCTTGATCCACTTCGTCACAGTTCATTCTCGCCAATAACTGCGTTGAAAATAGATTGCTTGTTTTGTCAAATGGACAAAGAAAAAATATTATTCAATCTTCATTCAGCAATTTACTCCTAATCTGAACGCTTTTTGTTTTGATTTCATGGATTTTTCATTGTGAAAAAATTTCGGTGTCAAATTATTTGTACTTTATTTCAGGAATGAGAAGTCCGGTAAACTGAATTCAATTCCTGGTGCATATATCTCGCTCAACTTGGATTTCTCTCCGAAACTCGGTGATTTCCCAAGTAAGTTTTGTCTTTTCATCATCACCTCATATTCAAATCTCGCTGTTTATCACCAGATGAATATTATGCGGATCATGCTGTTGCAAATGACATTTCAAGAGCAGGATTATAGTAGCGATGAAATGTGAATAATTTCAGTGCGAATCAATGCATCCTTGATGCCAGTTCGTCCTTGGCTTGTACCATCGGACAGCTGCATGTCAGCTTGTTTCGAACTGCAGTCGTTCGGTGATACCACACTTGAGCCTTATTCAAGTCTCATAAATCTTCTTTATGTGTATCCAATCTCTCTAAAATATGATTCACAAAAAACGTTCAACAAAGCCAGGAATATTGCATGTTCCGTCAAATTCATCTCGGCTGCCACTAGAGGATGTGAAGGCGATAAGGTGACTGACTGAATCTTCTTAGAACGATGTACAACTACATTAGATTATGTAATGGACAATTCAATATGCTATCCTTCTGCTGCAATATAATAAACAACATTTTGGGTTGTTTCGTATTAAAATACTATTTGTTTTTTTTTACTTTCACGCTGTTTAATGAGTTCGAAATTATTGAAATGAATGTTTTTGATTGAAGGCGATCTACGATCGTTTCGCATCGCCAACACCATTCGTCAATTCAGCACGCTGCGCAATTCAGCATCACGAACAAAATCCGACGTTTTCTGATGAAGTTTGTATCATCCGTTCTTTCTTTCTTTCATCATCTCAGATCGACATTTCAATCAATGAATTTAAGACATCTTTGTAAATTATTTTATGATGAATAACGAAAAATCGCTTTATAATTGCAATCGTTTCAATAAAAGTCTCGATTTACACTTATTTGAAATGATGAATTGGATCGATCTGCGAACGCGAATTATTCTAACAATGAGTATTCAATTCAGATCAAAATCCAGTTACCTGTTTCACTCGACTTCACCGATCATCTGCTGTTCACATTCACACACATCTCAGTTGCTGGTGCTACTGCTTCTAAAACACCAAACGAAGTATGTCTGTTCATCCATTTTCAGTGAAAACTATCTGTTCACTTGAATGTTATTGTAATAATACATTAGAATCAAGATTCAGCCATTGTTATGCTAGTTTCAATACTGGCGATCGGGCTTGGCCTTATCGGTAGACAAATAAAGTTATGGCTAGATTTATATCATAAACATGAAATCGATGCTGTTAGCACTGAATGTGCGAGGACTTGATCCAGTTGCCTTGAAAAACTGAACGAAGTAGAAACGAAATAATTCGATCGTCTTTAAGTCAGTTGAGACTCCAGTCGGGTATGCATGGCTCAGTTTATTCAAAAACGATCGTTTGGTTATCGAACGAGACGAGCAAGAGGTCAGCTTGCCGATAGCTGTTGATTTACCATCTGGTTATATAAATTATCAATCGTTCGGCCTTGGCAAAGATGTTCGTTGCATTTAATTTCCTTTGTTTTTTTTTCTTTTATCCCTATTCGCTTATGAGTATTTGATGATATTATAAAAACAAACTATCTTATATTGAACTTTTTATCGAAATTTGAATTGTGTGCCGCTTACCGCTTACTCCTTAGTGGCCTATTAACGTCTCAACTGATTTTTAGAGATGCTGAAATAGGTTTATTCGAATGGTGGATGCTATCATAGGCCTTCACATGCATTCAGATACTTACTTGATCATTTTATCTCTTCAAGATTACGAATAGTCAAATTTTTGAGATTGATAAGTTACCCAGCAAGGAATATAATTCGAAAACAATGATTCGAATGAATTTAGCACGCTGGTCCTGAAATACGATGGGTTGACAGTGGTAAACATTTATTTCGTGTTCGTTTACGATTGATCTCATCCATTTTCACATCCGAACCTCGAATTCAAGCGTTCTTTCAAAGCTGTCAAAAACTTCAACGGATTGGTCTATTGGGCGATGCCGCAGAGAAGACGAGTGTATGTTTTTGATTACGTCGAGATTAGTTTTGGTGTTAAATTGCGATTGAACAGTTAGTGATGATCAGTTTTGTAGATAACTATAGGTATCGAATTCATTTTAATATCAAAATTGGATTTGCATCATTCGCACAGTTTCTGGTAAAGTTCGTAGCAAAATCGGTTTTCATTTATTTGCGCATGGTGAGATGGAACTCTCTATGGTTAACACGCGTTCTGATTATGACCTCATAGTGCGATTCAATCTTTCTGGCTATTCGAAATGTTCTCAGTTAATCACGCCTTTTCGTTTATTTTCCGCTGATAAGCTTCGTTTGATTTTTTTCTGCAACCCCTTGAATAACAATCCTCTACCGTTTTTTTGTTCTTTTCCTGAGTTTTTCTTCATTTTTCCGGGAATGCCACTTGCTTGCTTCAGATATATTCCCTTATCACTAACAAATATATATTCCAACAACCAACCGTCGAGAAGATTTGTGTGCATGACTGTGTGTAATTTCCAAAGTGTGTTCATTAGAAAATGCTCTTTTCGAGCTTTTCACAAGCAAATGCTTCCTAAAGGAAAAAATTTGTCTTTAAGATGTCATTGACTCTATGTTTTGGTGTTGTTGTGATAGATATATGATGACGAAATCATGATATTGTTTACTGTTTGCCTGTGATTTTCAATGAACTCATGTCCACTTGTTCAATAAGTTTGAGTATATTAAAACTGACGCATCGAGAAAAGAGCAAAAATACAAACATGAGCGTATACATGAGCGTTGACCGACATTTTTGTCGTCGTTCAATTTTATCGCTGTGCAATCGCACACTCGTCAAAGAGATAAGTCGAATTATAGTAACGTATTAAGCGATAGCAACATCTTTGTTCGATATGCTCTGTTCTAGTCTAGTAAAGACATCTAAGTGGACACTCGAAAATTTTAGCATTCATCGCTTCGAAATTCACCTCAGACTGAATCGAACACTCACTCACTGTCGTCACTGTCACAAACGCAGTCATCGTCGCAGGTAACAATCGAAGAGAACGACAAGCAAATCGATAAATTATGTCACAGTTTATCGAAGAATGCTGAGGTGAGTGCATATCATTGGAGTTCGCTTCATAAATCAAAACCACATTAATTTTCACATGTGTGACATTTGCTGCAAACGTATTTAAAACAAATGTTCGAGAGAAAAGTCGAATTGAACAAAAGGCTTTTTTAATCAAAAATTTGTTTCACTTGCAGAACAAATGTTTTTGTGAATTGCTCGTTAGAATGTTTCAATTTATGGGATAATTTCGAACAGACTTTGTATATCAGCAAAAGATACGTTCTTCGTTCTCGTCATGTGATTAGTGACGTCAATCCCGGATAAGAAAAAAATTTATTCATCTTCTTTTCCGATAGCGTCTTCATTAGCGCACAATCCTTTCAAATTATATTGAATTCAGCTATAAGCAGAATCAAATGCCTCGCCTCTCGCATGTTTTTGAATTAGTTCGCGTTGTTGGTCTTGTCTCGTTCCTCATTCTATAAAAACTCAAACAGTTTACAACGTACTGATAAATTAGTTGACAATGTGGGTCAATCAGGTTTATGGCAATGGTGATATCAATCATAATATTGAAAAGTAGTAGTGATGTTATTATTATTTTAATGATAGAAGTAATTATTATGATAATGATAATAATAACAAAATATTGCGTCAATAATTGCATTTCTTTGGGTGATTCATTAACCATTGCTCGGTTTGAATAGGCTGCTGGTTTTTTGAAATTTCTCGAATTGTCATATTTAACTAATACTCATTCCATGTCCTTGCTGATCCACCTCACCACGATAATCGCACGTACATTCCAACCGAAGCATCAACAAATAATGTCATTTTTACCATTGTCCACTCAGCTCTTTCGCTTCACTTATCATTACACCTGCTTAGTTAATTTCCAGATTATTTTCGGTACCTTTTTCATTCTCTATTAGTTCTTACTATTCATCGTACTTTGAGATCGGATTCATCTTAATTTTAACCACTCCCCTTCAATTATCTCTTTTCCATAATCTCATTTCCAGTCTTTTTATTCTTTACAATACTCGTTTCCGCAACTCCTATAAAATATGAACAGATAATCCACTGATCAATGCTTACACAAATGTCCATGTAGTAAGCATTTTCTAAGGCTCATCAAATCATTAAAATTAGCCGTCCCTATAGCTACTCGGCACAATTTTTTTTTGCGTCATATCCGTCCTTTGAATCTGTCATTCACGATTAAGTGTTGATTTGGTTGCGATAAGCTTAACTTCCGATCAACGTGGACTTCGTTTAAAAATTCTGTTTTGTGTATCGCTAATTTTATTTCTTTTCACTTTTATTCCAAACAAGCTCACCTTAAATTAGCGATGCTTGTGTGGCATGGCGTCATCAAGTAATCATTCAGCTCATAAATATTTTCATTTTGTCCAACTACAACACTGTACCATGAGAACATGCAATTTCAGGCACTTCTCGATGTAGAAATCGCACGTATCATTCCATTTTTACCAATAATAATTGGTCGACTTCTGACACTTCTTCCTGCTTGTTGCACTGATGATATGGCCATCAGTACACTCAGGTTCTTGTTTTGTACTAGTTTTTTAATTGATCAATTCAATCAGTCTTGATCACGATCTCAAAAATATCTCATAGTCATTATGTGCGTGTTTCCTCATCAATTTTCCATTTTAACGCACTGTTACTAATCACCAAAGAAGCTGATTCTCTGATATAGGATATTCATCGATAATCTTCGTACTAATTGATTCGAAAAGTTTGTTTCACGAATGTTTTAAAACTGTTATTATGGTGTATTTGTGGTGTATCTATTGCTTTATGGTGTATTTTCGTGAATGAATGTATTTTAGCACTCTGGTTGGTGTTGTTGATAAGATTGTGAAAGCAAATCGAATCTCTTTACTGAAATCGTTCATCCAGTGTAATTTCCAACATACAGTAACCGTAAATACGGCTAGTTCTGATCATGAATCAACCCATTCGGCCATTTGTAAATACATTCCATTAATGGTTGGTTATTCATTTATATATTTCATGTTTCACTTTACGATTCACAGAAGTTTGTGATGTTTTTGATTTGTTTTGTTCTGTTCTGAGTTTAATTTTGAGAAATTCATCGCTCATTTTGGTTGCACTGAAACTGAGCGCTTCCACTCACTGGTTTTTATTAGCGATGAAAGAACAGTATTCCTTTATTCTTTGTGATTTTCGTGAATAGACCGACCGAACCTTCGGCATTCATTAGTCGATACTGTCTTTATCATTTCGTTGACAGTATAATGAGTTCGATATATTGTTGTCTTTGAATGATGTAAAATTGACCGGAAATGTGTTGAAGATAGATCGAATTCAACGCGATGCTGACGAATTGTCGATTCTTTTGAGACAACTTTGGTTTTTATTGGATGTGGCTTGTAATAGTATGGCTCAGTTCATTATTGATAATTCATTATTCAAGGTATCCATTCTCTTTGTTTGTTGTTTTGGATTGCTTTAATTTTCACTTACTGGTATTTGTCAATTGAGCTAATGAGGAGAATGCGATAAAGTCAGTCAGTGCTAAGTTCTAAACAATTTTAACTTCGGGTAATTATAATTAATATGACTTGACAATAAAATTGATATGTTTTGTATGTATTCGCTTCAGTGAATTTGAAATGAAATATCCTGTTCAGTTTCATTGACTCGTTGTATCATGACTATAAGTATATTTCAGCAAGCACGCAAGGATCGATTTTCAAATGATTTATTGTTCCAAATCGAAAATCTCATCGATAAACTAGTACCGTTGTTAATTGCGAAACATCGTGAATTGCCTCATGAATGCCGAATCGCTAACACCGCCATCGCCTTCTTCTTAAGGGTAATTAATCATCATGAATCGGAAAAGTCCATGAGCAGTGAAATGAGTGTTCAGAATTTTGATTTTCGAATCGTTAGAGCTTATTTTGAGCGATTTGAGATTTCGATCGTTTTTGATTATTAGTGTGATCAAATTTTGTGTTAATGTTCCTTCATTATTGGTTTTACGCATACTTCAATTTGTGTTCACTCTCAATGTGCAGAATGTCCATATTTCTTGTTCTTCTTGCTTCAACTTAATGTAAGTGTTCTCATTGTACCTCTCAGTTTTGTTCTTTATCATGTCGATCCGTTTTTCAGTGCTGTTTGAGTTTCATGGATCGCGGAGCAGTATTCTCGTGGATTCATTCAACAGTTGAGAAATTGGATGAAAGCGATTCACGAGTTCGTTCATTTTCGATTCATTAGTATATTTTTGATAAAAATGTTTCGTTTTCTTCAGTACTTTCTGTACTAGTCACCACGCCTGCGGCTTTGCTATTTTTCTTAATTGAAAAGTGCCAAGAATTTATCGAATGCGAAATTTCTCAAGTTATTTTTATAATGTCTCACATTTCATTCCTAAATTATTGAATTTTGTTTGAATTATAGGCCCTTCGTGATTATAAACTTGAATTACTGCAAATATTAGTATCACACGAGCACTGGTTACCACTTAATCTGACACTTCTTTGTGATTCGAGTGGAGAAGTGATGAGAAAAGAGTGCTCTCTAACTGGATTCACCCGAACTTGTTTGTTGATTATTGAAGTCGTTTTTGATTCTCATTCAGTTCTTTCGAAGAAATATTCATGATGCTTTATGAAGAAGATAATCTTGAACGATTCTTCGATGAAAGATGATTATTCAAAAAGCACTGAAAAGAAAATTTTTGAATTAATTCCCTTTTAAACGAACTTACTACCAATTGAACAATTATTTCTTATTGCTATTAAAATAAACTCGATCATTCGAGAACTGCTCAGATAAACAAAAAACAAAATTTCAGCACCAAGTGTTACAAATTTTAACACGTCGTCAGCAAGTACATTTATATCGTCGTTCTTCTCCAAGATGTTTTTCACATCGAACGTTTGCAATGATCCATTAGAGACAAATCGATGTGAGTCAATCGTTTTTGTGCGATATTATTGAAAAAGTGTCTGAAGAAATAAGTATAATTTAATGATTGTGTGATACTCAAGAAAGCCTCATCAAGAGGCATAAAACACCGTGAATCGTTGATTTTTATTTGCTGAATAACGATCGCAAATATATCTCTCCAGTTGCATACGAATCAGAAACAGGCGTTGACGCAACACTGCATTTTCTATTTGGCTATAGGTAGCTCATAGCAGTCATTCAGTTGGTTCCGTTTTAGAGATCCATCAAAATCAGTAAGAACACATGTTCTCATTTCTCCATTGGTGCATTTCAGTGTGAATTTATCCAAAAAAAAGTTTTTTCATCCGCCAAATGCAGTGTGTTCAAACGACTGACGATGAATTTCAGATGTGCGCTATATTGATGAATTTTGGTTGAGTGATTCGTATTGTTCAAGACATTTTCTTGTTGGATTGTTATTCCAAGAGTTGCTTGCATCGTTACGTGAGCCTCGAGACTACAGACGTCGCAGCATTGCGTTACTCAGAAATCTACTCGCTAAGCATGCGGCTGATAAGCGATATTCAAATGCTGTATGTTCATTATTTCACTTCACGTTTTCTTCATCTTATCGTAGAAGATATAATCATGCATTTGCAATCTACATTGTGCAATTTGTTCAGTGAACATTTCAGTCCTATTACCCTTCTGGTATGCCTTCAGTTTTATTGATAACAAAGTTAAACTAGCGAAGCAATTTCCTTTCGACCATCGATAGGTAAAATGCAGAGTATGCATTGCTCTTTTTAATTTTGTCGCAATGTGTATTTAGGAAGCGCAAACTCGCATATCGGTTCTGTATGCACCGTTACTTCCGTTCATTGTCGACAATCTTTATGAATTGGAAGTTACTGTGAAAGCAGTCGATCGTTCACCACAACGTTCACCTACACGAGATATTTCTCCTGCTAACACAGTCGGTTCGTGGTTTTGTTTTGTTCAACAAAATTTAAAAAATTTTGTTCGCGATCATCAGTGCTATATGCGTTTTAGGATTATCAATTCGAATAATAATCATAGTTTTAATGATAATGTCAATAGAGAAATATTAACTATGACGGTAAAATTAGTAATGAAAATAACTGTGTTGATATTGCAGCGGTTCGCAAGCATCGTTCGGTGTCATCCGAATGGCGTAGTGCATCGCTCACTTCAGCATCACAGCGTCTCCCATCGCTAGCCGGTGAATCGCTCAAAATACCCCAAAGCCATCCTCCCGTTTTACCTCCACCTCCACCTCCGCCTCCTAACTCTTTACCCAATATGAACACGGCCAATATTGCTGCTCTTACTGAAAAGCTTGACAAGGTTAGTTTCGCTGTTCATTTGTTGTCAGCAACCCTCAATGGCCAACAATGTTTTGCTAAAGCGATACTTTCGAATGATGAATCGGAAAGATAATTTGATAAATGTTTTTATGAACTTATCAATGTTGATCAAAATTCTACAGTAATAAAGTGCTAATAAACTTCACGAAGAAATAATGAATTGATGTTTATGTTTCAGAACGAATGCCGTGATTTGATGTTATGTACCTTATACGTGTTATCGAAAATACCTCGTGACGTTTTACGTGCTATTTGGTTGCAAAATGATAGTATTGCTCAGTGTTCTGTTCTCAGTTTCATACGACTTTTAGAGGTCGCACTTGAATTGTTCAAGTATCGTGGCAAACAAGATGCATTCCAGCGGACTTCCAATAAGTTTGTTATTCACGATCGCATCTTTTTAGCAAATTGGTGAATCAATTTTTCGTAAGGACGTTTTCGATCAGAATTAGCAAAATAGACTCATCGGGTCAAAAGTCACTAGTATATCTTGTTGGTTGTTTGCTCTGGGGACGTTGCAGTGGGGGAAACCGAAAAGAAAAAAAAGAAGTTTTAGAGAACAGTGACTAGCGGGTAAACATTTCGACAACGCAGAAATATTATCTGCTAGTCAGTGTCTATTTTAAGTAACGGTATGTAGGGAGAGCGTTTGAATTTGGTATGACATATTGTATGGGAACATTTCAGAATTCGTGGTACACGCCGTACGATGGTGATAACGACAACATCGGGCTCAACAAATGCTTCGTGCTCAACAACCATCGAAAGTCATGCCTCAACGTCGAGTGGTGTTTCATCAATGGGCACAGGTGTCTACCTTAGCAATTCACGTTTTATTCGCTCATTCACGTTTTTCATAACAGTCACTAATCATTCACATCGTTCATAAGTCTCTAAGTTATTGCTACATTAACACTCAAGTCCTGATCACGTGCTCTTTCATTCATTCCGGCGTCTAAAGGGAGTCGATTTTGGTCCTTCACGAAACTATGTTCAGAATGTTAACGTAAACAAAACTCATTTATTTCTATCGGAATATTAGTACTATCGGAATGAGGAATTGAAAATCAGTTCATTGAATTCAGAGTAGTCAATTAATTCATAATGTTTATTTTCTGATCGCCATCAACTAAATGATTTGATACCTTCCAGCACCCGGCCTATCAAACGCTCAGTTGCCATCACTGAGTGTGTGTGATGATAAGGACGATACAACAACGCCTTTCAGTGTACTGCAAGAGTCGAACTTGACTCAAGAAGTTGCTCTTATTGTCTTAGAAACTTTGCAAACACTTGCTCAACATATTGCGGTTTGTTTTTTTTCGTTTCAGACTCTTCTTATTCTTCGACTTTTTCATAACATAGCGATATTTCTAAATATGATTTAGACATGAGTAAGGTAGCGAATTTTAGGTACGATGTAAACAGTGGGATTCTGATGATGAGAAGCTCTTCTTGAGGTTACTACATCTCGAAATAACCTTGCTCGATTCTCATTGGCCTGAGTCAGTTCGCCTTCATTCGCTCGCCTCCCTTGCTCAATTCATCAACCTCGTTCGTTTATTCTGTTTCAATCGAATATTGTTGAATTGCTTCTTCGTTTGTACTAGTTCATTTAGGTCTCATTTATGGGCTTTGTTCTGTCAGTAATGGTTACTGGTTCCTTGCACTTATGATTTCTTTATCGCCTGATAACTATCAATTCGTTTGTTGAGTTGATGCGAATAATGTGAATTTTGTAAGTGAAAGTTTTTTTCGAGCCAAAAGCTCTTTGTTGAAGAGCGATATTCTGAATTCTGTTCACATTTTTCCATATTATCCAACATTTTCGATTAAAGAGGATACCGTCGTGAGAATTGTATCTGTAAAAATTTCTCCTTCCTTCCACATTCCATGTTTTGTTTCAGTTTCAAAATCGTTTATTTCAAAACGGACCTCTTGATGGACTGTCAATGCTAATCGAATCACTTCTCATGCAACTCAACAGTCGTCTTACATCAGTTCAAAATTCAGCCGCAGCCTTATTACAAGTGGTACTTCGAAATGGTTATGAGTATACCGCACAGTTCTTAGGTTCATATTTCTTTAGTTCATTCTATAGGAAATCATCACTTAGTTACGCTTCTTGTTAATGTTGCACATGATCAAAGTATGAGGTTTGAAAATGCTTTTTGAAGTGCCATTATTCTTTGTTTCGAATATTATTTTTTACAAGAGTATAATCATTATTCATGTTGAAGTAGTCATAAATGACAGATTTTGACTGTTCGTATTTCTTACGAATATCGAAAGAATGAATGTGATCTTCGAATGAGATCTCTTTGCGGATGTAAGATTTGTTCAGCACGTTGAAATTTGATGATATCGCGCTTGTTTCAGCACATCAAGCTGAACTAGCGAGTATAATGCCCAGAAACGATGTGCAAGGAATTGCAGCTTCAAAACGTGCAACGGTAAATTGTATCACCGAACGACTCGGCCGTCCCGGATCTCAGACTGGAGTTGCACTTGCAAGGTTTCTATAGACTGAAGATTGCCTTCTTCATACGCAGCCGGATGAGTACTCCGTCGTTCATCAAATGGATTGGGTTTCATAAAACCCGAAGTGTGATAATGATTGCAAGCTATAACACATTCACACGGAACATTGCTTGATTAGCTAATGCATAATTGCTCAAAATTAACTTTACTTACATTAGAATGGATTGGATATGAGTAGTCAGTGATGTTTCTTCGTTTCGGATTACATTTGTGGAAAATTGGGACTAGCATTCTTTTGCTTTCTGTTGACATGTAATTGATCAGTTTACTTCATTGCTTTTATTTCTTAACGTGTTATAAGACTATAATTTTTCAGACTGCTCGGTCAAAAGGGTGCATTGTCAGGTGATACGAGTCGATTCGAACGTGGTCTTGCTGCGTTATCCTCATTCGTTACTCCACCTCCAGGCGGACGGGCAACAATGTTCGATAAGGCGGTTCAGGTTTGTTTTATTAGTCACCACCCGTTTTGTTTCGATGTTTCGATTACGTAATTTCATAATTTTATTCAAGGAACTGATTGGTCAGTTGCGTGGTGTATTATCCGCTACTGGGGCTCTTGCTGATGCAATCAATGACCCGGTTCGTTCTTTTTTTGTGTGGCATTGAAGTAATTGAACATCTAGAATTGCTGCTTATCAGCAAACAAATTGGAAATGACATTAGTAACAGGGGCGTTTTTTTTTCAACGAAACGATTGACGCCTTTTTCTGGTGACTTAATTTGAGGAGTGAGCGGGTGTTTGTGGATTTCTAACAAAACCGAAATCTCGAAGCTAGCTTATATCATTCCTGGTTTAACTGAGCGATTGATCTCATGACAAATAACAGTTCCATTTAACATGCCATACCGCTTTCATCATTCGAATGACCGTTGATATTATTTCGGTTATAGATTCGTTTAGCTGATTTACGAATACAGTTGGCGAATAGTTATCGTGGTTCAGCGGCACTGAGATGTACATGGTTTGAGACATTGGCAGAAACGCATATCAAGGAGAATTGGTTTAGTGAGGCGGCGGTGTGTCAAGCGCATATCATCGCTATTATTGGAAAAGAACTTGTCGCGAACGGTGATTACTTCATTCATTCTCACTTTTTGGTTGTTATTCTATTCAAATTTGTAACAATAGTTAATGTTGTTATTATTGTGCTTATTAAAAGCTATTTAACAACAATTGAACAATTCAGGTTATGTAAAATTGGATTGGAGTTTACTCAACGAAGTCAACGATTCGATTGCGAACGATGAAAATGTTTTTGATGACCGTTCAGACAGCACTCAACAAGCTGGATATACCCTCGTTCGTTGTTGTTTTTTTTTTCATGTTCTTTCATTCTCTTCAACATACTAGCGGCGGTCTTATTTAGATAGGAAAATAAAAGATAATCGAACTGTAAAATGAGAATCACCGAAAGTGTAATTGTTTTTGAGTAGATATTATAGTGGTGTTGTGGTTAGGATGAGAGTGAAGATTAACTGCCTTCATCAGATAAGTTATGTTCAGGTTTTCGGAGTCATGCCAATGTATTTATTAGTTGATTTCGAGGAGATTTTTTTAAATGGAAGCGGATTTGTTGCAGGAGAATTTCGCGTCAATGATTGAGAAAACGATGCAAACGTTGGTTCTCGCCGAAAGATACGAAGCGATTGGTCCTTTATCTCGTTTAGCCATTCCGATATTCGAACAGCAGAAAAACTATCGAGTAATATCATAGTGCAATATTTCTAATGATTTTTGTATTAATGTACTGTGTGAAAGAAAAATTTGTATTAAACTATATGAAATGACATTCAGTATCTGTTAGTTTGAAAGAAGTGTAACAATGGCTGCAAAACTGTTCCTTCATTGGGTTTTTCGTTTATCAGTCTGAACCCAAGTGCAGCGTCTTGTGACGTCCGCCTTTGATTATCACCATTTAATAAGATCGCTTGTGAGGTGCCGTGATGTTATTCTAACCTAATTGAACACGTTGTAGGCATTGGTAAGTATGTACGCCGATTTACAGCAGGCCTATAGTTCGGCTGATCAAGTGAAAGCAACGCGAAAACGACATTTTGGCTCATACTTTCGTGTCATTTTTCATGGCGCGAATCATTTCAGGTCAAGATCGGATTTTTTGAAATTTCTTTCTATCGTTTTTGAATAGAAAGTTTATTTTTCAAGTTCGAATTGATTTCGAAACATAATGAATTTGCTGAAGTGAACGTTAAAAATGGAGAGATTAGGTGGTTTTAAATATTAATGAATGTGTTTTGTAGAGAAGATGATGGGACAGAGTGGATATATCGTGAACCAGCTTTGACCTCATTAGCTGAGGCATGTGAGCGCATGAGTGAGGCTTGTAGGTTGGCGTTGGGACATGAACGAATCCAAGTGGTGGCCGAAGGAGAGGTTTGTATTTCAGTGTTCAGTCGAATGGGGATAATCTTATTAAGTGAATTGCTGGCAAATAGCGATTCTGAATTTGTTGTTGAATTCCATCGCATTCGTCAATTCTTCTTACGTTCTTCAGATCGACGAATCACAAATCGAGGACGGTATGGCGTACGTTGAAATGACTCACGTACAACCGTTCGCAGACGACAGCAGCGATGCTGATGTGAGCAGTTTCGCACTGAATACAAATATCCGTAAATTCATTTACGAATGTCCCGTCATCGACGAAAGCGTTTCTGAGGATGCACCTGAAATTGCTAGACGCACTTTGAAACGAATTTGTCTCACTGGTCAGTTTCGTTTCTTTCATTTATCATTATTAAGCATTTAACTACTGCGAAACAGTTCAGATTTGATGCGGGAACAATTGATCGCAAAACGTTTTCTGTTTCGGAATGTTGACAATTATGAACATGTCTTTTTGGTTTGATCTCGTGCAGGTCTTCGAGATTCATCGCCGTTTCGAATTATTTTGGCTTCTGGTTTATCGAAAATTTGAAACAATTTTTTTAATTTTTACGTGTGGAGTGAAGCCTTGATTGTGTTTCAGTAGCCGAACCATTTCCGAATACGAGGCGACGTGAGCGTGTGACTGAACGAAGTGAGAAGATTTTGACACCGTTGGAGTTGGCGATTGAGAATTTAATATTTAAAGCGCAACAGATCAGAAGAATACTGGATTCAGCAATAAATGCAGGTGATCATGACAAAACGATTGCCGATAAGCTTGATGTGAAAGGCTTACAACTTCTCTTACAAGGCGCTGTACAGCCGACCGTATGTTCATACTGTCTTTATTTAATATTTCTGTTGATTTCTATTCTTTTTCCCTTTTTGCAGTCATCCTTCATTGAAAATTATTCATTAAGCATAATCAGGCTTATTGTGGGGTATCGGAAAGATTCCTGAATTTGAGAATTGAAGTTCAATGGAATGCGATTGGAAATTGAAATGAATTGCTTGATTGAGTAGTTAAATTTGAGAAAATATGATGTTGATCGAAATAGGTTAGTGATGAGTGAATGAAGATTATTATTCAGGTGAATATTGGCCCATTAGCGTACGCGGAAGCATTTACAACTGCATCTCAGATTGAACGTTATGGACAAGACGGTGTGAAGAAACTTGCTGGAGCATTCAAGTTCGTTCATTTGATAACAACTTTTCCACTTATACTGACATGAAGGGTTTTATCGATGTTGAATCTCTCACAGGATTCAAAAGATATTCGTCCACTAAAAAGTTGTCCTCGAGATCATTATGAAAATTGAAACCATCCTTGAACTTTGAAAATTCGTCTCCTCTACGCACGCCAGCCGCAAATACGTTGACTCTGGCACATTTCTGTTCATCTTCATCTAATGTCAGTGGAATTTATTCAGCTTGATACATCACGTAAAATTGTATTCCCTTCATGAGTGGCTTGTTATTAAGATGAAGAAAAGTGTTCTTGTGACGAGTCGTAATGTTTGTGATTTTCAAAACTAACTAAATTTCTAGATCGTTGATGTATGAGTGTGCAGAAGCATTGAAAGCAAATGAGGCTGCAATAGGCAGTGATCAGACGGAATATCAAACAATGCTGAAGAATGCATTTGCTGCTATGCTGGAACGATTGCATGCATTCTTCGGTGAATCGGTTAGCATTTTTTTGCATAATGCAGCGAAACTAATTGTATAAAAGTTGTTCGACAAAATCGAACCATCTCTCAATTGTGATAGGTTGATATGATCAATGTTGAATTTACGAGGAATGAAATGAATTGAACAAAGGAAATCTTAGTTTTTGCGAATTACGGAGATTTTTGAAAGAACAGGAGAATTGGAATGTTCACCTTTCATCACTCACTCAAGCAGACATTTGCTTGATTGAATTTGAAAAAATTTTGTGATCATCGTTCGGTTATACTCTAACATGGGTATATTTCATTCATTGTGTTATTTCGGTTGAATGGAGTATGAAATGCGTTTAATTCCCTCATTCATATTACTTCAAAATAAATGCTTTCAGATGTTGGAACCAACATCCGCACTCTCAGAAAACGCGAATCATTCATCAGATCCGAATTCAGCACGTAAATCAATGCATATTCTCGATTCAATTGGTGGTGTGAACACATAGACTTGTTCAATTCGATGAAGACCGATCGTTCTTCATTCGCAGAATCATCATTTACTTGGTGTTCATGCATCATTCGTAGCAAGTTGTCTCTGTCGTGATATCCGTTGCATCAAACGCTTCTTTCCTTTATCCAGTTGATCTGAATTTTAGTCATACGATGTAAAAGGACTCTCGGCGATGGTCAGATGTTCACATGTTCATTCTTAATATCTATTGAAATAACATTTGTCAATATTGAGACAGTATTTCAAGTCAACGTTCAGCTGTCTCAATTCGTTTGTACAGTTGTTTCTCTTGCTAACACTCATTCTTTTTTATTCGTATTGATCACAAAGAATAACTTGAAAAATTATCTAACGTCATATAATTCCGGGTCATTACGATTCAATGAATCTCTTTCATCGTTTTCATTACATGTTGTGTTTGTTTTATATCTGCTGCTTTCTTTCTTTAGTTTTTTTGATTCTTTATTTACATAATTTGTTCCAATTTTTTTGCAAATACATAGTTTTAGATTCGCATGAACACAATTTAAACTGATCAACGTGTTCATTGTGATAAAAATGAGCAGTGAGCAAATACGTTTTCGGCCATTGCTCAACGTTTGGTACAAATTCATATTCAGTTCATCGCTCATTTCCTCCAATTCTTTGAACCTTACCCATCATTTTTATTCGGAAGGAGAGGGTAGTCGTAGTAACGTCTTTCAAATTTTCTTACTTCTCCTTCACTAGGTCAGTTATTTGCGAAAAAATAATCCGAATTTTCTACGCTGAAATTTTTTCTGTTGCATCGTTAAAATGGAAAAATCGTTGAGTTTTCTTCAAGTGTATTTTGAAGCGTATTTTTATAGAAGTGATGGTTTACTTGTGGACACCATCAGAGGAATTCTCTCATATTGTGCATCTTTCTGTGTGTGGATCTGGTTTAAGATGATATTCCTCGAATAGGTACTGTAAATCTTAATGAGTACCCTTCTGCATTTCGCATTTGCGTATTTCTGTTATGTTTTCATACACAACTGTTAAATGTTTTCAGTTATTTTCGATATTGTTGAATCTTCGTGAGTCCATCGTTAAAAAGAAAGTTCTCATCTGACAGAACCGTCCAGCAAGTTAGAATGACCATTCTGATGCACTCATTTGTATTGCGTTGAAAGTTCAAAATGTTATATTTTTTGCTCATACATACACTTAGCATGTCTTGTCACTTTCGTTATATTCTCTTTGTTATCTCACAAAATCTTGTTTATCGCATCGAAATGGAATTACTATATTTACTGATCTGAATAGATCGTTGTTGTCTACCGTATTTATGCGTAAAAGCATAATAATTACAGAGAATAATTTATTTTCGTCTGTTTATTCTTCTGTCTTTTCTAAATCAATTCTGTTGATATTTGGTCACAACTGAGAAACAGAAATTCATTGTTACAAAGGGCTTTTGATCGAAGAAATTCGTCAGTCATGTTACGGTCTAATATCGGTTTTAGTATTCACAATAATTGTTTGGTTGTTGATATCCACAAATATTCACTGAAAAGGATGCCAGCTTACGATTTACAGTTATCCTGAGACATTTTGTAATAATGGGTTGTGTTTTAGGTTAGTGAATGTGATATTGAGTAATGAGTCAGTTATTTTTTCAAATTATTCATCATTGTTTGGAACTA
Organism: Anisakis pegreffii; assembly: GCA_035041965.1. Lineage (NCBI taxonomy): Eukaryota > Metazoa > Nematoda > Chromadorea > Rhabditida > Anisakidae > Anisakis > Anisakis pegreffii. The sequence goes on along the minus strand of JAPYMA010000110.1, from coordinate 111,011 downwards.
TTTAAAGATTCTGTTGTTCAAATCTAATCGCATTCATCATTCATTGACAGATTAAATGAATTGATTAAATGAATCGCTATGATTAACGCATAATTTAATAAATGAATAATTGATAACGTTGCAACTGTTTTGCATATGCATTAATTTGAATATGATTTCTCTACAAAACTGGAGCTGAAGGAATACAGGTTCATTTCTATGATATGTTCTAACGGTGTGTGGTGGTGATGAATCCTGGCGATGAAGCGAATGGTATTCTTCGCCGATTTTATAAGCGATGGAGAAGGAAAACTGATAATAAATTGTTGAGTTTTTACTTATCTGCTTATTTGGAATAGCTTTAGAATACTGCAGACTTCGAGTGCTTTGGAAATCTGTTTCGGAAGTAACCACCGACTTTGTGGACACAAATAGTTGCTGAACTGTTCAGTTATCATCAAAATACAGCACTAAGCGGGAGAAACATCCTGCACGATGCACTCTTCGAGTAGACGTTCTGAACAGATATTTCATTGCAAGGTCTCTAGATATACCTTTTTATAGTGTCTTTAATGGGCAACACTTCTCAGGAATGCATGTTTCATTACGAGACGATGCGAACGGCTCGTGAGCTTGTAATGAACTAATTCTTGAAAGGATTGCAGAGAAGTAGAAGACCCTGACATATCGTTCAGTGACGTGGTTCGCACGGTAGCTTGTTCGGGAAATGTCATCAAGTGTGGCTACTTAACAAAAAAACGTTGGAAAATTGGTAGATCGCAGAGATATTTCGTGTTGCGTGATGATGCTAAATTATATTATTACAAAACACAGAATGATTCGAATGCAGCGCAGAAATGTGTTGGTGTTGTGCAGCTGAAAGTTAGTTTTGCTTATGTGCAATCGATGAATGCTCCAATTTGATTGAACCTCAACTCTCGAAGTTTAATCCGTTTTCTGCATTTGATTACCACTAAGAATGTCTACAGTGGATAAACTGCTCGAATTACTAAGGGCAGAAGCATCTTACAGTTGCGTATATTATATAATATATATTATATACAATATATTATACAGAATATATTCATTTCTTCGATACATATTAATATATTTTCACTTCTTCAGTGAAATTGAAATGAGCCTATGCATTGGCAATTCATGTCATTTAGAAAGATGATATAAAAATGGAATTTAAAATTCATCTTGCAAATTTAGGATGTTTATATAATACCTCATGGCTGGAGAGTATTCAGCATTCATTCGAACAATGGTGTTTGGACGTTAAGAGCGCGAACCACCGAGGAAAGAAACGATTGGATGAAGAAGTTAAAGTTCGCTAGGTTGGTTCCATAGAAGCCGCAGAATGAATCTGAAAGAAAAAGAGTCAGGCAACATTGCGAATTGCGTTTTTTTAGCAGAAACTTAATGACTGTGACACAAGATGAGTTATTGTGTGAAGATGGATGTTGTGCGCATTGAAGGGCATGCATGCAAGCAAAAGAAGACAACGAACTGACACAATTGAAGTCCACAAATGAAAACGGATCGTTCATGAAATCAATGGATGCTTCGAATATATTACCTGATCTTGATAAGCAAGTGAAAGAGCTTCTTAAGTGTGCTGCTATGGTTTGTTTAAAGCACCCTTTCGGAACTTATCTCGATACCTTTTCCAGTCAGTTTCCAAGTTACAGCCACACTGAACTGCTGATATTGCTAACATCAGGCAACTTGTTACACAAACGTGTTTTTAAATCTCATAATCAGTTTGGTTGCAGCTGACAGTTCGTAATGCTGAAATAACGAGTTCTGAGGGAGATCAATCGAACGGAAAGAGTCCGAAAGTAAAGGAACGAGTAAAAGATTTATCATTGAGCATGTCAATAAATTTTAAAAGTTTCAAACATGCTGCGAGAAGGTGTCTGCTTCATTTGAGATTGACGTACTCGCTATAGTTAAGATTGCTCAAATCGGGTGTGTTTCAGTCACTTGTAAGCCTAATTGTAAGCGTAAGTTTGAGTCGAAACCGACTGTATTTCGAGCAGATGAAGCTGAAATACACATGTTTGCAATCGACTTTAAATTGCATAGGTAACGTGGATTGACAATAGTCCATCCCGAGTATCTGTCTTTCTGTCTTTCACCCATGCAACGTTGCTCATGCGTTCCCCATCACTGATTCTTATTCCACGACAGTAGTTTGTGGTGCTAAAATCTGGGCACATGACATGAGACGGCAATATAACAAGCAGGATAAACTACTGTACAAACCGAAACTTAGCTGCACAAATCAGAATCGAGGTAAATTTGCAGATATCTGCAACAGTCGGGTGCTATTCAAGAATATATTCAACGTATTACTGATCAACTTCAGTATGTTTCTGAACAACGAACCAATCTCATTGCTCAGCTCGAAACACAAGCTAAACAGTTGAAAATGATCTCTAAGGTCATCATTACCACATCTGAATCGCGTTCTAATAAGATCTGAATCGCATCATTATGATTCGGTGAACACAAAACGAAATGAATATTTAAACATGTACTTTATATATCAGGGGTTCTCACACAAAGAAATTACCCTCTTTTGGATAATTTGGAAGTGTACGGGGAGGAAGGGGGAAGGGGTAATGGAGTGGGTGCAGAAATTAGTACTTCTTGCAATTGTTATATTATGACGGAATGCCACTGTGATAGTGCTTTTTCACTTGGGTTTTATATACGCGGTTGGCTCATGGCAACACTTTCCCCTATTTCGTAAATATCATTAGTTTGTCTGCGCCTAAACGAAAGTCAGTTTAAAGTAGTTACAAATATTTCGTAAGTTCTTCAATTTATTGGCTGATATTGTCTTGCATGAGCAGTGGGAATTGATTGAGAGAAATAATATTTGGTGGAGCTGCTCTGTTATGATGAAATGCCACTGTGACGGTATCTCATCGTAACAAATCTAAGCACCTGTAGTTGTACTTCAAAACCTCGATAGTTCGGGGTTGTTTTCAACGACTGATGAATTTTTAATTATTCCTTAACTATCCATTTGATGAAACGTTCATCTCAAATATAAGTTCTCAAATTTTGAGTGCATCTTTCGTTTTCATAAATAATTGAATTAGTCAATATATTTCATTTTATCACTGCTTTTCGTTATAAATTGCTCAAGTTCACATTGTTTCTGCAGTTGATAAATGAAATTCTATAAATATTCGCTTCATTCTAGGAAATTAATTTCTTTCACGCCACTGAAGAATTTCCGGACCGATTCTCGTTTTTTCTGAAGTTATACGTGGATATAGTAAATTATTGTAGCGGAGGTGGGAAGAGAGGGAGGGAGGGGAGGGAGGGAGGGGAGGGGGAGGGGGAAGTGTATAATGATGGCCTGCTGGACATTCAGAGGAGGGAATCGAGCACCCGAGCACCCGAGGATGAGAACCACTGTTATATATTTCAATGTAATTTATAGTAATTTACCGCATTTGATATTTGAATGTACCTACTTCACATTAATGCTTCATCATATGAAGTATCATAAATTGCAAAGCGATACTTTACAGTCCGCGAAAATTACTGACTCAGGTGCGATTATCGAAAAAAAATTAGGTGATGAAATTGCGAGAATGGACGCTTCTAAAATCTTTGAGCCGAACGAATATTACATGGATATTGATGATATGAGGTGATTCTTCTCTGATTCATTTTCTTGTGAAAGTTTTTCCTATGCACAGTTTACGTGTGAACTTTTGCTCTTCCCTCGATGAATTTGAAATTTTCTGATTGTAACATAAATTTTGATTCTGAAAACAACGTCAGTCCCCTAATTGTGTTTTAAAATTTGTTTTCAATCCCCATCCGAATTTCTTTCTGGCTCATGAAAGCGTTATGCGACAGCTGGCTCATCGATTTTAACGATGAGATTATGATGAAGTATTGATAAAGATTTAAAAAGAAAGTTGTGATTCGTATCATTAATGAATACCGTCATCAGTTGTAATTTGTTGCATATTCTAGAATTGCCATTTTGCAGCGATTACGATACGCTTGGTGTCGATGTTGACGACTCCAGTTTAACCGGCAGTGAGAAGGTATTCTTTCATCTTATTTAACTGAACGTGAGTTTTCTTCCAACTGTCCAGCTGATTCTGTGTTCAGCCGTTAATTTGCTATGCCGTTTCCTCCCTTTCTTTACTGCAAACAAGTGTTCCATCTCAACACAGATGTCATCAAATCAAAAAACTTTCAGTAACGATAATAACAAGCCAAGTATTTCCTTCACATTATAAACAAACTATTAATCCAAATTGTGACAATGTCACTAGGATTATTCTAACTTAGCTTCCGATGAAGAGGAAGAGGAGCATTCACCAGCCTTATGTGGAATGTGTACTATTGCATTTCAGTCAACTCCTCGTAAAGAACAAAGCGGAGAAAATGGTCCTCTAAATGAACAGTGCAAAAGGTTTGAGTTTGATTTAAGTCGTTTATAAGGCGCATGGCGATAATGCGTGAATTGAAACATTGATGCTGTGTTGCTGACAAGAGATTATCTGCACACTGAGATGTTGTTCGGCACCATCGCAGTATTGCTTAGTGCGCTGGTAATCTTTCATCAATATCAGTGAAAAGTTTCGAAAATTGTTTCTTATCCTGAATGGAATTGAAACTGATCAACTTAATCCAACCGGAACTTTTATTTTGAGGATTCGGTTTTAATTAAGCAAAAATCTGATGAATGCAATTTTGTATTGAGTAATACAATGATAATTATGTTATGTATTGATGCATGACTTTTGCCTTTTTTTTAGCAAAGCACCACCATCAGACGTTCAAACAGCAGCTGGAAAAGATGAAATGAGTGTTAGCAACGAACAAATCTCACCAAAGAAAAACAATCATAGAAATGCAGTCTTAAGGAAAGACGAAACGAGACGAACCGAGTCACTGAGTCAAACGCAGACAACAGAGCTTAGTGCTGCTACTTTACCAAAAGAAGATGATATCCAAACTGCGCGTTCGGAAACTCTGCCAGATATCAGTGTTGATGTGCAAATGATACAAAAGAATGCGAGTAAAAATAAAATCGATTGTGCAACATCCAAAGAGAAAAATATTGCGACTAAAAGTTCGCTGAAAAAAGATGTGCCTGTTGCCGATAGGACCAGGTGAATTCCTTCGGAATATACATTCGCTCGACTTGAACGCATTCTTGTACTTGTTTTTATCAGGCAGCAAGCACTGATTCATGTCAGTATCATTCTGAATGACTCAAGGAAGCATCCTTTCGATAGTTTGTTCATATTTTCCATTACGCAATGACTCTAATCCACAATGATAGTGTTCTTCCCAAGGGAATCAATTTCACCATTTCATTGCTTTCAAAAATTAGGATTTGCATTGCTGCGGTGTGCTATAACTGATGATAATTCCAAATGTCTAAAATTTGCAGAAATCAGTTGATTGTTATATCAAGACGGAAGCGTGTTCCGGACAAAAAAGCAGCCGGTATGAGTTGCTTCGTCTTTTAAAATATGATGCTTTCGTAATTCAGTAATTTGATAGTTAATATGCTTATGAAAGGAGCGATGCTACAAGCATGAACTGTGGAGGAGCCTCAGTCCTGCGCTTCAAGCTTCAGTGTAAACCTGAGGCGAATCCCACGCACAGCGTAAATCTCACGTTGAGTTTCGTGGTAACCTCAGTTCTGACTGTAGCTTTAGGTTTGCGTATAGCCTAGTCGTATTTCATAGCCACGTTAACTGAAAAAGCATCCATGCAAAAAATAATTGTTTCTCATCCCCCTTATTTGTAACTCATTTGTAAATATGATGGTGTTGTGCTGAATTCTGATGTGAATGCCGATTTTAGGTTTCGCATTGTGGTCAATACTTAAGAATGCTCTTGGTAAGGAACTGTCAAGGATTCCGCTACCAGTTGATTTTAACGAACCGATAAGTTTCATACAAAGAATGACGGAAGTTTTTGAATATTCATCATTGCTCGATAAGGCCGCAACTATTAAGTCTTCATCTTTGCAGGTACATATTGTTTAATGTCATCATTTTATCCATCTTCTAGGATCCGTTTCTTCCTTTTAATGGTAACATTGCATTGCAATTTCGTGAAAGTGTTCATCAGTATTCTCCAAAATTACTCTAGCAGTTGATCCTAATGAAGAACTGTCTAGAAGTGTTTCTTAATCATCTTTCGAATTATTGCTGTCGATTAAAAACCAATTATTTTCGTCACAAGATGCTCTCATGATAAGGATGATTGCTGTTGTGTTCGCTTCCATAAGTAATCCATTATGAAAAACAGTGGAACAATGTTTTTTCAGCTTGTTTATGTGGCTGCATTTGTAGTATCGTGTTGGAGTAATACGCCGTATCGCACGAGTAAACCGTTCAATCCGTTATGGAGCGAAACGTTTGAATTCGATCGTTCTGCAGATCTCGGTTGGAAGTCAATTGCTGAGCAGGTAAATTGTATTTTTCTTATTATGTACAAGAGGATGTGAGTAGCATGCTTTATTTACCCTCTATCAGATTGGTCAAGAAACGAATAAATGATGTTATTTCAAGGGTATATATTCCATGAATAACGTTTGCCCCGAACGCACTTTATTGACTGGAGTATATTTTCGTATTCAGTGTGCATTGTCACTTTAAAAGACTATTAAATGGTGAATGCTTCATTGTAGGTAAGTCATCACCCACCTATAGGAGCACTGCACGCTGATGGACGTGGTTGGGTTTACGATGAAGACATGTGTGTTATTTCACAGTTTCAAGCAACTGCTATGAAACTCTATCCAGATGGATGGGCCGTGCTTTCCTTTCCAGTGAGTGCTCTTAGGATGATCCGTTCAAATAATCTTCTTTAATTAGGCCTGTCACCAACTTCACCTGTTTTGCTTCATTATTATATCTGTTACCGTTCATTTTGAATATATCAGTTCAGTTTCGTTCCTCGACAATCATGCTTTTGCAATCAGCTTTAATAAGTTGTTTGACGGGAAATGCGGAACATATCTTCTCTTAAAGTGCAGAATTTTTTTTTCATATTTCAGTGATCCTGTTTGTTGCTTCTGTTTAGAATACGGGAACAACGTATATTTGGACGAAGAAGGACGTTCAAACTATCGTTAGAGGATTCATCGTCGGTCCGCTGATTGTTCACAATGAAGGCGTTTGCGTTATCAAGGTTCAGTCTTTATTACTTGCATTTTTGTTCACATACCGTTTGTTTATTTCAGATTACTGTTAACGTAATGAATAGGATAAAATGTGGCAAAATTGACAAATGTTGTTATTTTTTTGTACTAATGTTTTCAATGAACATTTTCTGTTGTTTAACGGCTTACAGAATGGCTAAATTGACAGTAACATTGCTTTTAATGATATGAGTAGTAATACTGTCCAATGAAATTTACTTTCTTATGCCAGCTGAGGAATACCCGATTAGATGTGCAAAATCAAAATCTACAATTGGTTTTTCTTTGCTAACCACCGAATGTTTTGCAAACAGCGCTCAAAACAAACTTTTCTCGAACAGTTCCCAAAAAATGGTAAACATCTGCTGGAGAAAAACGGAATTTATTTTTGGATTCTACGTATAAAACTTCCACAAAAATGAAATTTTCATCCCGGTGTAATTTTTGCTGTTGGACAATCTTAAATAATATTGTTTTGTTCAGTCGGAATATCCGAGAATGATAACAGTTCGAATTTATTCAGAATGCAGCGAACGGTGAACAGTGTAAGATCAATTTACCACCACATTCCTTTTTTTCATCGAGTATTTCTCGTTCATTCAATGCAAAAGTACTCGATTCGAATGGTAAAGCAATTTACAGTCTCGAAGGGGACTGGTCCAGATACTGCGACTACAGAAGTGCGAAAGGATCCGAGGTTATTTCCAATACATTCAAGCGATTCATTACTCATTGATACCAGTTCAGCATCCTGATTTTAGTGGTTCACTTCATTCACGCTTCACCATATTTACCATTTTCGAGAGCGTCGTTATATTTTTAGAACTGTTGAATATTTGAGGTGTTTTATGGTGAACATGGAGGACTGAACACGAGATAGATTTGTAAGGGTAGCTTTCAGACTTCAGAATATTCCAAGATCCTTCTGTGTTCGGATTTAAACGTGATCGTTTTCAGCAACCGCGGGAAAATGTATGGTCACGAAAACCACTTCCTGACGGTTCCGATAAAATGTACAATTTTTCGTCATTCGCTATTGAAATGAACGAGTTTGAGGTAAGTTTTCCATTCGAAGAGAACACATCCTATAAAATGTTTTAAAACAATTGCAAACTTTGTTTGAAATTTCACAAAAGTGGCATAAATAATCAGTACAACAGCCCTCGAATTGCTATCAGAAATTCTATATTAATAAAAATGGTAACAACTGGCATACGAACAGGATGGTGTTGCACCAACTGATTCTCGACGTCGCCCCGATATGCGGTTGATGGAAAATGGGGATTGGGATGCTGCTAATCGTGAAAAATCTCGTTTGGAGCAAAAACAACGCAACGAAACCAGAAAATATCTGGTGAAATCATCGTGTATTCCACAGATTAATTTTCCTAATGAGATTCAGAATTCTGATAAAAATATCCGATGACTACTAACAATAAGAAGTGAATGTTTCGTAGAGCTGATAATGACCGTTGCGAACATTTTGAAACTGCTTTCTGTTTTATTTATTTCCAAATAACATGGTTAATTGTAAGGTGAAAAAATATCGTATTTACACCTTGGTCAAAAAATAGTGGTTCGATCAATGTTTAAGAAGATAATTAATAAGCGAGTGAGTCTTCGTTCAGGAATTGTTAGAATCGAAAAAAGTTAAAGTCGCACGACCAATTTGGTTCAAGAAAACTAACGAATTTCACAATGAGTGTGTTCATTATAAATATCGAGGTGATTACTGGAAATGCAAAAAAACTCAAGATTGGTCTAAATGTCCGGATATATTCACCTGAATTAAATACTTGAACAGTGATTACTGACTAATCTTTGGTGAAAATTTGCCAAATGTCGTTTGTTCTTATTAGCGTTTCAAACGATTGATGCATAAATTTGCTATTTCAAATGGTGAATAAATAAATATGCCCAGTGTCACAGCGATGATTGTGTGTTGCACGTCGATAATTTATGGCTCAAATTTGTTTCCCTTTGTACCTGTAGCGCATAAAATGTCACTGACGTATAACAGAAACGGAATTGATCGCATTTCGATTGAGAAAATGAATGAAAATGTAAGACATGATGAAGCTGGCGCTATGAAGCTTCTGGAATTAAAACTGAATACGAGTCGGTAAACTGATATGAAGTTCCATCTTAAAGTGTTGCTAGCAGAAAAGCATATGAGCAGTCGAAGACGCTCACATGTTTTTCTGCTAGTTACACTTTTCTTACTCTTATCAGTGAAATTTCGACGCATGACGTGACAAACACTGATATAATTGGTGGCTTTTGAGCTCCGCGAACAGAATAACCAAAAGGGCACTTTACAAGATTCATCAAGTGATTTTAACAGATTTCTTATATCCGTTGACAACTGACATCACTGAGCTCCTTAATTAAATTAGCGACATAACACGATGAGACGCTAAAGCTGACATCTTTCGACAAGAAAAACTGACACAATGAATTATCCATTGAGTGGAAGCGCATTCTATGCGATAAACATCGACGAAGTTCGGTTCGCAATGTGAACCTCTCGAGTCCCCAAACGTCCACGAAAAGGGCGCGAATTTCAAATTCAACGACGGTGAGGGTTACACACCACACCATACCTCCATTTTCAGACGGAAAGGAAAAAGGCCAAGTTGTTCGCTAGACGGGCGCCCATCTCCGCTTCGCAGAACAAGTGGCCTGCTGATACCTTCCGATCGGGTTCGGCCTGCAAATGACCGCAACTGACACCAAAATGTGCAGGAGCAAGCAGGTTGCTACCGAATCTAGAGTGGTGAGGCACCCACGCGTTGAAGAGAATTTAAGCTACCCGAAACCTGCCCAAAACACTCAAACCTCGAAACCAGCAACAAAAACGCCTCACCAGACTCCACCCCAATCGAAAAGCACCAACGAAAGAGCTACAAATCCAGCTCTTTCGTCAGAATTCAACAACACGTTAACGTTTTATACATCCCTCACTCTTCGCAGATAGTAATGAGGGTTATGAGACAATAAATGTTATCAATGCACCATATCACATGTCATCACTTTATCGCGAAATTGTTATGAGCTTCTTCCCGCAACCTCGCTGAAATCGTACCTTCTTTTTCATCACCATGATCCTGACTGATATCGAATATTCCTGAAGATTTACTCTCCTGTTTCAACCAGAATTTTCACGTTACGTGAACTATGCTATACTGACCTGTTTCATACTTTTCACAACCTAATTTGCCCATTTGGGTTTCTGTTCAGGTGATCTTGTGTCCGGCCTATCTGAGGCTTTTCTATTCCCCATTTTTATTAAAAGCCATTGTCGGAGGCGCGTTATCATTGAATTACGTTTTCATTTTCCTCTCAAAAGTGCTAACCGAGAGCAGAAACTTCGTTTAAAATTGCGCTAAGGTGCCCCCTATCTCCCTCAATGAAAATTCCCACCTCACTCTCATCCTTTTCCGAATTTCTTCTAATGTTCAAAAAAATGGCAGGCTATTATTTCTCAGCAGACATTGTAAGGTTTCTCGTGTACATTAGAGGACTTAAAAAGAGAAAGCTAGATCTGAAATAAAATTCGGAAACAAGATAACAAAAGTTTCAATAACAGGATCCGAACCTTGTTTTTCCGTACGAAAAGGGAAGCTGTACCACCGAGCTACGATGCACCTTTCGACACCACTTCCTCTGAAGCATACAAAAATGGATTTTGAATAAACTGCCAACCTTCTTCTACGCCTTCTGTCCTAATTACATAATTTTTACTCAAAATACATTCAAAACAGACGGACCGTCAGTTCAGGAAAAAATACACAATTGAAAAAGAATAAAATCGATTATCTGCAGTCAAAAGTATTGCGAATTCATTCTGCGCTTAAATCAAGACTGAAGCCTGAACCCTTAGCTGATTAATAAAACGCACGACATTACCACTACGCTAAACTGCACCACAAATTTGGAGACGCAAGGGAGTAGATAAAAATAGATTCTGAATATAATTACCAACTTTGCCCAAAATTTCTCCTCCGAATTGCACAATTTTGTTCTAAAAGAACATTTTCTGTTAAAATTTTTTCCCAAAAGACATCTTCTTCTAAATACCATCATCATCAACGCAATCCATATAAACGCATGTCTTTTTCAAAAAAAGGAATAATAATGTATACAGAGTGTACAAAAAACTTAGAAAACAAAATCAAGCAAGTAATGCTGGAACATTATATAATAATTACTTTCTTTACAAGTGATTGCTGCAGGTCTCACACGTCGATCCACCACAGCCTTCCACGCTGACAACGTGCGCTCTATACTGGTCATCATTCCAACACAATCGATGGAATGAAAATTGGGATCATAATCAAGTTCACACACTTGGATTCAAACAGTAAAAAAATTTCGGCAATTGAAGCATTCCCTTACATATATGGTGCTTAGTATTGAAGAAATATGAGAATAAACGACTGCTTAGGAACAACATAAGTAATTACTGTACAAGTAGTTACGTATAGACTCAAAATTTTTAAAATTAAATATGACCCAAACGCTCAACAACTCAAACATCAGCCATAGGATGAGATGGAAAACGGTCAAAAATGTTTTCCAATTTTGCCTAACTAGTTGCTTGGTTTGACAAAAATGCAGACACTAGCTTTTCATAGACACCCGAGGTCCCCCGCCACTGTCCATGAAAACATGGAAGTTTGACGGTACGAATGCCGGGTTCACCCGGAACCGGGATAGGATTGCTCCTTGGGTTATCAGCCCATTCTCCCGGACTCACTGCATTCGCATACCTACAGGGTGTTCGAAAAGCTGATGTCTGTGTATCTCACTCAGTCATACATAGAACAACGACACATTGGAAAATTTCAGTAACCTACCCACCTAATCCTATGGGCCCTATCGGCTCTTTCCCAAGGGGAAGGGGTGGAACAAACATCCAAATCTTGCAAAAAGCCCTCACAAAATTAAACGAACAAAAAATCAGTGGCAAAGTTGACCTGAACATAATATCTGCATTCCCACTTGGTTGGAAACAATAGAAGTAATTATTGTAATGAGCAGTTACTTATACGACTCAAAAAATTTCAAGTAAAGACAATCCAAATCGTTGACAACTCAAAAATCAAGAGCCATAAGATGAGGTGGAGAACGGTCAAGAAATGTTTTCCAATTTTGTCTAACTAGTTGCTTGGTTTAACAAAAACACAGACACTGGCTTTTCATAGACACCCGAGGTCCCCCGCCGCTGTCCATGAAAACATGGAAGTTTGACGGTACGGATGCCGGGTTCACCCGGAACCGGGATAGGGTTTCTCCTTGGGTTATCAGCCCATTCTCCCGGCCTCACTGCATTCGCACACCTACAGGGTGCTCGAAAAGCTAATGTCTCTGTATCTCACTCAGTCATACATAGAACAACAACATATTGGAAAATTTCAATAACCGTTCCACCTAACCCTATGAGCTCTCTCGGCCCTTACTTAAGGGGAAGGGGTGGAATAAACATTTAGATTCTGCAAGAAACCCCGCGAAATTAAACGAAGAGAACATCAATGGCGAACAGTTGACCTGGTAGAAGAGCGTATATCTGTCGCCATAATTCCAATAACTTCACGTCCGTCCATTACTGGGATACCGTTATCCTTAGCTTGGCAGGTTGTCCTGCGTGTTGCCATCCGCTTCAGCAATACCACTTTTACGCCGGGTTGCCATCCCCTGACGCAACCCTCCTCATTTATCCGGGCTTGGGACCGGCACTAAGGGCTACAAACCCCTCGTGGCTGAGTTAAAGCGAATGGCTGTTATCACACATCATGTGATGATCATTCAAAGCCGTCAGTTATCCACGGAGTACATAAAAAGGACAGTAAAGTTCAAAATTCATTTTAAAAGACCAACTCTTCGCGAATGTGCTGCATTCTAACTGATGGAAATATTATTGTACCAAAAAACTGCTTGCTATCAATCACACTGATATGCAAGCTGATTGACACGAATAAAGAAGTTACAAAAAATAATTAGCCAAGAAATGAGAAGAGACGAGAAACGATTACATGAACTGAACGAACGCATAGTTCGTTATCAAAGCTAATCACTTTGAAATCATGCATTTCGTTTGCAGCAAAAATCACATACAAATGAATATATAGGTAAATTGTGTGCAAAAATCTATGGATTTTTTGCAAATCACTGAATTTCAGCTACAAGGCGATATACATCTTCTTTGCTAATTATTCCTCTCAGGACAGAGAGAATTTCAAATACTCCGGTGTATACCAATTGTGACTATTGGACGTTCCCACAGCTCTCGCCAAGAGGCATAACCTTGTAACTTAACAATTGCGGTCAAAGTTCATTACGTTTTCTTAGGGTGCTCAAATATATATCGTCTAGAAGAGGATATATATCTTGGTTGTGAATTTCCCCTGTTGGGTGGGTAACGATTTCAATTATTTCTTGAGCTTTTGTACTTCAAGCCAAACAGAAAAATGTCGAGTACAACTTTATTGACGTCTAATCTGCTCATCACGTTTCGTCCTCTCGGGACTGCACTACAAATGATTTTGAACTTTGCGGATTTTGAATGACAATCGGATGATTGCTGTGTTGCTACGTTGTCTCATTAGCGGTGACGTTGTTTGATGATGTGCCACATATCATAATCCATTTCTCACTGAAACATCGAGCGGGCGAGAGAGAATGAGAGGATTTATGAGTGAGAAATAATCATTTCGGTTGTTTCATGTGCACGGAAGATTTTGACGGGAATCTTGTATTTTAGGTTGGTGAAATGGAGATTGAGTTGACTCAATAATGATGAATGTTAGCATTTCAGCCAAATGATTTATAATAATTGGTTGTTTTCCCACATAAGCGAGGCGTTTCTTCTTTATTTGCTCTAAGGTGATGGTTTTTGTTTTTCTCTTCAAAATTTTTATTTTACAGTTTTCATTGAGGACCATTGAGAAACAGTTCGAGGATATCTTTCCACCCCTCTGTTATATATGATCGAATTTGATTGTAATTGGAAGAGTGCTAAACTTAAATAAAATCGATAAACTTTAAAACTTTAAAATCGATTGCAACGTTGGCAGCGTGATTGTTTTGTTGTCACAATTCGTAAGCGCCGTTAATGATGAGTCAATGCGTGAACGAATCGGCTGATCACTTGCAATTCAAAATTCAGATTAATAAACAGTACGATGCTAAGTTGTTGTTTCCCACCTCTTCGAATGTGTCTTGAGTGTGTACAAGGACCTAGTTTTACGGCCACGCAAAGCTATGCTCAATTTCATGATGAACTTCAAACTATACGACTTGACACCTCTCACATGGGTTCGTTCGTTTATGCTTCATGATTACTTCAAATTACTATCACTATGGCTATCACGATTCAAATTATTGTCAAAATAATTACTGTTACTTTATGATTACTTCAAACATCTGTTTGTTGGTTCGTTCGCTTATCGTGCAATGATATTCATCTGCATGCGTTAGTGGTTACCCTGAATAATCAATCATCTGATCAAATTTAGCTGTTTTCATTGGCTTCTTTAGCATATAATCTCATCGGGAACGGATTAAGTCTTTGAGCGAATCAGTTGTGATCTATTGTTCACGGTCACCATCAGTTGTTTTTCTTTCATGAATGAGTCGTTATTGAAATATTTATTCAGGTGATGATGTGGTCTTATTGAAAAATGGTCAGCGAATCTGCGGGACTGGCGGTGCATTGGCTACTGCACCAATCGTTCAGAATAAAGCTTACTTTCAAGTCAGTGTTCAACAATCTGGTTCGTTGCTTGTCTTCTTCCGGTGAATCTTTCCGTGACTTTTCAAGTAGTTATGCAAAAAAAAAAGAACCCTGACGATGTCTTGAAACAAACATAGCTTACCTCGACTCTAGCAACTTTAGAGCTTCTTGTTAACCCTTTCTGTATCTTATGAGAAGGTTATGAGTTCGGTCGAGGTCAAGTGGTTTGAACTTCAAAAGAATCTAATTGTAAAAATTTCCATCCACCACCGTATTTGCTTATAGCAAAGTTTAAACTGGCTTAATTAGCGTTGTTAATTAACTTATTTAGCATGAATGGTAATGCTTCTTTCCCTACGAAATTGATTTGTTCCATTGTCACATCGTAACGGTGCATTCTCGCTGAATCATTAGTCTGAATGAATATATCTTAATTATTACCATTGTGGTGTAGAATTTATTCCATTTACATTTTCTAACACATAGCTAAGTTATTCGCATCAAATCAACGTTGTCTTTCGCTTTTTGCTAGTCTACTATTGCCATTTTAGTCTTAAATCGTTCATGACACTGAAAGTTTTACACTGAGCAATTTTCTGTAAAGTGTTAAAAGATTTGCATTCAAAGGTATTTGGGGTATTGGCGTGGGCAATCGAACGGTGGATTTAAACACGATACCGATATCGAAAAATAGTTGGATGTTGAGGCATACTGGTGAGGTAGTTTGTAATGAACAAGTTATCGATAAATTGCTAGAACCTGTCGAAGAGGGAGATTGCATTGTATGTGTTTTTCATTCTGTTTTTTTTTCGTTTCTTAGTCTTGTTACTGAGATACAGTCGCCAAAAAATCATTTTGACTGTGTGAGCTTAAACATTGCGTTGATTAAGTGGGCTACCAATTTGTCCATCGGCTAAATTTCGTTACAGCATTATGTTACTGTATCTGTCCCAGTAAACCGTCCTCTGATATTGGGGTGAAGTGGGTCACTAGATGGCGTTGAGCATGAATCGTTGTAGTAACGAAATAATGATAAGATGCAGGATTTGTTCATACCTTTACAAGAACTATATAAGTAACTTTTTATTTGCGTTCGTACAGGGTGTTGCATTCGATCACGTCGACTTGAAATTCTACAAAAATGGAGTTCAGTTGCCCGTTTCGATATCGAACGTGAAAGGCCAGGTACAGCAGCTCTTCACTGATTTTATGAATACGATTTGATTAGCAAAATAGTTTGATGTATTCAACGATGCATTGAATGGTTTCATAATCGAAGTTTTAATTTTTGATCCATCTATCATCAGAAACAATACGGTACGTATTGTTGATGCGATCATTTGACTGACATGTTTTCAAGGTATTCCCTCTGGTGTACGTTGACGACAGTGCCATACTCGATGTAACCTTCAGGCTGTTCTCTTATAACGCTCCGCCTGGTTATGAAGAAATTATGCTCGAACAAACATTGCTTTGAAATGTCCCCTTGTTACACTCATCCATATTTACGTATTTTTGTGCTCTCTTCTTTCTTAATTTTGCCCTTTGATGTATTTATTTTATCTTTACAACGATTCTTGTCTTTAAACATTCGGTGTATTCCAGTACTGACTGTGAGACATCAAAAGTCTTTTAAAATTTAAAGTAGCCTGTTCGACTTCCGTTAAGTCGAAGCTAGTTCTCAAATTGTTGCTGCTGACTTACGCATTGCTCCGTTCCGCGTTCGATTTGTCGTTTGAAATTCAAAGAATGATTGGTTCGAAGAAACACTCTAAGAAGTGCTTAATAGTACCTCGGTATTATTTCTGGTTACGTGAAAGAATCTGATTTATTCAATTGATTTTGTGCTTTATTGTTCACTATAAACTCTTGAACATGGTGCTTTTTAACATTCTGCGCGTTATTCGATTTACTTTCAGATTTATTCTGTATTCACTAATCGTATTCAGTGTGATCATGTCTTTATTAATATTCGACATTTTGATTTTATCACTTCAATACATGTACCGTGTCTGTTAAACTGATCCATTTTCTCACCATCAGCTTATTCGATTGATTTCCATGTTTAGGTAATGATGAGTTATGTCTCAGTTTATGTCTCGATATGTTATTATGCATTAGATAATTCCCAGGTAATTGTAGCATGCAAAAGAAATGAATCTTCGATCCTCAGGCGACTTTCTTGTTAAATATTCTCACTTTTCGTTAGTGAATGAGTAATTCTGTCAGCTCTCAGCTGCACTCATCAGTTTCCAATGGAAACTTTCAAACGATTTGTGCATTAAATTTTGGTAGTATGTAAATGGTAATGGCAATAAATTTCTCAATATTAAACGGTCCCTGGTGTTCTGTGCACGGTCACAAACAATCATGTGCACTCGTTACGCACCACAGAAACAATCATTTGACTTGTTGAATCATTTCACCTGTAAGCCATCATGGCATCCATCGTAGGATTTGAATGAATTAACAAAAATGAACACCGTAAAATCTTTCGAAATGCAAATGCAAAAAGGGTTAACGATGATGGAAATTAATTAGTAATGGGTAGTGGGGAACTTGGAAGAAAATTGTACTGAATAATTTTTGAAGGTACTTTTTGAAACTGCACTGTTCTGATGCATTTCAGTAATCAACAACGACTTCACGAAAACGGTTCAATAATGAATACATCGCTGTGCTGCATCAACTGAATTATGTCGAATTTGTGCGCACTTCATTGTCAGTTCTTGAGTGTAAATGAGACTGCTCATTGATACTCAAGAATTGACAATGAACATGTACTGATACTCAGCTGACATAAAATATTATATTGATTTTCAATTTTAATATATGAATAGGGACATTACTCATTCCTAGATTAGACGGATCTTTATAGATGTTGTTATGATGATATTTTATCGTTTTCTAAGCTCATCAAAAAAATAAAATGTTGCAAATAAGACTCTAATAGACAAAAGCATGACTGTGGTCTCTGGAAGGAAGTCTTAAGAAACAAGTATAGCCTGAAAAGAAACTCTATAAGCTTTATAATTGAATCTTCTCCTAGTGAGCTGACAAGAATATCGCTTTTTTTTTCAGTTCGCTTTCTCATTCATTGGAAAGAACTAATGTTCATTTGTTGATATAACGGTGGATTTATAATCACCGTACATCAACCCGCTAGGCCATTGCTAACAGATGTGACCGCAAAGATGGTCGAATCGACTGTGAGACGTGTCGAATGCGATAAGATTTTATATGATAATCTCAACACGAAAGCTAGTGCAATCGATTAGTCGTCCATCAATATGTGGCATTCGTTACAATTCAATTACGCATAAACCAAACAGTGAACTTCTTCTGTTCATCGTTCAGCGCAATTTTATCCTTTCAAAAAGCGAATAACAAATAAATTATTCACTGCATTATATGCAAAATAAAAATTCAATATGAACTTGACCAAATACAATCAATGAATGATAAGAGATATTAGAAGTGATGCAAATAACAAACATACAAAAGTGGATACTTTGATCAAAGGAGCTAAATTGCTTTGAGAGAGAACAAAAAATACTGACACTTCGGACAACCGAAGTGTCAGTATTTTATGTTCTCTCTCAAAGTAATCCCTAGCACTAAACTAACTAATTGTTTGCACTAAATGGAACGGTAACTCCGCAAACGATCACTCAATGAAGACTCGGCTCACTTATGTGTTAACCAATACAAAAACGAAACCGAAACTAAAAGCGTTAAATTCATAGGAAAGAACAAACATTCAAATGCAATATAACAATAAAATTAATTGAGTCATACAAACAATATATACAACGTAATACCATAATATTTTATGAGTGTAGACATTACTTATTTGGCAATCAGAAAGAAGGATCTTTATAGACTGAACTTAAAGATTGGCTTAGTAATTGACAAATGTGATGAATTAATTAATGAGTTAAATGTAACGAGTTAAACTTTTTAATATCACCATAATCAAATTTGCGTATTATAACAAATATTTGTTACAATGTTAAAGTTAAAAAACAACTAACGCGAAGAACGTTTTTCTATCAGAAAATGATCACACTTAACAGACGTGTAATTTATCCTAATGGAAAAATAACTTAAACTGATGCCCTGTTGCAGAGGACTGTCTTGCAAAGAAGCAACAAATTGAGCATTATTCTGGCAAGGTTCAGGATTGAAGACTGAAACAGGAACTGAGGGGAACGTATTGCAAAACAAGAGGTCCTTGAGAAGTCTTACAGTTGAAACTGTCGAAGTAGCTAAACGATGAGATCATCTACAGTTTGCCCGACAAATTCAATACTTCTTAAAATGAAAAGGGCGAATATATTGTTCCATTTAAATAACGGATACAATTTTTTTGTACCTTAATGGGGCTTCATTCACTAATTCTTCATGGTCTTTTTGTCGTATATCCAGTGAATGTTTATAATTTTTACTTAGACATCACCTTTCGATGCTACGATTCGCAGATGTTTATTGTAGATGATTAAACGACAAACAGCAACAGCTGAATAGAAAAGCTCGATTGAGCTGATGACAGACATAGAGAAACATTCCTAGAGGCTTACGTGAAAGGATGAAAATTGGTTTGATTAAACGAGTTACTGAATGTTAATCACAATCAACAATAACGAAATAATGGAATGAACAAAAAACTCTCTTTGAATGTACCTTGCACATAACAATAAAAATTGTCAAAGATACACTGAAAATGAATAAATTGAATTCAGATGAAAAATGAGGAAATCGACTGCATAAAGAAGAGAAATGACGGTTTTATCCATGCGTAATAATGCGCATAAAAGAGCACGATCCAGAACATCTCGACGACAACGCAACGACTGAATGGAAACTGAACGGGCCTCGGAAGTGATTTTGCACTTACTGGGAATGTACCTTTCGTGTAATAATATTCTAACAGATCATCCTGAAATTCAAATGATTCACGAATCCCTTATTCAATATTGCTCCGACAAATTTATGAATATCAAAACGATCTTTCCAATTCTCCATCAATATTTTAACATCCTCTTGAGTTTACGGCGCTCTAAAAATACCAGAATTTCATAGAATTCTTCACAATTTTGCTAACTTTATTAATACTTCGAAATATTTGGTTACCAGCGATTATAACTTATCACATTTAAGAGCTTTCAATCACTCAATCACCGAACGAAATCGTAAGTTCAACGGGATTATTCATGTATAAGCTTCAAATCAAATGATATTATTTACCTTTTCTTCATAACGGTCATACAACCACTGTTTGAGTTTATTCTCATCCGACCATTCCGCCTTTGTCGGATATATCTGAACAAATATTAAGGATCAACGAAGTGAATGAACGAGACACTACATTTGTAAGATGTTTAATCAAAATTCAGAATAAGCGAGCAAACCTTGTAATGAATACCAACGGTTGATTGATTATGAGGGAATTCACCAGTCATACACCTACCCAAATCAGGAGTTTCACCTTTGTAGTAGCCAAGTGTAGCATCAACGACATATTCTATGGGTCCACCCAAACCACATCGAGCAATATTCGCTTCCATACCAGAATCTCAATTTTAATTTCAGTTTATTCCCGTTGCATATTTTCAGATGACTACTTTTTTCACAATGTTGTTGAAGACGTAATAATAAAATAGGCCCCGTCGAGGTTAGCAATAGACTTACAAATATCATTCGAATTAACTCTCGCCAGAAAAATGGAAATTTTCGCAAAATAAAGTTGGAGATCCACTACGAGTGAGAATCACATTTTAATAGATCGCATTTGAACGAATTTATGGAAATCTAGCGTTGCATAATTAAAACATCAATCTAGTGAACATATTTTTCAGCACATCAATCTAGTAAGTGAAATATCAAATTGAATTGGAATGTGACTGTAGACTGACCTCAAAAAAAAAACAAAACGTGCGGTTGTACCGAAATGTGAATCCTGTTGTGATAATAAATTCGATTTCACTGATGAGTGAAATTTTGGTCAACAATAAAATAATTGTATATTTTGGAGTAACACAATTCTCGATTAAACCTACCATCACATTTACCAGCAACATCAAAAACAGCATGAGCACCACCCGAACGTGGCAATGCGCAATGCCTGAATTGCTTCAGGCCATTCTTCTTCGCGTACCGTGCATTACTTTCGCGGATTAAGTAGTAACGTGAACCTAAAATTTTGAATGTCATGCCAAATTCCTTATAAATATTACAGTCAAGAACACTTTGCCATTTGAGTTTGACAATCCAATGATATGGCAAATCTTTTACGATTCTGATGTTGGGAAATGAAACAGAAATTGATTGGATGAACACATTCCCCAACAATATGATGAAATGTGCAGGAAATTATTAATTCAATGCTTAAGACTGGGATATTCTTCTTGAACGTTTGACTTTCAGTTGAAATGCATAAATCTACTTAGTTCCTTGAAAGATTACACCTGAAACAATTGAATGATAATCAATCACCTTCGGGATACATAACCAACCATCCATGATCATATTTCCAATAATTATTTTTGAGATGATCTCGGAATTGGTTCAGCAATCGCTCTCTTTGAGATGCACCACCGTTAATGAAGTAATTACCATGCGTCAACCACATCGCACCTAATGGAGTCATCTTCCAAAGATTGTAAATTACCCAAAGATACTGCAATTCAATTCAATAAGCTTATGAACTAGAGAGCTGAATCCTATTTCAGTAAGTCACACAAGATTCGGAATCGTCTGTCATATACTTTAACTGTCGAAAGTCAATAAACTTTTCAAATCACCATCTCTTAATGATATGATAATAATAATATTTCAAAATATCATTATCATACAACCTTTTCGGCGATGCTTCCTTTATTGTACATAGCACTCATCAACACAAAATGATCCATCAATCCCAAATGATTTGCCAGAAAAAGAACTCTTTTATCAGCTATCTGCAAAGTGATACTATTTGAAGATTTATTTGCTTGACGCTTCACGTTGCACTTTGATGACCACTAAGAAATTATCTGTTGTCACAAAAGCATTGAGAATTTGATATGGAAGCAGCATTCGATTAAACTGAAACACTGAATGCAATCAAACAATCGCTCAACGCGTTTCAGAACGTTTCTCGAATGGATTATTTCAAATCCATGCTGATATCGAAACGCATTTCATTACATGACGATTTGCATGTTTCGTTTGCAGTCATAGTGTTTTTATGTTGCTCAATAGTGGTGTGAATGTAAAACGAATCAATTATGCATTATTTGAGATTCTGAATTTGAATAATAAATCTTCGCCAATGAAAATCATCACCAAATATATCTGACGTTAGAACTCGCTATGAGAGTGTAATTAATCAACTTCATTGTCAACAGACAATAAGATGACCGAATAAAATAGTGGATGATAAAGAAGAACCTTAGCAATATCATCACCGTACTCGATCACATTCAAACCAACAGACTGAGATACAGATGTCCAATGATCGTTCACCATTCTACACATCTTGTGATCAATCCAATTGTGAAGTGGAATGCTGAAATAATATCACTCAATGATACCTATTTACCTCATAGCTGCCTATTTATTCCAAACACGTTCCAGACTATAATGAGATATGGCGGCACTAGTGATAACTTTTTGCTTCAATTCGACAGAAGTCAGTCAAAATAATCAACTTCCGATGAAGACGCTTCGCAGTGCTTTTCAAACGGCACTAAACTGATTTGAAAGTGCCAATGTTCTATTGTGCCTAATAATGAGCAGTGTCCTCTTTCTGAAGACGGCGTAATCCACTTCTCAAATATCATTGTCTTCAAAAAAACAACGACAAGTAATGAGAAATTCACCCGAAAGTGCTCCAATTCGTTCTCAGTTCGTCATTGGATTTCAACAGAATCATCACAAAAAATGCCAGTGTTTTGAAAATGTTACTGAAAAAATGCGAAAGCTGTTCGAAAATTCTAAAAGAAAGATGAGCGATTCATTCACAAATCAATCACCGTGATTTCGGTAAGAAAACGATCAATTTCAGTGGATAACTGAACCGTGATTTTGCTGTTCAATATTACCTCATTATATCCATTTGAATTAGTGAAGCACTAACGAATAACGTCGCAAAAGACTAAACACTCGCAAAATTTAACCGAAAGTAATAACTGAAAGAATGGTTAAACAGAAAAGTCAAATCGAAACAGATCGCTAATGAATCACAGAAACGGAAACTGAGCAATTGCATACCAGATCAACATAGTTGGCACCATAACCGTCACGAAAGTAGCGACCACAGCACCAGGTACAATTAAAACGGTCATGACCAGCCAGTAGAATGCACCAATGAAACCGATCATCTTCTTCAAATCCATCGATGCCGAGTTCACGCTCTCATCGTCTCCAACCGATGACATCGTGCGACCATCGATTGCCGCGCCATTTGTACTCGCAGTTTCCAACATTTTTCATAAAACTGAAACTTGACTCGATTCACACATCTGACTTCTTAAAAGTAATAGTATTTGAACAAAGAGTGAATTCTAAATGATACTTCAACTCATTCGTTGATCACATGGAAATGATGGCAATAGATTCATACGGCAATGAAATTGCAAACTCATTAAGATTATTCATTAAAACAAACAGTTCATAACAAATACAGAAATATCACGTTCTGAATTTTAAATTTATCTTCAGAATGTTGGAATACATATCTGCATCACTCTCAAATGACTTCATCCATTTCTGCGATATTAATTGCTCCGTTAAAGAGCTAAATGAATTATTTAAAGGTATCGATCATCAAATGTCTCATTAAACTGGACAAGGAAAACAACGAAAAGATGATATAACTAACAAAACGATTAGAGTGAGATGTTAATAACGAGGAAAGTGTGAGATATAATTAATACATGAATAATACTAAAAGAGGGAAATTTACACACGATGGTGCAGATGTTCACTGGTTGAAGTTTGATCGATGCGATTGATACTGGCTCGAAATCGCCTCTGAAACAAATTCACTTTGATTGCTAATTTTTGCGAGCAAAACGCAAAAGAACACTACTTGCTACAACGAAAACAAATGCGTGAACGAGTGGAACGGTTCAATGGGCATTGTGCATGAATACATGTAATTATGCATGAATATACGCTGTGAATATGTGTACGAATGAATGTGGATAAGAATTCACTGCAGTTAGTGGTAGAATTTCCCGACTAATCACTATACTAAGAATAGGTATAATTATATGCGAATGTGAATAATAACAGAAATTAATGGAATATATGAACGGTCAAAATAAGCCATATTGCACGATCGCAAGAATATCCGATAACAAAAGGGACGCAAATCAATGCCTCATTAGAGAATAGCAACTTCAACTGGAATGACATCTGCGATGAGGCAAAAAAAATCTCGGAAACGAACGTGGTATATTAGTGGCTTCCTAGCCCTTTCAATCTGAACATTCCTATGGTGCAACATCATTCATCATTTCCCAAATTTCAGAGGGGTTTCATAACAAGAGTCACTACTCGCTGTATTCACTCGACTCTTGACAAGTGTGGAGAACGAACACGGCTAATAAGTAGACGTGGCCAAACTGAGATGATAAGTAAATTTGAAGATTGAAAATGAAGTTCGCTAAGACGATACAATTGATGATTGTTTTTGAACACTGACAACCAAATGTAGCAGATAATTACAAACTTATATAGCGAAGGAGCTCGAGAGAGGTGTACATTTTTATTATTATCAGTACATGCCTTGCAGTTGACGACACTGATAACGCAAACAAATCATGTTAAAAACGTTCCATTCAAACCGCTAAACTTTTCGCATCACCGAATTACTACTGAACAACTCGTTTTGCTCTTCACAGCTTCAACTGCTGACCGGAACATAAGAAACGAATCAGCAAAAGAAGAGCTTCTCGAAATGAGGCGAACAATTCAAGAGAAAACTTAAAGAGATTAGAAATTGATTTGTGTTAGATGAAAATCGAACATATGAGGGAAATTTTGAAAAAAAAATGATTTCCGCACTAACAGGGTGAATGATTGTGTCAAAATTTTATTGGAACGATAAAAAGATTAAAGTGAATGCGGCGAGACGCGAAATCAAATCGAGATGTTCGATGCTTTCGAAAACTCACAATAACACTCAATCAAATGAAGCTTATCACAACAAAAAAAGGACAAATCGTCATTATCAATTTAAACCACAATAAACGATGCACAAACAACGTTGATCAGCTACACCACACAAAGTTGATGTTAACAAAGATTAAATTAAACGATCAACTAAGGGCGTCTTATCGCTGATAACGTAATAACTTGTGAATGTTATTCGCCCTTCCATGGATCACGTGATAATTCTGAAATTGTCTGAATGCGCTGCAATCTGTCATGATTAAATGCGGTCAAAAAACTGTTCTAAACAAGATAAAAACAATCTGTTGTTCTGACCATTCACTATTTATTCGTTTCGTATGAACACTTAACAATTCGCTACCAACGACAAGATATAATAGTGAAAAGTGATAAATCATTATTTTCAAAAGTGACAGATATCTGTTAGAGGTGATTAAATTGGACGATCAGCGAATGATGGTTATGTCGAAGTAATATGTTGACGTGGTGCAAACGAAGGGAAGTGGTATATCTCGTTGCAGTTTTATCCGAATGACTGGAGAGGATATTAGCAACTTGAAACCGACTGGGATTCTGGTTTTGATTATATCATTTTTTGATGACTTTCACGATGTAAACATCACTACTTATTCAATAATCACTATCTTTTAACATTCAACTTATACTGCACATATGCTTTCAATATTCAAAAAAATCAAAATTTCAGATGTGTTCTCTTAATTAATTTCAATTCTCCGCGTTATATTAATGTGAAGATGTATTATTTTAAAGGATGATTATATTTAAGCGAAGTTTTATACGTCGAATGATGGTTATATAGTAACGGAAAGAATCCGGTTCCGAAAGAATAACAAATCACAAACACAAGCTATAGATGAACACCTTCGAGTTATCAACGATTAACGCTCATACTAACGGCTGTCTGATTCATCTCCTCACAGACAACATGTTCATTTGCAGACAATCAAAAGAAAATACAGCAGAGAATGAAGCATACAATGATTTGCTAATAATACCAACACTATCATGATTCATTCCAAACTGGTAATTCAAATAATCAAAAAACTAAACCAATCGAAACGACACACATCTTTAAGTACTCTCAATAGTGCAATGCGATACTGAAGCTTACGAATATCTTGCTGAACAGAATTTTCATTGCTCTAACTGTTGAAAGCTGGTAACAAAAAGAACTATCATTAGAACAGAGAATATTTGTACTGTACAACAAAATTGGTTGAAAAATGCAACATTTCAGAGTAGTAGCGTAGCCAGAATTCTCTTTAAGAGAGTGCGGGGGGGGGGGAGCAAAATGGTCCAGTCCAAAAAATAGATGAATTTCGGAGTGGATTTTTCTACTTTCGTTTCTTTCTCCTTCTCCTCTTCTCTTTTACCCTTTCTTTTTTTCCCACTTCTCCCTTTTCCCCACTTTCACCTTCTCATTCCCATTTCTTCAGCCCTCCACCGAGCAGGGGGCACGCGCCCTTCAGTCTCCATTCCTCCCTAGCCATTTCGGTGCTTCAGAGTGAATTTGCACAAGTGAAATGCAGCGATATGGTAAGACTGCATCACAAATTGTGGGAAGTACAAAATCAGAATCGTTCAAGAGACAGCGTGGCGCAGGACTATGAAAAACTCATTTCGTGGATGTTGCCGAAAGTTTCTCAGCGAATAGTAAATGATTTTAAAGACACAATCTATGATGGGAATGTTAGATGCGATTTCTATTAGCGAGCGAGACGGAGCAAGGATAACGAGCGCACATTCTTTAATAGTAATATTCGTATTGATGATTGTGTTTCGTAGTAAAGTTTCATAATAATGTTCAAAGCAGCAATGACACCGATTAACATATGATTAAAAGCATGGTGTGATATTTGAACAAATATGAGACAGACATTACAACAAAGAAGCATTCGTGAGTGAAGACGTAGACATTACAACGAAGAAGCATTCGTGGGATAATCGTGAATAAGATTATTCGCAACACTGTTCCCGGAATAATTGTCGAGACTGATTGTCACACTAGGTACTGGAATACGGCCAGTCAGTTGGTCAAGAACTTGAGAAGAAGGTGACTGATTATCACCTGATACTCTTTTTTATAGAGTTGGGCTGTCGGATAATTCTACTGCCTCCTCACATTTTGATGAGATCAGACGGGTTTGTTTTGATATGTTGTTCTGTCCTGAGCGTTTTGATAGGGATCGTTCGCTCTTTGCACAAAAGAGGACTGTTTGTGAGTTGAGCTGAATTGCATTCCGCGACAATAATTATTATTTACTCTAGATGACCGGATGGTTAGCAGACAGTTCATGCATTAAATTCGTTCAGTTTGAATCATATAACACATCAATGCGGGCAGAATAAAAATTCTTCCAACACTTCAGAAAGTAAAAGCAGTGAATGAATGGTTTTTCTTTTAGAAAACGTTATCTTTGTAGATGTGCTGCTATCAATCAATTTGTGACTGTTTCAAATGACTGAAAACTAATTTCACAAAATGATTCTGATCTTAGCGAGATGATGATAAGAAATGATGAAGTTAGAGATGAAAAACTGAGAACCTTTCTGTTCACAGATTTAAATCAAACTTATTTTCAGTGATGTCCAGATCTGAACGCTTGATATGCCGAATCGTACGTTAACGTATGTTTATGCCGAATCGTATGTTAACCCCATGATGATTTGGCGTTAACATACGATTCGGCATAAACTCAATCAGGGATTTGCTTAAATTTGAGCTGAATCGGAAGCGAATGTCCCTGTAAAGCCCAGCGAAAACAATCAAGTTGTAGGGGTTTCGAAAGGGAATCGATAACAAAATCATGTTTTTCATGTGCTTTTTGGTGTCATAGACAAATGAATTGCCCATTTGAACGATAGAACAACACGTACGCCGCTCTACGATCAAAAAACGAATCGAAACAGATGAGAAATAAACCGAAACAAGTCGCTTACGACATTTAACTTTCTAACTATACGTTCTAACGACGGAATGAATTCGAAAAAAATGAGGCAATTGAACACTGCGAAAGACCTGTCAAATACATTCGAAAAATAATACTTTTGGCCATCAATAAACAAATTTCGAATAAGCAAATTTCAGCGATAGAACTAAAGCAAATTTTCGATCAATAATGAATTCACGAGTCTATTCGCTTGTGTTAATAATGCTTTGGAATGAAATTTGTAAAAGAATAATACGAATTTATCATTGAAAAAACAGATGATGTGCTTTTCGAACGAATAATTGCTGAGGCAATCACGTAGAATGCTGGTGAAGTAGAGAACGATAAAAGCAAAGCAGCGCTGAGGGAGCTGTGAAAATTGTTTTTGGAATGAAATAAATTTCATTCGAGGAGATGGGATTTATTTTATTTTGATAATGAGTCAGTCACAAACAGATTTCGACTAAGTCGGCGAGCGTTGTTCGTCTCTAATCGGAGAGCATAATAACCATAAAAAGAATCGATATAGGAAGGGTTTATTGACGGAGAAAGTATCGCAAAGGTAATAAAATCATGAAAAAAATCGGCAAACGATGATACTTTCACGACGAAGGATCCATTTAAATAGCGATCCCAACAAATTACGAACTCGCAGACAAAAATGTGTTTTTCACATGATGTGCAGTTAGCAAAAACGATAACGCATCAATGTGCGGCTATGATATAGTAATATAATATGTCCATTCATCTACATATTGGTGATCGTTTACGTTTCATGGCCATTTTCGTAGGCATCATTTAATCTGGTTGACATTGAACGATGAACGATGGCGTGGTGGTGGCATCATCGCAGTATACAACGTATTTCAATGAGTGAAATGAATGAGTGAGTCATCATCGAAACATGATTGGACTGAATCAGTCGAGCTCTGAAATGATTTCAAGCCTCTACAGAATACAGTTTTTATCGATTAAAGCACTGACTGCTGAATACCTGTATGATCGTTCAAACCACTGAAACTTTTGAATTTCATTGAATAAATTGATTCTGATCGTTCTATTCTATCAATACGTTCAATACTTTTTCAGTTTACAATTAACCTCCAATGATTTCACTAAACCATTCAAACATGTGAGCACTTGAATTTAAAGTATTTGCTTATTAGGAACAAACTCGCTGGGACTTTCTTGCTGAAAATGAAGCGAGCAAGTAAAAATTGCACACATACGCAAAATTGCGAGAGGGGTGGGGGCGGGAAAGAGACAGGTATGCAAATACGAAGAGTTTTAGTGACGCTGTCTGTGCATATGTTGTTTCTGGAATTGCATCCCATCTATCGACGTCACATACATACATAAGGACTAGATGAAACATGTTTGCTTAAATTTCATATAATCCATTCGGAGAAAATTTCATATACGCAGACAAATTTTATACACACAATTAATTGCATATAGTCACTCGAAATGAGACATTAGAATTATTGGCACGAACAGTGTCTTGCTTATTTTTGCAGAAAAACATTTGTTTATTATGACTTCGTTTAGTGATTGCATATACATGATAATAACTCTTCAATAACACGTCAACAAAGTATTTTAGTTTCGAACAGAGACGAAGAAATTACAACGATATGGTGAAGTGAAGGACGTGTCTGAAGAAATAAGAAGGGTGAGTTACGAGACGAGACGTTCTCATAACGAACGATATTTGATGTGAGTGTTTGAAGTTGTATGAGGTATTGGTTTGTTAGACGTTTGAAGAGAACATCTGAGATAACGATGACGAGATGAAGGGATAAACGGATGAAGGGAGATTATTTGCGATAGAGATTAAAATGACATCATATTGATTAGATATGCTATCTTTAGCGTCGAGAAAGAAAGAAACGAACAAACTTGACTCATCACAACAAACATCCGAGAACGATAGGAAGAATAGTTGGTAGACAAATTTATAAGATGCGATGAAGAGAGCTGATGAGAATGGGACGGAAAACAATTGAAGAGTGCGATTATGCGCTCATACGAAATGAGATATAAGCTGACGAGTTTCGAAATGAGGTAATTTCAAGAGCTCTGCAACAGTGTTTTGTTTCACTGAGTTAATTCATTGACACGAAATATTCATTCATTCTTACAAAGATTTTCGATGATCTTGTAAAGTAGATCGTGATCCTGTAAAGTAGATCTTGTAAATATGATCCTTCAAACTACACTCTTATGTTAGAACATTGTAAGTTCGTTATAAGTACGTGTAAATTGGGAATTTGATTTTGAATAATGGCAACGTTTGAGAATTTCGACGATTGCAAAAGAAAATTTAATTCAAGAGTTCGCTGAATCTCATTAATCTCGCAAAATTAAATTAAATCTCCAGTGGAACATTTCTAGAAAGAAGCTGGAGTTTATCGTGATTCCGATAAATTATGCTGCATTATATTTTATGGATGAATTAATTAAAGTTCTTCATAATTCCCATTCTATTACACAAGTTCTACTCGTCTATTATATTGATCCGAATGAAACATTGAGTGAAATAGTTGAGTTCATACTAAACGCGAATTGAATTGAGAATATGAAAACGTGTTGATATTTGTTCACCACTGATGTTTCGCCTCTTTAAGCACAGCCATAGCGAAGCTGTGGAACACATTATCACTGGTATATTATATAGAGAGGCAATTTCCATTTCTCAAAGAGTGCAATTGTCGAGAAATTCGTTACATGCGGAAATGTAACGTTATTCTTTGAGAATGGTATCGCTGTGTGGAAAGATGAAATTTTAACGAGAATATACGTTAATTCTTATACGAAAGAGGTGTAAATATACGTTAAAACATTTTAATCGCCAGAACACTTTTCTTCGTCGAATCACTGATTGTGAATGGTCTGAACAGATGCACAATCTAACAATAACAGAACAGAATCGTTTTTTTTGGATGAATAGAGACAACGACCAGAAACAAGTGAATAAATGAAAACTACCAGAAACAGGTTCACTCAGCAAACGAACGAAATGAAATGATATTCCTAAATTCAATGCAAGATCCCACTATAAGTGCAGTTCCTAATCATTGACAGAGTCTTTTTTCTCACAGATTTCGATGTTCAATCATTTCACTACATATTTACATTGAGCATTCGAACGCTGATCGCTGTAAGCGTTCGGTGATACGATTCATCATTGTTGTATCAGAACAGGTTCACCCTTTAGTCCACTATTAGCAAACAGCTACAGCTGTTGTTTGCTCGATGAAGTGACATTTTAATCGCCAGAACACTTTTCTTCGTCGAATCACTGATTGTGAATGGTCTGAAGAGATGCACAATCTAACAATAACAGAACAGAACCTAACTTGTTAGTAATACACCATCGAAGCAAATATTCACAACAAAACTCTTGTGAATGTAGAGAAAACATTTACATCTTTCCAATAGACTTAACTTCAAACGAGAAGCGAAGTTATGAAATGAGAGTGCGTTACAAATACGAACTCAGGTAGAAATAGCTCTATTAGACATTGGTAAATAATGAAAGGGAATCGTTAGAGCCTTAGAAAAAATCTTTAAGGTGCAGAAAACTTTGCGATTCTGAGACATTCACACTGCCGTGCGAAAACTCGCAAATTCAGTGAAGAAGGCTTAAAATTTAGCATTCAATCGATGCATAGTGAATTGAACTAGTGACTGGCTTTAGTGTTCGTACAAAAAGTGCCAAGTACATTCAAGTGATGGAATGAATTATCATCCCAAAAAGAGCAGTCGACATAAAGTCCTTTGGAGATTTCATTCGTCGATATAGTTTTTAATGCTGTAGCACTTTGAAAGTAGTTCGTTTGAAAGTACATTTTAAAAAAGTACAAAAAGTACAAATTTTTATTCGTTAAATCACTGCATATATATAATCTAAATATTTTGAACAAAAAGTTTTTGTTTAGTGCAATAAGTGCATTCATTTATCGACTGGATCGCTATCTTAAAAAGAAATTGATTTCAATTTTGTTTCTTAATGAGAAGTTTCAAGATAATTATGAACGGATTTGTCTTGTATCTTCAACTAAAACTTCAATTGTATAATAACTTTATGTATCTGGGAATAGTATTCTTTTATAGTCTCAACACAGCAACACATGATCAAGTACATGAATTATATTCGCCATTAAAAATGTTGCACATCATTTCATGTAATTAAACAACTTTTCATCATATGGATGAAATGTTTTGAGAAATTCCGATGAATACGATTATGTTCATAAGGTAGTTCCAATGCATTCGTTTTTGAGTAGCTGATATCTGAATTGAACATGATGCATAATTAGATAACTCTGAGCAGTGCTGTTGTTCACTGATCACAAATGATCAAACTGAAACAAACAACCAGTGCTATTTCCGTGGAATGTGAAAGAATTCTGCAGTGTCAGTACAGTCTGTAAGCAAACCTTTCCTTTAGAGAACGAGAGTGTTTCCCCTAAAAAGTGCTATCGGAAATGAAGGCAGTTCAAGATAATGCTTTATTATGGCAAAATGTTCTGAGCAAGTTAATATGCGACTGAGGTAATGTATGCATTACAAAGGAAGTGGGGAAGAGATTGAGCGTGATCCATTGAAAATTGAGTGCAGATTAGAATGATTCAGATTGAAAACATTTCAAATATGAGCACGATCAGACAAAACCACTTAACGCTCATCAACTGTTAATATAACATTTCAGAATTATGAAACGGAGGAGACTGATTTTGTGCTGAGAAATTCAAATATTTGAATATGGATCATCGAGTGAATTGATGGCTTTTAGGAGATCGTTTTGTGTACATAAAACTGATGACCACTGCATACACTGTATGCCTATACGAATAATCGAGATGACAAAAGAAGGTTTTACAAAGGCAATATACATCGATATACGTCAGCGGAAGAACTGAAGTGGTACCTAATCGGAATTGAGAATGCCGAAGGTGGATGAAGTTACAAAGGAGAGCGAATAGCAATTCGAGAGTTAAACAATGAGATAAAACTGTATGAACTGAGTAAATACAAGAAATGATTATTGAACTGTACAAATGGGAAATAGTGAAGGCTGAAAGGAATTAGATGACCAGGTAGAGAACGTAATAAAGGTTTAAAGGTTTGAATGGATTGGCACTACAAGACACGTCGTGCACTGTCGTTTCAAAAGGCTGGTCCCACCAGGCTGATACCCACAAAGCAGTTCGTATATGAGAGCATAAATTCTTGAATAGTTACGACTTAAGACATTCATCACTCCGGGTTCGGTGTCAAACACTCACATCATTACCGAGTAAGCATCATTTAAAATGAACTCTCGATTATCTCATACGCCTCATTGTTCAGTTTCATCAGCCTTTGTATGTCTATTTCTTATCTGCCTTATTTGGTTGCATCAGTTTAATCGAGTTCAACTGGTCATAAGAGAATTATGAAAATTTGTTGCGATTCATCAAGCAATATCCTGTATGACCATGATCTACGGCATAGACTATTGGTAGTATATCATAATAGGTCGCGTTTAGAATTTTCAACAAGTTTGTGTGACTAGCGATATCAGACTTCATATGCTAATAAAATGTTTAGTCAAATGGCATAAATGGATTATTTCAACGCTGGAACTTCTTGAATTCCTTGCTTTGTTGAACATCTTGTGGTAAATCAGTGATCTAAGCCACAACTGATCTTGTATAGTCGAATGAACTATACTAAAGTATGGTTAGTTCGACTATACATGATCAGTTAGTCAGTTTTCAAAGTTTTTCCACGAAATTCTGTAAAATGAATGAACTTTCATGATAATTACGCTGTTCAATTCGCAAAAGACAAATGACAATATTGTAGAACATACTGCACTATGCATCCGATTTCCGTGAAACAGTTTGAAGTACAAATCGTTTCACCAGACTCGTAATACTCTATATGAAAATGCAGTTTCAGCATCTAAAGATGATGCTTCTATTGATAATTCTCCAACTCTTCGCATTATCACTAGCACAGTTCCACATTGTGATTCCTGTCGTGCGTCAACGACCAGTCGTTCAAGGAAGACCGTATGTTCGAACAAACTGCTGTCCGCCATGCTATAATTCGAACAGATGCCGATGGAATCATCGAAGACCGACTGGTAAGTTGTTCCAACTTAATGTCCTGATTATTCTTTCGTCTCAGATTAGAATGATGGACAGCTGTGAAATCTTGTCTGTCAAAATTTGAGAGCAAGGCGATCAGTCAAAATGTGAATGTATCGCGCAGCTCTTTTTCCCAGTAATCGCCTGCTTGAAGTGTTGATAACGGCATTTTCATGCATTAAAACAAGCGCAAATCCTCTCTAGACGGAATAAAATTATTGACTTTCCTAAGACCACTACTTCCTACAGCACTGATTCGTTTAAATTTTGACTATGAATAGCGGGTGACTAACAATGGAACATTAACATTCGACGTCTTATGACTATATTTTTCAACTGTTTACTTACCGATTTGACTGGATGCAAGTAGTCGAACTGAGTGGATCTAGTCGGATCATGATAACGCTTCGATGAAGATGCATTTATGCTTGTTACCAAAATGTGCCTGAAAAGTCAATTCGCTCTGTTTTTAGGACCATGGGTTCCCCGCCCAGTCTATCCACCTCAGCCCATCCCAACACCACAACCGCCACCATCTACACTATCGACTAGTCGGTCAACTTCCGTTAATTCGCCTCAGTCAACGTATCGGACTGAACCCACTCCAACCGATACAACTACTGTGCTAACTTCGACTGTTACTTCGATCGTACCATCCACTATCAGTGATACAACAACAAGTACTCTTTTCACAACTCCTTTAACTTGGCAAACAGAGCGTTCCACCTCTGAACTTAACACCATTAAAAGTTCAACATCATCCGATTTTGTGACTGTCACCACAAGTGCACTCACTCAATCGACCACCACCGCACCAGTATCTTCATCGAATTTTTCGACAGCAACAAAAACGACCCCATCGAATAGTAAGCACAAGCAAGAAAGTCTGTAGACTAACTGAGAGTGACTCACCTCAACTTACTCCTCTAACAATTCTTCAACTCTTTCTCATTCAACTTTTGGATCACGTCTAACAATTACTCTTTCACTCATTTCACTCATTCATATGGAATCTTCACTAACGTCATTCTACTGAGGGACTCGTTCAGTGTGAAGGGATCAGCAGTTGGATAGCTCATGAAGTTCGAAGTGACTAAAATGTGACAAATGAATTGGAATAATTTTATTTGGCAAAGTAGAATTTCACGATTTCTTTTTCAAGCAACTCGCTAACCGCTTTACACTACGGAAAAAACCATTTACTCGGCGTTGATAGGAACATAAATAAATTGTTGCAATGAATACATTTGAAAATAACATATCGGAAGCCATGCATTGGTGTGCAAACTTGTTCACTTCAACGCATCATCCAGGCCAGCGGTTCTCATAGGGGTGAAATTACCCATCTTGAGTGATTATGAGATGTCAAGGGATAATGGAGAGGGTCGGAAAATTAGAATTTCATGCAAACGTTATTTTATGATAGAACTCCATTGTGATGGTATTTTTTAACAAGGGTATTTAAGCGCGGTTAGTTGATGGCAGCACTTTTCATTCTCCTATTTTCTGAGCATCACTAGTTCGTCCGGGTTTTCATTCGTTTTGACAGGATTTTCATTCTTTTCCTTGCTGCTACAATCGCTCTCATAACTTTTATCACTAAAAGTGTTCTCTTCTGCTATTTTCTCATTCATTTCACTCAACAGTTTAAGTCAAATTCTCATTCTATACAATGCATTCTATAAATGATCATTTGACTGCCGAACGTTGTTGAGCAGTTCAATTCAATTGCTATAGTGCTGATTTCTGCTGTCAACAGTCGTTAGTAAATAATATATGCTACAGAATAAGAAGTTGTGAAGTGAAATGAGATGAAGTGAATGAGAAAAACTCATCAAGAGAACGATATTCGCATGTAATAGCTATGAGAGTGAATACAACACGTCTGAAAAGAATGAGAATCCATCTAAATCAGTTTGAAGTGAGTGTGTCACAGAAAATAGCTTTTCATGCAGTCATATTCGATTGCACTAATGAGGAACACAACGTGTAACTGAAAGAGAAGGCCCAGCGATGTCGATTACCATCATGGACGTGCTAATAAGATTGAAAGTAACGGTCATCTGAGCATAACATGTGCAATTAACATATTTAAAAGGGGGAGGGGGGTGAGTAACGGCGGCCTGTTAGATCATGAAAAGTGGGAATAGACCACCCGAACGTGAGAACCACTCATCAAGGCAGTCGAACGCTTCTTATTTCATCGATTAAATACACTGAAAACTCATTAGAATCATGGTTTTAATTATGAAAAACATTTTTTAAACTAACGCTTTAACTCGATTTCACCTCAAATCTTGGGATTACGCGTTTCATTTCCTAACCAACTGTCAACGATACATCCTCCTGTTTCGTAACGTTAGCATTCATGTAACCATCCATAACATCAGTCTTCTGATGAAAAATTTTTCAAAAATTATTCAACTTACTGTTCAGATTATTTGAATCCATGCGTTGCGGGAGAACCGTTACTCAACGCCTATGGAGCGGCAATTTCATGTAATTTTGCTGTGGAACCGAACGGTGGATGTCCCGATAACTATTGGTGTCATACTGGTGCAACTTTCTCAACTACAGTATGCTGCCCGGTTGAGGAACAAGGTAGTGAATGATCAGTAAATGAAAACGTTTAAAAATTGCCAGTTCCAAAAACCTTATTCCAAGAGAAACTTTTCAAAATCAACGCAACAAATCTAGTTTTTGATTGATTCTAATAGCGAATTTTAAGTTGATCTTTGCTCATTGCCCCTTGAGCACGGTACTGGCAATGCAATCATCGCTCGATGGTTCTTTGACAAAGCGACGAACGAATGCAAACGATTCGTCTATCACGGACTATCTGGTAATGCCAATAACTTCATATCAAAAGCACAATGTCAATCGCAGTGTGTCAGCGAAATCGGTAAGAACGTATTTTTGATATTAGATCATAACTGTTCATTTCTGTGGATGTGAGCTGGTTGAAATGTGAGTTAGTTTTTGGAGAAGAAATTCTTCGGAAAGTGGAACACTCTAGACATTTCTTATGATTAGGCACATAGCATTGTGAAATTGACTTCAACGATATTCAGAGACATTTGCATATGTGGGTAAACGAACCGTTGAGCTGAACTCTGAAACGAGAAACATCGATGATGCTACTAATATAATTGCAAATCTCAACAAATACGACCTGCCTCAAATAATTGGGTCATTGTTGATTGTGATTCGCACAGACATTCGTAAATAAGCATAATAATCTCTAAAGTATCGGTCAAGAATGACTTCTCACGACAATACCTTCGGCCCAAGTAGTATAGTGGTTAGTACTCCACGTTGTGGCCGTGGCGACATCGGTTCGATTCCGGTCTTGGGCAAGCGGCTTAATTTTGCGGTTTTGCAGACCAATGGATTGGTGCTCAGAATCCTTGTGGAAAAGGAACAGCTGCTCTCGGACCTAATAACAGTAAACTGATCTGCAGTGCAGGTGATTCATCGCAGTGTCCAGATGGATTCTATTGCCACATTGGTGAAACTCGTGCAGCAACCGCTTGCTGTAAAACATCTGGAGGTCAATAAATTCGTTTTCGTCAATCAATGTCCCCAGTATCGCGGCAATTTCAGAATAGCAATTCTTCATTCTTAAGCTTTCATACTTCGGTCATCATTATTGAAATTGCCATAAAATGCGACTTGCCACTAATTTGTGCACAGCGACTTGGGTTATTCAATTTTATCAATGAAAATCAGAATAATCACAACGCATTGAAGTCGTACTATTGTTTACATAGAAAATTTGTTCGTTTCCAATTTTCATCTCATTCATCCTAATCAGGAAATTCATCAGAGCCTGATAAATTCCAGTACGTTCATTCCTCATGGCATTTGAATAGGAATCTATTGAACATCAATAACATTGGCTTGATGGAGAATGTGCGAGAGAGAAGCTTAAAAATTAATTGTTTCACTTACTTTCGAACTGACATATTGCAAACACGGATAATTTCGCATAATGGTTTTAGGGGAGAGTCGGTGCTTGGTGCCATTGAGCGTTGGTGAAGGAAGCGCATTGATAAAGAGATTTTATTACGATCAAAATGAGAAGCAGTGTAACGAATTTGTTTATAAAGGAACGAAGGGCAATGAAAATAATTTCTTGACACGCGATGAATGCGAAAAAGAATGCGAGAGTAAGCATTCTTTATCAATGATGTTATCTCTAGAATATAGTCGTGATCAGCTGCTTAATTGAGAAAAACACTTTGCATTTTGAAACAGTATGATGACGACGTAACGAACTTGTGCTTCTTGTCGAGGATTTCAAATGCATTTGTGAGATTTCAATTTATAGAGCCAAACGATGTTTGTGCAGTACCGGTTGGAGGTAATAGGGGACAGCAGTGCAATAAACATTCAGATTGTGCTGATGGGCAGTGGTGTCACATTGGCTCGTCTTCAGAGAGGACGATATGCTGCGGTGCAGGTATCGACCATATGCAAATGTTTAACAATCGTTTTCCGTCATGAAGTCTCAACTATTTTTATGATTGAGCATTGTTGTATCTGATTATAAACTTCATATGTCGCACTAGATGAGATTGGTCTCCACGTGGGGAACAGCCGTCCTCACACTTCGTTCATTTACATCGAATTAACTCTTCGGTTTCCAAGTTCGTGAAACGAACGATTCCATTATAAATGGAAACCTAAACGTTCTATCTCACAATTGGGTCCCGATTAGTGAAATACTTTCATATTACTGCATTCAGTGGTATAGTCGAAATTTTAAGCCATTTTGTCCACGGTAACCCGGCTATGTTGTCAGTTGCGATCGAAAATCTATAAGAATTACATTTACACTTGCCAAAATATGTATAATCATTGAAGTACCCTCTAATGTGGAATGAGCATCTTGAAAGAATTTGATGTTACCCGATTCAGCTGTATCTGATCCATGCTCACTGCCAATGGAATCCGGTGAGGGTGATGAAAGGTTGATTCGATGGTATGTTGACGCACTCGATAGATCGTGCAATCGACAATGCAAAGCATTTATCTATAGAGGCTCTAAAGGAAACCAAAATAATTTCATCAGTAAATCACAATGTGAAGAACATTGCAAACGTTAGTTCTTTTTTTTTACTCTTTTCGTTGTTGACTTGAGTAGAATATCTTCTTCAACGCAAAAACGCAGGTGGAAATGCCAGTTCCGGAGCGCAGTGAAAATTTCCTAAGCAATTCGGCGAATCGCCAGAAATGAATCACTTCTTGTCAAACACTCACATCTTCAAAATATGTGATCTTAATGAACAATGTTCCTCATCAGCATCGAATAAAAAAGGGCAGCATAACGTTGACATCGATTTTACTTGAGTTGGCAATCGTAGAATTTGATTCATGATCGATTCTGATTTGCTTCAGACATCAGTGTTTTTTTCCGTAAAATAGTCATAGTATTCAGCGCAATGTACAAATGTATGCGGCAATAATGGATCGATGCTTCTGGATGGCTCGGGAAAACCCACACATTGTGGACCATCATCGCTTTGTCCTGACCAATACTGGTGTCATGTTGGTGGTGACGAAGAGTCGACTGTATGCTGCTCAGGAAGTTGGCTGTTCCTCAACGTTTTTATCTTCACAAAACAACAACATTCAGAAATCTCATCCCGACATTCGAACCCAATTTATCATTGTGCAATTGTTACTGCCGATAGGCTACAAAACCAGTTGAGGACATGAATGCAGATAATCCACGTTTTCAGCTGATGATGTTTGCGATCAAAATTTACTGGAAGGAACTGGGAAGTATCACTTGACAAGGTGGCACTTCAGCAAACAAGAAAATCAATGCGTTTCGTTCATCTATCGTGGTGCAGGAGGAAATCAGGTTATTAGTTTTACGCGTAATGAGGAACTGCAAGATTGAATAGTTCTTCTTCCACACGTTTGTCAATCGATCCGATGACGAAATCCCGTTAAGGATGAAAAAACTTTGGGGCATTTATTTCGAGCACTGCCTTTGCGCTGACATTTATTGATGACAATTTTGGGTTTGCACTGACTTTCAATGGTGGTAACATTGAAAATTTATTCACCAGAACGCGCTCGAAATGTTCAAAAATGAAACAAACTGCTGCATAATTAATCTCGAAAATGCTGGTTACCTTCAAAAATAAGTATTGCGTTCTATTCGTGATAGAAGCTAATGATTAGGATATATTACTCTATACAACCATTCATTAGTGCAACGGTTATAGAATATGTTTCTAACGTTGGACGACTGCCGTAACAGCTGTCCGTCGTCGTATGAGAATCCATGTGGATCCGGAGAACCCCTAATCGACGGCAATACGCCAAAAATATGCAGTCCAGATTCGAGATGTCCATCAACATACTTCTGCCATATTGGTGATAAAGGCGTACCTAATTATTGTTGTCCAAAAGGTTGGCCATACTTTTGGTGTTCTTTGTCATTCCCTTGCTCTTGAATGGATCAGTCAAAGGGCAGTTCAGGTAGGAGAAAGGGGCTGAAAATGAATTTAATCTCTTGATAGTTGTTTAGGACCAGAAATGATTAATAGGGCATAGGTTCTGTGAATGAAACTCAACAACTTTTCGTGGATGCTTTGTGAGTTCAAAGTTCATCCGATAATTCATTCTCGAATTCTTTTCAAGCATATTTCTTCTTGTTCCATATAAAGATCTAATGTGACTGTTCTATACAATTCTTCTGTTCTATATAAAGATTTAATATGACATCAATGTTTGCCATCTGAAATTGCAATAAGACCATAGACCAATAGTTCTCAAAGGGTGTGGGGGAGGGGAGTTACCCATTTTGGGTAATTTTGAGGTGTCGAGTGGTAATGGAGGGGATCGGAAAATTAGCATTCCGTGCAAATGTTATTTTATGATAGAACACCATTATGATAGTGTCTTTTAACACGGGTATGTAAATGCGGTTAGTTGATGGCAACACTTATTCATTCTCCTATTTTCTGGTTATCACTAGCTTGTCCGAGTTTTCATTCGTTTTAAGCTTTTATCACTAAAAGTGTTCTCTTCTGCTATTTTCTCATTCATTTCACTCAACCATTTACGTCAAATTCTCATTCTGTACAATGCATTCTATAATTGATCGTTTGACTGTCGAACGTTGTTGAGCAATTCAGTTCGACTGTTATATTGTTGATTTCGGCTCTCAACGTCGTCAGTAAATAATATATGCTACATAATAAGAAGTTGTGAAGTGAAATGAGATGAAGTGAATGAGAAAAACTCATCAAGAGAACGATATTCGCATGTAATAGCTATGAGAGTGAATACAACACGTCTGAAAAGAATGAGAATCCATCTAAATCAGTTCGAAGTGAACGTGTCATAGAAAATAGCTTTTCCTGCAATTATATTCGATTGCACTAATGAAGAACCTAACAACATGTAAGTGAAAGAGAAGACCCAGCGATGTCGATTACCATCATGGACGTGTTAACAAGACTGAACGTAACGGTCGTCTGAGCGTAACATATGCGATTTCCATATTTAATAAGGGGAGGGGATGGGTAATGGCAGCTTGCCAGATCATGAGAAGTGGTAATGGAGCACTGGAACGTGAGAAGCACATCACCGGCTCTTCTATGAACATATTTTTTTCAGGAGGTGATCCGTGCGACTTGCCATTATCTGAAGGAGAAGGCTTGTCACTGCTTCCAAGATTTTATTTCGACAAAACCACTCGACGTTGTCGTGAATTCACTTATCGCGGTCAAAAAGGAAACGCGAATAATTTCTTGTCAAAAGACGACTGTGAATCTTTTTGTCACGGTCAGAATCCACACAACTCATTTGTATGAAAACAATTTAATAATGATGCCCTCAGATCAGAGTAAAAAGTATCACTGCTCGTTGACTGTTGAATTTATGTATATCTCATAGCTAATCGTGTGGCATCAGTCAATGTGACTCACTTTCAGTGGCCGCGAATCCATGCAATTACGGTGAGCCGTTATTGAATGCTGAGAAAGAAGTGATGATCTGTGGTGGTGCAGAGACTTGTCCAAGTGGCTATTATTGTCATGTCGGAAGCTCTCCAGAAACAACTAACTGTTGTCCAGGATGTATGATTACGCTCATCTTTTTAGAATTCCGCTGGTTTTGATAGCAATTCCATTTCTTTCACCATGAAAAGCAGTCGTGAGCTGGTGATTAGTATGACTGGAAGAATATAAGAATTTGGCCAACAAGCGTTAAATACTTCAATACATTTCCTTATGATCACACTGACCAGAGCAAATTGTTCCACTGTTTCGGAAGCTGTTAATCGTCTCTTCTTCAGCTCGTCGACCATGCGATATGCAGTTAGAGGTGGGAAAAGGTAGAGAGCATCTTGAAAGATGGTATTTTGATGGGGGTGTGCAGATGTGCAAAAAATTTGTATATCAAGGAATGAAAGGGAATGCGAATAATTTCATAAGTCGAGAAGCGTGTCAAGAAGCATGTAAAGGTGAACATTTATTTATTCATCCGCCATCATAAGCTTCTGCAAAAGTAGAATTTGATAACATGAAATTTATTTTAAAGCAATTCGACCAATTATCATTATTCCTTAATTAATGCTCTTTCGTACATCATCAGTTTTCCTGAAATTGCCGAATAATTCCGAACGCGATTATCTTTTAGTCGAATCCAGAACAGTCTGGACAGGAAAAGCGAGTGTTTCAGAAATGAATCCTTGTGGCCAAGGAAATCCTCTGGTGGATTCAAATGGTGATAGAGTGCTTTGCACAGGTGAACAACGCATCGATTCTTGTCCTAGTGAATACTACTGTCACATTGGTGCATCGTCATTGACTACACTATGCTGTGAAAGACAAGGTTAGTCGGGTGTAGATCGTGGATGGTGAACACCTTCATCAATTTTTTTTGAGCATCCGAATAACAGTCTGATTTTATTTGAGAGCTGTTTGATAACGATACCAAAGTGATCTTCCTTTGAAATGTTGTGGAGCCTCAACAAATTTTTATCCTCTGAAATCTCTGTTACTGTTACGCGTATCCATTATGATTAGGCACGAAACGATTAACAACGTGAACAATTTCGTTAAAAATAAATGTATTAAAACCTATTTTCTTGCAGAAATTGATCGTTGCGAACAGAAGAAAGCTAATGGCTTTGGTGGTGCAGCACTGCCGAGGTGGTACTTTGATTCTGGTCGAGGAAAGTGTTTAAGATTCAAATATGGTGGAATGGGAGGCAACGAGAACAATTTCATTTCAAAACGAACTTGTGAGAGGAATTGTTCAGGTTTTTGGTTTTCTGATCTTTTTTTTCGACTAGTTGACATTTATTGTTAGTGAGTGGACCTGCTTTCTTCTTTTCTTTTTTCTGAATCCATTTTCTATCGACATCCTGTGTAATATTCACTCATAAATGATTAATTTCAGTCATAATTGAATTCCTTGAAGGTAATCGTAATTATTGTCCGCATGGCAAACCACTAATTGAGACGAATGGTCATCAGCCAATCACTTGCGGCATTGATAAGGCGTGCCCGATTGGATTCATTTGCCATATGAGTGCTGAGT
The DNA here is from genome assembly GCA_035041965.1 of Anisakis pegreffii. Lineage (NCBI taxonomy): Eukaryota > Metazoa > Nematoda > Chromadorea > Rhabditida > Anisakidae > Anisakis > Anisakis pegreffii. The sequence goes on along the minus strand of JAPYMA010000110.1, from coordinate 67,271 downwards.
ACAACGTCTCTGTTTGCTGTCAGGTACATTCGTTTCGCACTTGTCTTACCATCTGATATTCCATATTGCAATCTTCATCAAAAATTTATCTACTTTTTTGACTGGCTGAACAAAAATAACCATAATTTTTAGAAGAGAACGTATTTGTTGCACTAAACTCGGTTTTGGTCCGTAAAAGAAGTGTAATGAAACCACGAATTCTTGCAGGATCCAATGGATTTCTGCCTTCAGCCAAGAGATCCGGGACCATGCAATAAAACTGAGAAACGATTTGGGTATAATCCTGAGAGTGACACGTGCGTTGAATATGAATACGGAGGTAGTTCAGTCAGCACTTATGATCCTATATCATACAATTTGAATAAACTCAAACGTATTGTGAAGAAAGATGTTCGAATCTCTCACTTCATCCAAGAAACACACTGACAAGTGCACTATTTTTTTGATCGATTCCTAATAAAACCTTCATTGCAGGATGTGGCGGAACGTTAAATAACTTCAAAACACTACAACGATGTACGGAAATTTGCTGCAAAGAATATAAGCGGAAATTTCGCTGAAATATTGAAATCAGAAATGTGATAACCTCATCGCTTTTATGCCTTAATGTACAGCTGCAATGCCAAATATTTCAACTGATCACTGAATGATCACTGTTTTTCCGTCGTTTTTGTGCATAGTTCTGAGAAAAACTGTATCGTTCGAGATTTCGGAAGCATTACTGCTCAACTATGCTCATTGATCACAACAAAAAGTGCAAATAGAAATGGCGTCATTTGAAATCATTTAAAGATGGTTGCACAAGAATCTGAGAACGCTTTATGGTGTCAATTTGATTGTTTTGGTAGCAATTTCTGGGATATTTTTCATACGTTCAACTCACAGCTGTAATGATCTTTGTTGTTCAAAAATTGTTTTTGTTGGAATCGCAAATGGTGATCACTCATTTGCGTTATCTTGTTTCATAATAATTGCTTCATTAATAATAATAATAAAGATAAGTTATTGAATGTCGTTCTTTCGTAACATCGAAACCAATGAAATGTTCGCCTATACGGACAATGAGTGAGTCTTATTAGAGCTCTACAATTCCTGAACACTCGTAATCAGTCGTCAGGGTGCTCATCGTTTGATACATCACCGATTCAGATTTGTTTGGTGGAATTTGAGAAAAACAACCGTTATTGGTAGGAAAATTTCCGTTTTTCGAATGATATACTTCATGTTGGCAAAATCTTAAAATTCTCTCACAGTCTTGCAGGCGGATTAGTTGACTGGTGAAACATAAATAAAGGAGCATATGCAATTCCCTTTGAGCACGCTGAGTATCGAAAAATACATCAAGAGGACAATAACTAGAGAATGGCATAAATTATGCAAATCATAATCTCATCTCTGAATCAAACGATTTAAGAATTTCTTTTATCACAATGTCTGTCAAAGTCATCAGCTGTCGAACAATCTGACCAGTTAAATTCCTTCAAATATCGAGCTAAGCACTGATAGGATTACGGAGAATCACATAACAGCAGGTTTGTTTTTCTTGCATTCTTTATTGTTGTTTTGAATCTGGTCAAAATTTATGAATAAAAAGTCTTCCTATTGTTAGTGGGAAGTGAAATGCTGAAGTGAAAGTTTAAAAAAGAGTGTTAATCTGGTTTTGAGATTCGGATGAAGCATGGATCTGTGGTGTTTTGGGCGGATTAAGAATGTGGTCTATTCTCAGATAATGATTCAACTCTGTCACATCCGTCTTTTCAAGTAACTTCCCCTCTTAATCCGCACGAAACCGGCAATTATGCATAACAGTGTTTGATCGAATAAACCATCCGTGTTTAATCCAAAAAAATTCAGTTTAATCGTTCAGCTAGATGAGGGCTATTCTAGTCAGAAGAATGACTAGACGTCATGCTTCGTGGAACTCCATTCCACGAAGCATGATGTCCAGTCATTCTTCTGATTGTAGAAAGCCGTCGATAAATGATCTTCTGTCCGCATTGAAATAAATGACAGTTCAATGACAGTTCACAACGCTACTATTATCAATTCCTTCTCCATTCGCGTGATTCAAATATCACTTTTTATTGCTGTGCATCTCCAACCATCTGAAATTTTTATTTCGTCGAATATCTCAAGTGAACCAAAAAATCACTTTCTTCCAGTAACATAAATCGCGAGTGGCATCCACATTAGTAATCTTGGTTCAAATTCAAATAATAAAGCTGAAGATTGTTACTCATTAATTAGAGACAGGTCTTCCATATCAATTGTCGTATTTTGCGTTCTCAGCTTGCTCGTGCATTAGTTCTTAGTGTAGTTCTTACATTGCTAATATGTTAACTATCACTGACATGTTTATTCATGATAGTCTTATATAAAGTAGCCAATGTTTGTCTCATGCTTGAATGCCCAACAATCTACATATTTTTATGATATACCCCATCCTTATTTGCAATACTAAGATGCAGTTGTTTATAATGTCCTTCTTCTTTAACTTCTCTTGATATATCCGAAATCACACGCATTGCACGCTTTTGTATACTGCTATCTCTACTTAATACCACCCTTCACAGCAACCTGAATATATCTATATATCACATTGCTGCTACATTATCATTGTATTTCATTTGAAGTGGTTTCGATATCATTCGTCGGCTCGTAGCCTCAGGACTCTCGCTCTGCCCCTGACCTTCATATTCAACATGGCCTGAGCAAACTGTTGTTCTCTTCCAATCGTCTCCTTCAGTTCTTCATATTGGATAAATTATTGACATTAGTTAGCTGTCCCACTCTCTAGATTGATATTCCTGGTGTCTCCCGACCCAATTGCCTATGAACACATTCCAAATATATTTCATTCACATTACTCGTACTCTCATTATATTCCGCTTCATCATCATCACAAATAAGTCAATTCGTCTTTATTCGACATCAGCTAAAGAGATTGTTCACGACACTACATCGAATTTCATAGACTCCTCTCACATTAATCAATACGAGTGGTTTCGTTCTGATGTTTCATACAGTTAGTTGTTCACCGTCATCAACGAGTTAGTTTCCTCGAAACTAAACCAGTTCTTTGAATGGATCGCTCGGTTCATTCATTCATGATCATTTGAATATTCACAGCGAAATTGTCAGCTCAGCACCACTTAATTATGTACTCAATTTTACCTCCATAATGCAATTGCATTACGTTTCATTTGAACAGGTATAATTGAGAGATCAACGCAGAGCGATTGTCCAACTATAAGTATCATTGATCATACAATTAGTCCGAGTGGATTATAATTTCACTGTATTAAAATTCGAACCATGCGGAGATAATAGTCGACCGAATTACCGTTGAAGGAATAAAATTCGACCCAAAAAAAAACTGAGTATCGCGAGCTGTTATTTGCTTTCCCTCATGACCGGACACCAGAGGTCAACCAGAGGAGCTTGGAAAAAAAGATCTTTATTTTCCAATCGAAAGGGATATCATTCTTGAATCTGTGTAGGATTTATCGGTGAATGAAACGCTTAACGCACTTTCCAACCGTAGAAGTGGAATTTTCGCTGAAATTTTGAATTAGCATAATATATTGCCATGTGGTTTTGTTTTTTTCAAGGCCATATCATATCGCCTCGAAGAAAGAGTCATTTTTAATGCTGATTTGCGCACTCAACAATTTCAGTATTATTGGCGTTAAAAGCGACCACAATAATACATTCAACACAATGTATTATTTATGAATCGTGCTCAATTACTCTCATAAAGGTAAACGAATCTGAAAAGAACATACAACAGTGATCCATTTATTTCCTCATGAAATCGTGGTGTACAAAATTTGTTTACATTTCGCAGATTATTCAAAGGATGCGCATATTATTAGATCTCGTTATTGTTGTTGAATTACACGCATTCATCCCTGATATCGTCAACAACCGTAACAAATCATCATATTGTTAAATGTTGGAATCGTTTCACGAATCGTATCCTTAATCCACAAGATTATTATTCATTGAGTTGTTCATAACCACCGCTGCTTTACTCTGGAATTCCACCATTATTAAATTAACATTCAAGGCAGTTTTCATTTTTTGCTTTTAATGTTCTTAAGTAAAACATTTGCATCATCTTATTTTTCCAAGGTTATGTCTGATGATAGTTGTTCTGTGCTTTTGATTGAACGAAGCCTAAGAAATAGACGTCTCGCGAAATCGAAAGTTATGATAATCGAATTAGTGTGTGTTAGTTATTCTAATATAGTTACTGATGTCTTCGCCACAACAGGTGTCCATCCATTTTTACGGCACATAACGTGAAATGAATTGACTGATGTTTGGCATTCATGAGATTGTCGGAATTTGAAAACGACACAACGGGATCGAACGAAAGCTAGCATCTGGATAGGCGATAATTTTGTTGATTATTATCCAATAATTACAGGATTATGGCTGTGAAAATATCAGTCTTTTTTTTCCAAATACTGCAAAATCACATTATGAATGAGGAAAGGTGTCTTAAAAAGTAGTGCATTTGTGAGAATACTTCCCAAATAGGCACAATAATGCAGTAATGATTCATAAATGAATCACATACAACTCAAATAAATTCATTCAAATCATCGTATTCAATTAGCCATTTTGGTGCACCATTTTCACTTCGAAGTGATATTTTTGCAGACCGAAACGTACATAAAAACACGTTGCGTTTAGAATTTCTCTGATCACAAAATGTCATCATTGTCTGATGAAGATTTACTCTAATGCAAAAACCATTTCACTTTTTTTTGATTATGGATCGGCGTCAGAGATTTTCTCATAGAATAATCATACAGAACACCTTTATTCATGGCAGTAATTAAAAAACGCTTCATTGTGTGATTTCAAGGTTTTGTCTGGAGAATGCGGCAAATCAATTAGTGAAATAATTGAACTGTTATTGCATTCATATAATTACATATCAAAACGTCTTCTCGTTCCTAAATATGGTTTATTACCTAATTTCACTGAAAAAGTTTTGGTACTTGCATTATTAATATTTTATTGTCATATGACAATTACTGAAAATTCATCAAAACTTTGCAAAAAATGTTCATTCAATTCATAAAGTAACATTTTTAGCTCAGCAATTTTCGCACCGCGTCATCATATAATTCACTGAAAAAGCGCTATCAGCATGGTAATAAGCAATTGTGTAAAGCACTTCTTCCACTCAGTACTTTCATGTGCATTGAATTCGAAGTTTCACCCTGTGTTGTCGGTATGAACTTATGATTCCGATTGTGTTAATCGGTAAGTCGGGTGCTTCTGATCATGACAACCGTTAGGAGGACCGATACAAATAAAGATCCTCAACGTGTTCAATTATTCACTTACACCTATTTGTGATTTACTGATGAAGGTAACTTATAATTACAGTTAGCTGTTAAAACCTTTTTTCGAGCACATGTCCTAGTTGAGAAAGTTACTAATAGTAAGTTTTTTGAACCCCTATTAGCACTCATTTTCTTCTTTAATGGTAATTTCTGAGTAAATCAGCCGTGAATTTTCGCGCACATGTCGCTGAAATATGATTATTTTAAATTCATCGCTTGTTGAACATCACTAATTTCATTTGTATATAAAAAATCTCCCGATGACCACGTTATTCGACGTATTCATCAGCACACCGCGCATCACTGGTCTCAATTGTGCCTTTTAAGAGCAGTTTACTCGACGTAATGGACTCAGAAATTAGGTAACCAATTCAGTGCGCAGAACGAAGCGAATGCCCTGTTTTGCGGGATAATTGGTGCTCTGATGTGCAACCTGAATGATATAATGTGGTGTTATATAATATATGCTAAATTATCAAAAATAGCCTTGCGAGTTGTAATTGTTAATATGTTTGGTTAGTTAATTACATGAAAGTACATTCATTACAGCACTCGCTTTTGGTATGTAATTCAGTAATGAAAACGTCCAACAAATTTTATTTGCAGTTTCAGAATACTCCAGCAATTTGTGCAATTCACCTCTATTTGACTGATTGGAGACTAATGATCATGAAATTTGATCGGTGATTCTCAAAATTTTGACAATGAACAATCTGAAAGTTGAGTTGGGCATGAATAGCATAAAAATCTGCTATGAAGGAATGATTATTAGAAGTTCATTTATAACAAATCATCATTTATTGAATGAATAATTCCAAAAGATTGAAACAAAAAGGAACAGTAACATGGCTGTTAGATATATTGCAATAATTAAAATCATACGAAATACCATATATTTTCAACTGAATGACTTTCGAGTAACAATCAAGTTCACAAAGTGCTTCTGAAAAGGTATTTCTGCAAATGCATTAATCAAAATCAAAACAATTAAGTGTGATAATTCTAAACTGCACTTTCATGTCACAAACTGAATGACTTTATCCGTTTTTAAGCCATTGTGATTATTATAAATGGATGATATTTTATATTTACTTATTGGAAATATCAGACAATGAAATAATATTTTGAATTGTGCCAAGACAATCGTTAACGACATTCGACTCCAGCAATTTATGCAATTCATCTCAAGACGCTTATGAAAATAGCTCAGATGCAGAACAGTCAAACTATAGCAGATAATGTCTTTGTGACTTTTGTGTTTGTGTTTATAGAATTTGTGTCACTGGGATATGCATATGAAGCAGTTTGAATTGATCTTTATCCGAAAAAATTTATCGAAATCATGAGCAATATTGATATCATTAAAATCACTGAATCGCACTCGTTTGCATAGGTGCTCGATGAAACGAAATATACATCATTCTGAAAAGATTGTGACCCATTTGAACATGTCTGTCACAGCATTTGTTTCGCTTTCGTCTATTTTCAACGCAATTCACCTCTTTCTATTCCTCCGATTTTACCGACCGCTATCCCTCATCCTGATGGCACAATAACTATTTTTTGACCTAAATGTTCAAAACAAAAACAACTCCAACTAACAAGATAGAAGCATTCCATGCTTCTGTCTTCCCAATTGGAGTTATTTTTGGAATTTTTGATGTGATATGGTTTGTGATATGATATATTCTCTCCCTAGAAACCATATAAATAATTCAGTAAATGCATCTCATTATTGATATTTCTCAATTCATCTCAACCAACTGCGCAAGTTGTATGGGTGATTTTTAAGCAATTGAATTTTTGCTTGAGCTGACAAGTTTCCTATAACATTCAATGTTTTGTTTACCCTTCTCTTGTTTTCTAAATTTTCGCTCGTTCCTCAAGCCATTAAAATTATCATTAATGGATCATTTTTTAAATTTACTTGTTGGAAATATCAGACAATGAAATGATATTTTGAACTGCGCCAACAGTCGTTAACGACGTAATGTAAAATTTGAATAGGTTTAATTAATGTGGCCGGCCCATTGATCAATTGACGTTTGAGTTCAACTGCATTTCAACGCTGTTCCTGTCTGGTTTTATCGTTCATAAATCATTGCGACGTCTTAAAATTATTACGTTGCATTTTTTTCTGGTCTGCCTTCAATGCTCACTTCATAGAACCACTTAGGTTCAACCATATATGCAACTACTTACAGATATATCTATTTTTCGGCAAGATATTAATCGACCGCACGATACACAACTGCCGAATTTCAAAAAAAAAAAACTAACCCATTGGATACATGCAATCAATTTCGAACATCTAGAAAGTTTTTAGTTCTTCATGGTTGTTGACCAATCTCAAAATCGAATGGCTCTGATATAAATCAAAAATGCATATGATAACTTCCTCCATGAATAGAAAAAGTTCGGATAATTGAAATTGGATGGATTTGAGAAAGATCTAGTCTGCAAGATTTTCATATTCAGCATTATTCCCTGTTGTAGTAATGATTCATGGAATGAAATTTATGGGACAACGAAAATGGTCAGAACTGTTTAAGATATTAATTCAGATGCGTTTCCAGACTGGTTTTAGATCGATATTATATGCAATAAATGATATGCGTGCATGACTAATATGCATAATCTACACGGTTGTTTGAATCATCATTACCTTGTCGTATAAATTCAGGTTTGTACGGAATGTGTTTTGGGAAAAGTTTTACTGGCGGTGTTCTCAGAACCACTACAATCTATTTGTTAGCATTAAATGCTCGACAATAGCGTTAAGCTGCTGGTTTTTCTGCACGATTCTTTCCGCAGTGAACGCAGCATAGAATTTCATTTTGTTACCAAAATAAAACTAGCCCCATGTGTTCATCACCAATTTGTTTTTATGATACATCCCCACTGAACTGCTTTTTCAACTGCTTTTTTCAGTACGTAAACCTCTGAAATTTTGCACTTTCAATAATCCCCAACAATCCGTAAATTCAGCAATAGACGCGAAAAGTATTTTGCTAGTCGTTCCAAATTTCTCGTCAACTGTTGAGTAACTCTCAGTCAATTAATCGAATTATGCTGCTCAAACAGGTTGTGCAAATGCGCTTTCATTCAATGTGGTCTGCATTATTCTCACAAATTAGGATTCAATCTGATCTTTGCTTCATTCGAGCCAACAACCAAAGTAAATGAGGCATTGATGCATCAATCCATCTAGTGACTATCTTCGCACTCAAATTATTTTCACGAACAAAAGTTGTCCTATCGGAGGCACTCACTCGGCATTACTACCAAAAGAACTGAATCTATTGTTCGGACTTCCATCTGTACCGACATCATAAATCACTCAATTGTTGTCCTCTTTTCTATAGGCTTGATATAATAAGGCAGTGAAAGTCATCATCATCCTTCAAGTACGTATATTTTGAAGCGAATATGTCCTGTGGAACTATTTTCTGAAAATGAGGAAGCATTTTTGGGTGTAATTTTGTGTTAAAAAGCAGTCACGAAGCATTATGTCAAATGTATAAAAGGGGTGATAATCGAACTTCGAATGCATTATTGAATCTGAACGTCCCTCCTTCAATCGCCTAAGTTATGAAATTCCTAAATAACTTTTCAAAAGATTTTTGTATAATGCGAAACTTTTCACAGTTTTCAAGTCTACTAAGATCAGTGTGTTTTCAAATCTATAGTTGTTTTCAACAAGTCTGCTAAGGTTATCTTCATGCGTTACATATTACGAACAAGTGCTAAAATGTGCAAATACAATGAAATTTGAGATGCTGGAATTTGGTGTTTTAAAATAATGTTCAGAATATGTGAAGAGAAAGTTGGTTTTAAGATTTCGACTTCGATGTCGTCGATCGTGCGTGAAGCGAAATCGGATGAGCAATAACAACAATAATATCGATAGTAAGAACCATATTGGTCATTTATCTGGTTGAGGTGTATTGTAACAACACCAAACTTAGAACGTGTTCACGTCGTGTGTCATTATCCTCGGCAGTTGTTCAGATATCTATCTTTGCAGAGATATCTCTCAAAACGAGATTTTCAGCTGCAAACTTGACAAACCACTCTATCCGGGTTCTTCATCTAGACATCAATTCATTCGAATATTTTCTACATATCTCCACTCATCAACCGCCATATTCACACAAACAGATGAAGAGTGAAAAAGATGAAAAGAGTAAATTCAAATGATATTTAATTCATATGAATCAGCTATAATCATTGCTTTGATAATTCACCAACCAAGCAAGACTCGATCCAATTCCATTCCTATATTCGTATCATTTTCTATTCATCACTGTTGAATGCAAATCGGAATATTACTCACTGACGTCACTATCAACTCGCAATTAATTGCGCTTCATAGATTACAGTAATCAATGATTGCTTGTTCTTACTATTACCACTTATTCACCTTCACAGCCATTGTTCACAGTTTATTCTTCCTACAGATTTCTCAGGTTTGTGGACAACTTCATTTTTGAACACAATATTTCGTATTGAAATTTTCTGGTCACTACAGAAACCTTTCCAGTAAATGATACACCGTAAAATTGAGGTCACGTAGAACGTTGGTGCGAATGTACTGAAATAAAGAAAATGTGCTGCATTATCTTATATGAACTGATATTCTATGGCCGGTATTTCATGAATCTGCAATAGAACAATGCTGTCCATAATGATCAATGAAAGTGATTTCTTAGACTCTATTCCATCACAGCATTCTCAGTGCTGGCATGACTCAATAGGTAATAGTGAATGTCGTTAGAGAAGGGATGCGATTTCAACCGAAACATTTTTTGTAGCTCTCGAACGCTGACGTTTATTTGTTCGAAGGGTTGAATCAGTTTCAGAGAAGTCGTTTTCAAGTTGATGTTTTTTGACACGCAGCCGCCCAGTTTCTTCATGTGCAGTTTCAGAATTAATCTGTTGCAGGACTGAACGGCTGTTGAGAATGCAATTTATGAGATGTTGTTGTTTTTATGAAACTCTCCATTCGTTTTTCTCTCTTAGCTTTCTTAACATCAGTTGAACTGCAGAACATTTTGTTGCGATTATTCCATTTGCGAACGGCAAAAATTTGTGATTTTTCTCATTCAAAGCATTCTTCAAGAAGTTAGGTCTAGAGCGTTTGTTCAGAGCGATTAGGTTGATAACTGTTTGAAGTTCATTTCGAAAAAAATTGCTAACTGTCTGAACGAACCGTTGATGAGAGAAATTATTCTTAACGATTATTCCATACAACCCATAAACATTCGTCGAATATCATCCACCCTACAAGTACAATACATTGAATGTGACGAAAACCCTCATTCCTTGAGTTCACTTTCGAATTCATTCAATTGCTCGTCCTCATTCAATAAAATCGTAACGTCTCCAAATTTCGTCAACTAACGCGCCCGTTCAGTCAGAAAAAAAGAATCGCATCAAAAAATGCACCATCAATTGAAATTGCTTCTTTGACTGGGAATAAATATAACGATCCTACTGAAACTCTACCCACTTTCAAATTACCAATTTAGAACACCTTTATAGATTGCGATCTCATTAACGAAACCGGCCAATTATAGGGCAATAATTAAAGCTCAATAATGATATCCGTTTCACGAGATTTTTCCTTTGAATTATTGATCAATTGCACAACGGAGTGCAGAATTCGCAGTCCTCCTCGTTCATATACACCGTGCACTCATTACCTTCAAATAATCATCCTTTCTTTGACAAATGATAACGATTTCATGTAGCTGAATTCAGGAATTTATCAGAATTTATTCTATAGAAGAATTGATATGTTCTACGATTCGCACAATTAAATAAATCTCAATTAACTACTCATTAGCTCACAATATTGCTCTACTTGTTGTAACCAGGATCGTACTGCATCAGCTCAGTGCTAACAGTCCCACCCCACTGGAAATTTATCACATCCATTTTATGAAAGAACATTTAGGTTATTCTGCTTAAGCTTATTCGATGCTATCTTGCTGAATGATGCACTTTGTTCATTGTGAGTCAATCACTCTCAGTTGTTTCATCCAAATTTGATTGCTCATAACCAATCTTTATAACTCATCGAGTTATTGAAGAATTTAAAATTTGAAATACAGAACGTTGTAAATGTTCACTGATATTTTTATCAGTGAAACATCCACATTCATATTGATCGAATATCCCGAATTATCCCAAGTGTACAGAGACGCCAATCCGTGTGGTTATATTCATTCAATCGCATTCGTTCGTAACTTCGGATCTTTGACTGTGTCATAATCATTCACTCAGTCCCCATCTGAATACCTGCGAACACGGTTTTCTCATATAACACTTTTTTGAGAGGGATATAGTGAACAATTCTTGTTTATCCCCGCAGTGAAATGGCTTGATGATATACACAGTGATAATGGTGAATGATAGGTGATATGAGATGAGGCGAATAAGAAAGGAAAATAAGAAATTTGCGAAACAATGAATGCAAAAGTATGCGTTTACGGATAACCTTCACTTTATGACAGGGAAATGAAATCTTACGTTTCATCGACAATCCACTCAATTCGATCATTGCGTAACATTTTTTGCATGAATTCAACAGCATTTCTAGTTGACACCTCGCTGTCAACAGATGTATACATCATGCCACATGATACTCTGTGAATTTTGTCGAAAAAAGTGCAATTCTTCGAATTTTCTTTGTTTTCACATTGTCGTCATATAAGAACACAATTGATCTTAATCTGAGAAACATTCAATTTCAGTGAGGCATTTGGTGAGCTTCGAATGCACCAGAAGATATCGTTCTATCATTACAGGCATTTCATCATCGGCTTACAAAACGGGAATTGCAAAAAGTATTTGGCGTAGAAGATAAATCGCACGTTCCAGAATATGAGTTAATCAAAACCGAAAGGCTTAAATTCGGCGGTGATGGCCTTCGTTTGAAATTCAATGCATGGAATTCAACATACCGAATTGAACTCAAACCGAATCGTAAACTCCTGAGTCCACATTTGGTAAGTATTTCAAGAAGATTATCAAATTAAAAATTTCTGTTCCTTATTTCCATTTGATCACACATTCCATCTTAATTATTCCATGTGAACAGTTCTAACATTACATTTAATTTCTCTGGAATCATTGAATTTTTAGTCAATTGTACTATAAATTTCAATGGATTTGCCTATAAGCCGCCTTCAAACTCTATTTTGCATCCATCTCGTGTAAACATAACAGTTTTATTCGTTAAACTGACTGTATTCGTACTACTGCATCAGTGCAGAAGAATTTTCGCCTTTATGAATTCGGCATGAAGCGCCCGAGTGCACTAAGCTTATTTGTGGACATTCATCGAGAATGCTTGCTTTCATGGAAACTGTGGGTAATGAAATTCACCTCTGCGTAAAATCAGTAGTTGCATTACCAACTTGTTGCTGTGGAAAAGGACCGCATTCCATCAGTGTGATTCATAATCGTTAGTATGAGTTGAAATTAACACCAATTTGTTTGCTATGAAACAAACTAAAGCGTCAAATCAATGTGTTACAATCACATCAAACCAGATTATTCATCATCATTAGATTGTCGCACTTCATTTATCTCACCCAAGAGCGTGCATATAGGCGCTGGATGTATAAGTCACCAACCGTTGTGAGATCATTGAGCAATGACGTTGAAAATACCAGCAAGCATTAATCATCACGACCACGAACCTCACTCATTTCGTGATCACATAAGAACAGTCTTAAAATTTACATGCCGTTTCGAGTTCATTAATGCGTGAGCAGCGAAACTGTATAGAAAACGGCTTGGCTGAGCAAAGAATCTGCTTTAACTAATAATGAGCGTAGAAGATCACTCATGAGAACGAAAAATTCACAAGTGATATGGGATAAAAGTAGCACAATATGGTCTGCTGACCTAAAACGAGCGAAAGTTGTTTTATTTAGGGTAGCACAGTGAATTATAAATAATCGAATCCGATATGTGCATTGAAGTATATTTTATTGTATTCTGTTCAATTTTATCAATGGGAAATCAGTTGCATTCAGACGAATTCGCAGCAATTTTCTCACAACAACAACTTTAGATATCAGTGATTCGTGATGGTAATCATTCAGAACGTACCAACGGTCTGCCATCCAATCTAGATTCTAATTGTCATTTTGTTGGTAAAGTGACATCTCATGGTAACGTTGCGGCAGCCATTTCCAACTGTCACTCACTGATGGGTACAATCGTAATGGATGATCACTTTCTTATGATACAGCCCATTCCTGAACGTTTAAAAGCTCATCAGGTCGGTGCAAGAATCGTTTTCATCTCATACGAACTCTCCGTTTGTGTATTAATCGTTCAACGATGATTCACAGGGATTGATTTTGCAGTGGAATTGAATCCCTGATTTGACGAATCGATAGCAGTTGTTAGATATGATCACAAAATGTCCGATTGATTCATATTGAGTAACGGTAACAAATTCGCAGTGGATATATTACAGGTAGAGGAACATGTTGTGTATAAACGTGAAGCGGGTTTAATGAATTCATTAGAGCGATCGATAGAAGAGCAATTGATTCGATTGAACGACGAACCTCTCGGTGATCAATTCTGCGACGTTAGTAAGTCAATTGATGCCACTGAAGAGATGAATAAGCATGCAGGTGTGTGCTTTGCTTAAGCTCCAAATAAGGTTTAATCTCTTATTAAATGTTATTTGGAAGACGTCTTGATGAACGATGCAATCAGCATTTGGATGGTACCTTCTCATGGCAATGAAATGCACTCTCAATGAACACAGTACATGAATAAGTAGAAATTGTGATAGCACTTTGGTACGAGTCCATTTTGAGATCATAGTTCCATCAAGTCTTGATGAGTCCCAATTATCAGATTCTATTCGTGGCTTTGCTATGTTATCGTATCTACATCTGAAATCCTTTATCAAGTATTGAAAAAAATCACTCCAGCGAGGAAAAATGAAATCCGTGTCGTTTACTTCATGAATGAACTTAAGGCGAATCAGATGTAAGCGATAAGCACAAAGATGTATAAACGACTTAGTAAGTGAAAAATACACAAAATTTAAGATCTACAAAAAATTCTAATGTAGCGGTGCATTTGCGCTACTGCACTAAAATTCTCACAAACAAAGTGTTCCAGCAAATGACTTGAAAAGAACTGCATTTCAAGCCTTCGAAGAATCGGTTTTTTCTCGAGCATTTGCAAATCAGAGACAGGTCAACGTTTCCTCCACACCTTTAGACGAGTGAGAGGTTTCAGCGTGGTTGCATCTTGAGCAAGCTTCTCACCGCAGTTATATTTCACTGGCATACTGCAGTGCGCATCCATCCCCTGGTAACATTACTGCTTGACGCGCTTCAGTTTCTTTTTGCGGATGATGCGATACACATTTGCGCTTGAAGGATTACACTGATTGCTGTCAGTCAGTCTAAACGCTTATGCATATTGGATTGAAGGTGATCAAATGCAAAGCCTTCTATTGATAAGAAAAACTCGTTCTGATCCGAAACTTTTCAAAAGTTATTCCGAGGGCTGCCTGATGAAGTGCAGCTTTGCTTTTGCAGTTTCCATGCTATGCAAATTGTTCGTTGCTCGATGCTATTGTTGCTTTGAAGCTTGTGAAGCTTTTTTATTCGTCATTATTTTGACATTTCATTTCGAGTAGAATACCGAGAAAATGAACGTATGCAGTGAAGTATTTTATGATTTGATTGTCCATATTTCTCATTGCTCTGGAACATTGATGACATTGGTACACGCACTGGTTTCGAAGAAAACCTTCTACAGCGAGTGGAAGTCGAACCCGCGACGCACCGATTACCGATTGGGTACTCTACCTTTGACGTATCGTGGAAACCGTTTGGCCTTCGCCAAATGGCTGGATCATGTTTTTAAACGTTCTTCAGTGCCTCTGATTCGAAATTGATCTGATGAGTGTCAAACGCTAAGATCTCAGAGGTAGAGTACCAAACCGTTAGTTGGTACGTCGCGGAGTGGACTCTTGCTCGCAAAGGAAAGCTTTGCTCAAAAACGAGAAATGCACCAATATCACTGAGGTTATCGACTCTGAGCCAGGCGATGATTTGGCTTGTGTCTGATAATCTGTTCATGCTATCACGATCTTAGACAGGGAATCGAATGACCCATTTATAGGTATGATGAAGTAAACAAACGTTGCCATAGATCTTACAGGTGAAGCACTAGCGTTCAACTATACTTTACCGTCAGTGGCAAAACTTGACTCATTATTCATATTTCCACAACTCGATCCGATAACACTCGAAATTGGTTTATTCCTTGATTCGAAGCTATTCGAACATTTTCAACGTGAATATATCGGCGATCCAGAGCAGCATTTACTTGATTTCTCATTAGCGTTAATTAACAATGTGCACGTATTGTATCAGCAGTCATCCATGTCACCAGTTCTCGACATTGTTATCGTTCGATATGAACTTTGGAAATCTCAACCGGTACTTTATAAGATTCTTTTGCATCCGAATTGATCATTTTGAAATGTTTTATTGGATTTGGAGTGGTTTTGCTGGTAGTGGTTAAATAATTCAATGCCATCTGCTTCGTGCTATTACTTGAAATAATCAGAACGTTTTAAATTTAATTCAGTAAAAATGTTTGTCAGCCGAAGTTGAATTCTAAACAGATACTGACGTTTTGAATATAAATTCATCATGACCGACATTATGATGGCTGCACTGTGTACAACTTATTTCTTTGTTTCGTTTCAGGCTGGATTGGAAACACTAACCCACAGAAATGGACAAGCCCAAATTCTGTTGAATGGTTTTTGCCGACACCAAGCAGCTATCAATCCTGGATCTGATCTAACTGATCCAGGTCATTGGGATCACGGAATTTTACTGACTGGGTGAATACTGAATGAATAGAATTTTCAAGCACTCTGTTAACAATGAATCATGCTGTCGTAGATAATTGGACCAAAATAACTTATTCGGAAGTATCGCAACTCGTGACATACAAACCTTTCATCCTATCAAAAAATGCAACTATTCGTCAGTTTCTCAATGTTTTGTATGATGAATTTTAAAAAATTACAGTTACGACATCTATCATACAACAACTTCGGTTGCTGGCGTAGCACCGGTGGCCAGGATGTGTGATGACATATTCGCGTGCAGTCTTGTTGAGGGTCTTCATCTCGGTCGATCGTTCGTTCTTGCTCATGAAATGGGTCACAAGTATGAAATATTCTTTCAAAGTTCATTTTTCAGTTCATTTTTCATTCCACTGATATCATTTTTTGTAGTGGCTCATAGCCCTCTATCCTCTTCTTTTTTTCCTAACCACTGAAACCCTTTCCAATTCAACAGCTATTCTCAACATTTCATAATTCTCGCATGCTTCAAAATTTGTCACATATGAGAAATATAATGCAGTTACGGATTTTTTTTGCATCATAAACGCAGTGTCCATTCTAAAAACAACTTCGCTGTGAATCAGTGGTTCTCACACTCTTGCGTTTCACACCCGGACTAATCTCATAGTAAACCAACATTCCCACTTCAGCAATCTGCGCGATTACAATTCCCCTCCTCTAAGAATCTATTACTTTTTAGCAACAAATTAGGATTTTGTTCCATTGATCAAAAGTTTGCTGTCAAAAGTAAATTTTTGGTCAATTATGGAAGAACTATGGGAAAAATCAATCAATAGTGATTTACCTGCCTCTTCAGCTGTCTTCCCTCATCATATCTCCCAAGAGATTACTGTTCAATGCTATACAGGACTTTTATAAACCTAGAAAACATCAGCAGATGGTTTGGGTGTGTTTGAGCAAACACAATATGTTGTATGTTTCAGTATGGGTATGGTGCACGATGGTGTTCAGAATCAATGCAGTCGGAGTTGCTGTTTGATGTCAGCAGTTAACGGTGCTGGTAAAACAACATGGAGTGATTGTTCGGTGCGAGAATTCAACGCATTCCTCTTGCAACTCGAGTCAGTCGATGCTTCATCGCTTCATTCGCTGATTTCCTCTGAAGAATGTTATCTGTAAATAATTGATAAAGAGTTTCCCCAATAGGCGAAATGATTCTGAATGGTTACAGCGAGAGTGGTAGAGGAAATTGCTTGCGAGATGCAGCCGGAAGGATTTCAGTCTATGATCACTTGAAGAACGGTCTCCTTCCAGGACAACGCTTCACAGCTGATCAGCAATGCTCTTACTTTTGGGGAAAAGACTACCAAGTGGAGATTCCAAATCACAGAAAAATGGATGTACGTATTTGATGGATTATTCTCTGCAGTTTTTTTTTCAAATGCAGTTGTCGTGAAAAAATATATACTGTCAGTTACTCAAGTGAAAACGAGGTTGAATGGAAAGATTGTAAAGTTATTTTCTCGTGAAGCAAGTGGTGAAAATAATCTCCAAAAAATTACTGCAATCGAGAGATGAGATTATTGTTAAGATCTTTTTGAGAGATAGGAATGCAAAAATTGTTCGTCGATCAATCTCATATACCAACATTTCATGCACTGCTTAAGTTATGCAAACATTGTTCTCATTTTAAAAACGATATTATCATTTAGGATATTTGTCGTATATTGTGGTGTGGTAATGGTGGATCAACAATTTCAACAGCTCATCCGGCATTAGAAGGCAGTTGGTGCGGCGGAGACAAGGTTCGTTTGACATTTTGATTGCAAGCAGTCCAGTGAAGTCTAGATATCACTGTTTATAACAGTGGTTCTCATGTTCAGCTGCTCCATTATCCATTTTGATGATCTGGCAGGCCGCCGTTACCCCCACCCCTCCCCCTATTAAATATGGAAATCATATATTGTGTTCAGATGACCATTACGTTCATTCTTACTAGCTCGTCTATGATGGTAATCGACACCGCTGGTCCTTCTCTTAGACCGTTGAGTTCTTCAGTATTGCAGTCGAATATGATTGCACGAAAAGTTATTGTCTGTGACACGCTCACTTTAAACTGATTCAGATGGATTCTCATTCTTTTTGGACGTGTTGTATTCACTCTCATAGCTATTACATGCGAATATCTTTCTCTTGATGAGTTTTTCTCATTCACTTCATCTCATTTCACTTTACAACTTCTTATTCTGTAGTATATACTATTTACTAACGACTGTTGACAGCAGAAATCAGCAGTATAACAGTCGAATTGAACTGCTCAACAACGTTCGGCAGTCAAATGATCATTTATAGAATACATTGTATAGAACGAGAATTTGACTTAAACTGTTGAGTGAAATGAATGAGAAAATAGTAGAAGAGAACCCTTTTGTTGATAAAAGCTATGAGAGTAATTATAACAGCAAGGAGAAGAATGAAAACCTTGTTAAAACGGCATTTAAAGACAAATGGATGTAATTTCAGTGTTGCCATCAACTACCTCATTTACTTATCCGAGATGAAAATCACCATCACAGTGGTGTTCTATCATAGCATGACAATTGCACTGAATACTATTTTCCTGACCCCTCCATTACCCTTTGACACCTCCCATTACCCAAAATGAGTAATTTTACCCCCTATGAGAACAATTGGCTTATACGAACTATGTATATATCAGTTTTGCATCTATCTACAAATTCATTTTCGAAGTATTCCCACGAATTTGCACTAATCGAGAATACAGTTCGAAGTTGACAAAAGAACTCTGTTTCGTTATCGTCATCAAAAAAATCTCATTTCAGCAAAATGAAATCAACTCGAGAAAATGACTGTACGAAATATTTATGCCAGTTTATCAACACTGTTGTTCTTCCTCATGAGTCTGGCTATTATGACCGTATAAAATTATCAGAATTTAATCGAAATCCTATTTTCTAGTATTGCATCGAAGGCGAATGCACCAATTGGCGTTATGGACCAAAACCGCTTCCAGTTGATGGTGGATGGTCAGAATGGAGTGGTGCCGATCAACGATGTCCGATAAGTCAATGTCAGATAACCGGAAGTATTCAGTTGAAAAGTCAACTGAGGACATGCACAAATCCTGCGTACGTTTTCCGATCAACCGATTGAAATGTCGATGCACTGAGAGGACTGAAGACGACGCTTGAAAAATTTTAATAAAGACAGTATACTTGAATCAATCTCAACTTTGGCCAGTGGAAGACAGCTTCACGTAGCCGAAACAGTTCTATTGGAAGTTGTTATAGGATGTTCAACTTTCAGACCGAACAACGGGGGGAAGCGATGTAAGGGATCAAATATAAGAGGACTGATTTGTGGTAGCGTGCATTCTTCATGTGAAGGATTGTCGAGATTGGAGTTTGGTACACGTTTATGTACATCCATCAAAAATGATCCTGTCAAGCCTGATCATCAGCTCAGCGGACAGACGTTTCTTCGTCAGTTTTTTTTTCACAATTTTAATCGCTTATCCAAATCCAAAACAGATTCACGTTCAAGATGTCGAATAAAGATAATAGTATTGTTTCATTTTTAAGTTATTTCACTAAAAAAAAACAGTTCAATTAACAGCATTAAGTACTGAAATGATGAGTGCATTCCATTAGTGAAGAGATGAACATCAGTCTCATATTAGTGATATTGCAGACGGCACTCAACCGTGTAAAATTTGGTGTCATTTGATTGGCACTGAAATGATACGGAACAAGGGGCAATATCCAGATGGATCGCCTTGTGGTGTTGGCGAATACTGCATTGGGGGAGCTTGTTTGGTGAGCGCGTTTGCACATTAGTGATCGACAAAACAATAGTCACTCTAAAATAACGTTATTGTCTTCATGATTTGAAGTTAAACTGTGTATAGAAATCATTCATAAAATCATCGTTTAATGTGAAGTGGTTCAGAAAACAGTCTCACCGTGTCGAAACTTACTTGGTAGGTATTCATTATATCCTGGCGACCGGGAAGGTAGTCAAAGTGATAAAAGGAACAGATTTCGTAAAAGAAGTTAATTTGAGTTGGCCATCATTTAAACAAATGAAGTGAATAGCGCAACGAATCTAATAATCAGCGCAAAGTTCGGCGACATTTTCATATAATTCAGGCATTATCTTGTGACAATCAAGCAGTGGTGAGCGATCGGCGAGATTGTCCACAAACCGATGCAGAGAGCTCTAAGGAATCGGAGTGGACTGAATGGCAGGAATGGTCCACATGTTCTGTGACCTGCGGCAATAATGGATCTCAGACAAGACAACGATCCTGTTCATCTTCACATGGGGATGTGAGTTGATCATTTATATATATAAGACGAGATAATCGACTGATATTATGAATTTCTATTGAGAATACTCTAGTTGCTTCCTATCATATCCACCAGCTTTAAGCAAACACGCCTTCAAGAACGACCAATTATGAGTCGAATAGAGTGCACGATGAACGTTGGAATGATTATATTCTTAGATTATCAGATTTTTCAGATTTTGGTGATCCGTGAAAAATGTTCCCCTCCTCGAGTAGATCTGATTAATTTGAATTCGCTTGAAATTCAGTTGAATACAACAACAGCCTGATATAGATATTGAATTTGAATACGGCTTTTTAGAACAGTTGCACTGGAGCTGAAGAAGAAGTTAAACGATGTGACCCTGAACCTGATCCTTGCGAGGAATATTCAGAGTGGACAGATTGGTCAACGTGTAGTGCAACTTGCGATGGTGGAGTGCAAACACGACTTAGGAGCTGTATGAGTGGTGAAGATTGTTCTGATGATCTCAAAGAAGAGAGAAGTTGCAATGAGGTTTATCAACGTTCTCTTATTTTTGAACATTTCTTTTCGCAGTTCGAAACCAACAAATGCAGTTTTATTGTGCAGCGATAACCATATGAAGAGAATCGAGATTCGAATTCAGGTCATAATTTTCAATTAATGATGGTCGTATAAAATTTGGAATATTTCATTCAAGGATGCAATCAATTTGATCAGTAATTCAAAATGACTGGCTAGAACTATTTACAGAACGAATGTCCTAAATGGGGTGAGTGGTCGGAATGGGAAGAATGCAGCGTGACATGTGGAGGTGGTCAACGAAGCCGATCGCGTGAGTGCAGTGATCCTGGAAAATGCGAAGGAGAGGGAAAACAAATCGACGGTTGCAATTCACATGTGAATAATAACTCATTAGCTCTTGTCATAAATCCGATAAAAGTCATCTTCAAATTTCAACAATTGCGAATGATATTATTCCGACTCGTTCAACTGCTTATTTCATCGTATTAGATGAGAAAATTCATCTGAGAGTGTTGGGGTGTGACATCCACAAAATGTTGATACTGGAATGAATTTCACCTTTTGCAGAACTGGTCACTGAAATTAAAATCAGCCGTGTCAGTCAAGAAGATATTTTCGAATGCTATTTACGCCAGCAATGCAGACATAGATTTTAGTAATATTCTGGTTCATATGAGAAGTTTCAGCGATAAACATGTTCCAGGAATGTATAAGTGAATCGTGGAGTGACTGGACACCTTGTTCGGTTACCTGCGGCAGTGGATTTCAGACGCGTGAACGTCTCTGCAATGGTGTTGCATGCGAAAACGGACACAGAGAAGCAAGAACGTGCAGTCTTAAGGTACTGTCTGCCTTGTTTCAACCATTTTACGACTTCAAAAACGCAATTTAACCTTAGTCAACTCGTATCGATAGCTGGTTTCAATCTTTTGATGGAGGCATGCAAACTTCAATTCTATAAGGGTACTTTTCGATAGTTGATGATTTTAGCTGAAGCGAACCATTCAGGAAATTAATTTACAATGCTCACATGACCAACCTTTGATCCTGTACTTTCTTTTGACTGCGGAAATCATTTCCAAACTTTTTTCATCATTGTTGACACATGAGTTCGTTTCTAACCAATAAGTAGTACTCATATACAAACTATCACCTGATCCTTCGGAATTAAGCGTAGGAGCTTGCTAATATAAATTGAAAACAATCAATTGAAAAAAAAAGAAAAACGAGAATAACGGGGAGCTGAAAAGAGTGGAATATGATGCAGAAAATTGGAAACTCTTGAAAATGTGTTTCATAGGATTGTACGACTATGGAAGAAGCATTCTTGTGGGACGAATGGTCAGAATGGTTCCCATGTTCGGAGACGTGCGGCGAGGGCATACAGATTCGGCAAAGAAACTGCATCACAGGTTGTTTATTGCATCGATAACACTTGATCGCATTAAATTACTCCAACTTTTTCGTTGAGTTGTTCTCTTCCACATTTTTATTTTATTTTTCAACATGGCAATCTCACATCCAACCAACCATTCAATACCGTCACTTTAAAATTGAAGATTCCTGCCGCTTCCTTTTGAGCGTATTTGAAATTGAATGAGTAATTGCAGGAAACTGTCCAAGTGACGATCGATCAATAGATCAACGTCGATGCGTACTTCAGCCGTGCCCACAGTGGTCATCCTGGGGTCAGTGGTCTTTGTGTGAAACTTGTGATGCGAATGAGACTCGTCAAAGGAAACGTGTTTGTGAAGTTGGACTTGTTCGTGCAGGAGAGGTGACTGTTGAATGTAAAGGTACATTTTAGTGCGCTCTCGTATAAGTTCGATGTCAGGAATAGTTAACGATCGCAGAAATAACATTAACCTTAAAAGTATTTCAGAAAAAATAACATTCATAAATTATTGAAAACATGTGATGTAAAAATGTGATAACGCAAATGAAACTGTTCATTGATTATCATCCATTTCCCTATCTCATTAAGATATGCGTCCAGTCTAAATGTGCGTACTGAACTCAAAAGTCATTTCAGGTGATGCTAAGGAGACAGAATCTTGTGAGACAACGTGTAACATCGTTGCGCGTGGTGTTAAAACGAAGAATATAGAAAAACCGAGCAAAGTGACCCACAAAAATGCAGTCAGCTCATCAAAGTCTAAGTCGAACAGTGTTTATGATAATTGGCAAGAATGGAGTCAATGTACAGTCTCGTGTGGTGGTGGAACTAGGCATAGGTTGGTAATCGTCATCTGCATTATCAATTAATCATCATCTGGACGTGGAAGTGAATTCAGTCCGTCATCGTGATGGTGAATCCGTCTTGGGAGTTCTGAACTGAAATTGCATTTTCACAACGGATAAAAATTGAAGCACAACTCACGGAGCAAGCTTTTCAGATTACGAGATTGTATCAAAGATGAGGATTGCTTGGCGCATGGGCCATCTATTGAAATCGAGCCATGCAATGAACTGAAGTGTGAATATGGTATAGTTGCTTCGCTTCTATTCGACAAGCTTATTTGTTTCGATGTTTTGTAGCTATTCGAGAACAATTCGTTTCAAATTCTTCCGCAATTCACACGGGTTTCGTGGAGCAATGGGTTCGATGAAATGTTTCCTTTCGACCTTTTGACCTTCGTTAACTTTCAGCATCAACTTGGTCAGATTGGGGTGAATGGGGAGAATGCTCATCGACGTGTGGTATTGCTCGACAGTCTCGATCTCGCAAATGCAAAGCCCAATTCGTGTTTCTTTGTGATGGATTTAGTGTCGAGCAACGAAAATGCAAAAATGCCGCATGTCCAATCATAACTGAACGTACAGAATCATCGTTGTTCGGTCAAAGTCAGTTAGTTATGAATACATTTTCAGTAGTAGCCAAATGCTTGCAGTGGCGTAGCCAGGATTTTTTTTGTTAGGAAGGAAGGGGGAGCAAATGATGGTGTAACGTTCGAAGTTTGGAGCAATCTTTTACTGAACTTGCGCCCGTGGGAGCCTCTGTTCGCAGAAAATCTTTGCAGCAGCAAGGCCTGCACGGGCTCTTTGGTGCCCAGCATAAATCGCGTACCCCTGGCTACTCACCGGATGCTTGATATGAAAGCTGGTGTTAATGAAATGTGATGGTTAAACGAATGTGACAATTCTAAAAGTAGTCGCAAATCGCATAGTCAAATTATTGTCAGCATAGTAATAGGGCATTTTGTAGAACCGAGATGGAGTGAGTGGAGTGGATGGTCACAGTGCAGTTGCTTTACGATGAATCAGTTCCAAAGACGCTATTGTGAAATTCTCGATCCGGCTGTTCAAGGATTCTGCGTGGGACCAGCAATAAAGCAACGCTCATGCACACCCACTTCTTGCTGTAAGTTCACTTCAATCATTCCTAGAATGTTCTGATCAATAACAGTCGTAATTACTGATGAACCTCATTGAGTTTGAATATTTATCCGGTGGTGTCGAAATTTCCAATGGTAATAAGGTGATATATATCTCGTCCCGAAAGGTGGGGTGACCTCTCCTCGTTAGCTTAGATACTCGGACTAAACAAAATTTTGTCACGACTACAAAACTGCGTTGGAATTCTGATGAGTTTCAGTGTCAGAAAATGGAGAATGGTCAGAATGGAGCTCGTGGAGTAAATGTTCAAGAGAATGCGGATCCCCAGGACATCAAGTTCGCAATAGGATGTGCTCAAATCCAGTTCCATCGAATAGGTATGTTTCTTTTTAAAACTATTTTTCCTTATTGCGATCTCAGCTTTCTTCTGTCTCACCGTAAGAGTATGGTTATCAATAACCTTGTGAAGCAGATTAAACTTTAAGTTGTCACTTTCTAACTTGATGACCATTTCATTCCGTATTACATTGAAGACACTCCATTAATTTTTCATCCCAATTTTTTTTGAGTATATTGTTAAAAGTCGTGAGTTTTTGCAAAACAGTAATCTCATTAAATTGCAGAGGCTCACATTGTATCGGATACTCATTCGATCAACGGGTTTGCACGCCGAACGTTGCCTGTGTTGGAACTCCGGTGAATGGCGCCTGGAGCGAGTGGTCTGAATGGTCGTCCTGTTCTGACAACTGCACAACCGGTCATAAAACAAGAACGAGGTTAGTCACAGCATGATATCAGTGATAATTAGATGACATAGAATCGGAATTCTTCGAACTCAGATCCAAATTACTCATTATCACGAACTGAGCAGTTCTCTATCAATTCAACATGTTAGTCCATTGCTTCTGTTCGATCCAGTGCAGATGTGTATTGAAAAGCGACGATTTGTTCATTATTCCGCAATGAAGTCAATGACTTTCGTTATCTTTGAGAGAAGAGTTAATGCTGTTGCTGGGGACATATGAGTTGCTGAGAAATGGCATACTGCAAACATTCTGGAATAGAATGCAGCCGATGACCACCGCTTTACATTAGAATCCATCAATTAGCTGAGGAGTGACGAGAACAAAACTTGTTATCACAAAATATGAAACGCTTTCAGGTTCTGCTCGAACCCACCTCCTTCAAACGGTGGAACTCCGTGTTACGGTTCTGATTATGAATTCACACCATGCAGTGACCATTCATCCTGTTCAAAATGTTAGTATCGTTTTTGCTCAATTGGTCAACTTAGATCAGTTTGACATTTGAACTTTGTTATCCTGCGATATTTTAAGTTTTATTTGTGTGTTTCCTTCTCCTATGTTTTTGTTATTCTAATTCGTTTGCATGATGCATGGACTGTTTCAATAGGTTTCAGTAAGATTCTAGAATTTACATGAGACACCGACGGTCAGCTAGTTGCGAAAAAGTGGTTCTTTTTTGTCATATTGTCAGTGGTATGAGCGAAACTACTGACATAAATGAGCGAAATCCACTTCCAAATTGATCTTCATGAAAGTATGGACGGTGGTTGCAGCAGTTGAGCTGAATAGTTTATTAACAGTGCTTGAAGATCATCGACTACTCATATGCATTTTTGAGAAGTTACCTACGGAAGACATCATCGTAGGTTTGCACCACTTTGCATGACTGCTTGATTGCACCAAAACTTGCAGCTGAAAACGGTGCATGGGGAGAGTGGTCATCATGGAGCGATTGTTCAGCAACGTGTGGCTTTGCATTTCAATCAAGACACCGATTCTGCGATAATCCTCGACCGCTGGCGAAAGGAAAACCTTGCTTCGGTTTAGCATATATGACTTCATTGTGTAAAACTGATTTTTGCAAAGGTATTCGTTTCATGAAAGATGAGATTTGCTTACGTTCTTCATTTTGTGATCACTTCACATATTCACTTTCATTTCTGCAACCAGCATGTATTGTATTTTCAGTTCAAACCGTCTATTTGTTCTCAGCAACTCAGAAAACATTTTCTATGATTCATTCTCGAAGAATTCATCGAAACTGAATCATTAACGAAGTTTTAAGGATCAGTTGATGGTCAGTGGTCTTTATGGAGTGAATGGACGTCTTGTGTTGCTAACTGCGGGACTGGATCGAAAACAAGGTGCATTTGTGAAAAAGGGAAATTGTTAAGGGGAATGTTGAGATGTTTCACTTACAAATGAATTGATGCTCACAAAAGTTTAGATGAAATGCGTTTTAAGCAAGTTCGTAATTGGTGAACTGAAACAAAATTGAGAATACGGAACATTGCTTTCGCTTTCAGCAATAACTAGAATAGCGTTAGTTGTAAGGAAAGGAGCGCACAATTGGACTGACAGATTTGATGATGTGATTTGCAAATGATAAATAGATTCGATAAGCTGAATCAGTATTCTTATGACATTCTTGCATGCAGCACAAATTATGCAGTACTTTTTATTTCGTTAATGCAATAACGGTTTGTTCGTTGCAATTTACCTCGTTTCAGATTTTTATTTCGATTCAGTTCTGTTCATTTTTCTGAGTTTTCCACAAATCCGTTACACATCACGACTTTAAATTTTCATTTTCCTGTCTTATTTTCTGTCGGATACCGTCTAAAGCAATGGTTCTCATAGGGGTGAAATTACTCGTTTGGGTAATTTGGAGGTGTCAAGGGTTAATGGAGAGGGTAGGGAAATTAGCATTTCGTGCAGCTGTTATGTTATGATAAAACGCCATGGTGCTCTTTAACTCGAGTTTGTAAATGCGGTTAGTTGATGGCAACACTCTTCATTCACCTATTTTCTGAGTATCATCAGCTGGTCCGGGTTTTCATTTGTTTCAACAGGGTGTTAATTCTTTTCCTTGCTGTTGCAATCGCCCTCATAACTCTTATCACCAGAACTGCTCTCTTCTGCTGTTTTCTCATTCATTTCACTCAACAGTTTAAGTCAAATTCTCATTCTATAAAACGCATTCTATAATTGATCATCCGACTGTCGAACGTTGTTGAGCAATTCAATTCGATTGCAGCGTTGTTGATTTCCACTGTTAATAGTCGTATGTAAATAGTATATGCTAAAGAATGAGAACTTGCGAAGTGAAATGATAGGAAGTGAATGAGAAAAAATCGAAAAGAGAACGATATTCGCATGTAATAGCTATGAGAGCAAATACAACACGTCCGAAAAGAATGAGAATCCATCTAAATCAGTTTGAAGTGAGCGTGCCATAGACAATAGCTCTTCATGCAGTCATAATCGACTGCAGTAATGAGCAATAGAACACTAATTTTCTCTGTAACGGCGGCTTGCCGGGTCATCAAAAGTGGTGATGGAGCACCCAAACGTGAGAACCACTGGTCTAAAGCTTCAAGGAAATGAACTATCATTTAAACTTATAAATTCGATCAGTGAGATAATTTGACTGTGTTTTTGCAAATGATGAACAGACTTCATGAGATAGGTCAATATTCTTTGACATTCCACTTGGTGGATGAATATTGCAGAACAATCCTGATAGTTTATGCGTGATGCGTGAAAGTGCTAGGTTATCAACTGATCGCATTCCGTAACGAACTACTCACCAATTGTTTCCATTCCAGAAAACGAACATGCACATCGCCGTCCCCAACAAATGGCGGTTATCCATGCTTTGGACGTTCCTCAGAGGCATCCGAATGTAAATCAGAAGATGGATTTGCTTCTGGTGATGATGTTGTTTGTTCGAGTGCAATCGCAAATGCACGATCACTTGAAGAAGAAGAGCAAAAATTCTTACCGATTAGCTAGAATATACATACATGTGTACTATGTGAATAGGGTTGATTATTCGTATCGCTACCATTGATCTGTTTTTTTTTTGTTGTTGTTATTTGGGATCGTTGTAGGCCTTATAAACGAATTATGCTTTAATGTTCATTTGAGTGGTGCTTGAGGTTCAACTCTTACAGAGTTACCGACACGAATTATTGGTTTGCGCAGATGTTGCTGAGTACTTTTGCTGTGCTCAATTGTTTAGTATCACCTTTCCGATCAAAGACACCATTCTCTTCAGTACGTTCGTGAACATGCTGCACTGGTTCCATCCAGTAAGCTTAATACTGATATTATTCACGCATTCGTAACTCTCCACCCATATAACCGTCCTCAGAATTGAATTGGTTGCATGAATGAGTTGCTGACGTTCTCTTCATTCGAATGCTCTCATTTTAACGACTTACTGATAGTTCAGTTATTTGGTTGGTCTGCTTTTAATAGGCTTTCTTAGTGAGCCAAGCATCTCTTTGAAGATACATTTAAAATGAAAAAAAAACAGTACCACAATTCTTGTACACCACTAACAACTATGTTTCACAAGTTCCACTGATCGGCAATTAATATAACATGCATCAGATAAATCGTGTGAGAGGCGACAACCTCTCCTCCATATCAACAACTGCCTGTATTCCGAATGTTTATTTAAATTATTACCTTTCGCATTGTGATATTACCAAGGAAGCTCCTTGACAGTTTTTGGTACACATGTTTATTTTCTAATATTCTGTAAAGTACGCGACTCATTCAAATTTGTTTCTCTGATTCTGAGTGTTTCCCTCGATTTCTGATTTTCCACAAAACTGCTCTTCCGGAATGATGAGCGGGAATTTCGCGTTGCTACTTTATGAAGAAACCGGCCAGAAGCTTCTTTGAGATCAGTTGAATGATGTTCCATGATATTGTAGAGTTGTTTCAACGATATTCACTTATTGTGTTGTGTAGATGATTGGAATAGTTCTAATTTTTGGTACATGATTGTATGAAGTGTCTTTCATTTTTGTACAATAATGGTGTAATAATCTTACGAGTTTACACATAAATTCTTTATGAAATGCGCTTCACAAGCGAACGAGTTCTCAACATAAAGAAGAACCTCATTCTGTGAATATTTTTTAAAATATGAAGCAACTAACTGATCGATCTATACACTGAATTCGAGACTGTTGAGCACCTACTCATTAGAATGCTCCAACCGCGATAAACCACTGAGAACGTTGCTAGAAATTTCATTTCTCGTTGCTTTATCATACTTTAAAATCATAGAATTATCATATCTACGTAATGCTGAATCAAACAAGAACGTCAAAACTCTCAAAACTGCGAAAATAAATGCCGCAACAGATTCCGATCTTGTTATTGTGCTGCTTCAAATATGAAAATGAACTGCGAGCAAGCAATCACACCAGATGTGCCTGACAACTTTTCTCTAGCCGGCAGCTGATCTGTTAAAGTAGGGAAGAATACTGTCCGTCGCGGATCCGAGTCTCTTATCCTCGATGATAGAAATTAACAGCATCTTCAACTCATATTTCACAAGAACATATGATGATCGTTGGGGTATTTTTCTGTACTGTCAAATAAACATTTGGTGAGTCGAATGAATGCCAGACGATTGCGAAAGGTTCATTGAAAGTCACAATATTCACAACAAAGACAACAAGACAACAATATACTATAATACATAATCCAATACAAATTGAAAGAATGACCAAATGCACAGAATATAAATAATTTGAACTTCACGAACATGTCACAGCATACTTGTCCTCTCATTCGGATCACCGTTCATATTATCACCTTCACGAATAATTGTCATTTTCCCGTAAGCATCATTATTTGTGCCAATTATTTCCGCTAATATTTTAGCTGATCTAAATTTTAATTTATGAATTTGGCAAAAGAATTTTAAAGTTATAACCGGAAGGTCCCTTTTCGGATCAATAACCGGAAAGTTAACTTGTGATACAAAATGAACAACATCTTTCTTCAAGAATCTGAAAGAGCGTTCACAAAATGCCCCAATAAATTTGAGTAATAAGTACTTGGCTTTAGCAACCGAAATGACACTACTCTTGGATGGAGTGGTACTTTGTTCATCAGGACAATGTGAACGATTACTGTTCGATTCATTCCTCACTGACCTTGTCGAACGAGAATATTGTGACATCACATTTACTGTTTGACCTGAAATTTGGAAGCTGCCTGTAAATGCGTCAATAACCAAACCACTACAAATGGCTCCACAGTTTATCCACGATTTCAACTGTAATTACTATCAAAATAAATTCGGAATTTCAATGATTGTAACATTTACAACCAAAACATTCAAACCACCTTTGAGTCGAGGAGTCCTAGATAGTTTTCGACACCTGATGATGTGCAGGCATATGCAACGTATATTCGGATTGATGAGACAATAAAAGTAGAAATTCAAAGCAAATTTTGTGAATTCCATAACATTTATTATTCCTCTAGTTATCTGCAATATCGCGGTCATATGAGCGCAAAGGCATAAATCCTTTGAAATGCTCGGTTGATAGCAGCTGATCGTTTTCTGTAGCTTTTTTTTCGGTGAAACATCTTTCGAATAAACGGAATGTGGATCGATCACGCTCATAAAGTTAAATGATTATGACTGGATAAAAATAGTGGAAGACAAGTGAAAAATGAACCTGAAAGAGTAAGTCTTTGGAGCGTTGATCAGAGACGAATATGGTCAGCGGTGCCGCTGGAATGGTACACACAAAGAAAAGAATGACAATTGAGAACAACAATACGAACAAACGCTTTTCTTCCTGTAAATGATTCACAAAAGTCAATTTCTGTGGATTGATTCAATGCTGTCCACAACGATATCGCTGATTTACGAGCGATTTGAATAGTTCACATCTAGATGAGCTGATGATACATCTTTGATCAGTCTAGTATGTTTTTACCGCGTGCTTGTACTTTTATATCAAATGATCGATTGTCAAATAATGGTTATAACCAAGTTAAAACAATTGGAATAACTGAAACAGTCAAACGGAATTTTCATATACTCGATAAATGGTATTATATATTGCAAATCAGAAATTCTTATTACATTTCAAAGAAAAAGAAGCGATCGAGGAAACCATCATGAATATAATGGTCGAACCTGTTCACTTCTCTCACCGATAGATCTTTGCTGACATTTACTTGCAAGTCGTTGTAAACGGTTATTTTTTGTGGTACGATAGGTGATGAGGATGTTTGAGTTGAAGTAAGCGACCAATACAAATGGCAGTAAGCGACTGATCGTTTCACGGATCCACTCGTAAACTTTAAACCACATTTCGATTTTCTCTTCACAAACAACGTATTCACATTCTACAACTCCTTCAGGAATCTGGAATATCGCAATGATTATCGTCACATCTCCCTCTAAAAAATTTGTACCATCAATTTTCTCATATTATTTTCCGGATACGTTCGAGTCAATTTCATGCAGTTTTCATCTCGCGCTTACTTCAAATGATGGATTATTGGGACAGTAATCGTTGGATTCATCAAATTCCTGTTAGCATTAAAAGATTACGTAACTATGTAACGCATATATTCACCCGAAATACGGCCTTCTTTGTCGCCCACGGCGCATATATACAAAAGTTCAGCACATAAGCAATTGCAAACAACCAAAAGCACATTCTCTTTGACCTGAATTCAGTAACATTTCAAAAGATCGGATTCTGAATTTAATGCACAATTGAATATTGTACGGATGACACCATCACAATTAATTAGAAGGATGTCAAGGAAGGAAGGAAGTGAATCTCGGTATTGATGGTCAAACACAGGCATAAGCTCGTAATGTGTTGTACTTGCTAATTAGATAGGTAAATGAATAACATACAACCGATTATAATCGATGTGAAGCAATCGGTTAAGCTCAAGAAAAACTGAATGGAAATGGCGATAAATGGAATTAAGGAAATGTGAGAAAATGAAATTATTTCAAAATGAAGAAATTAAAAGAGTTCGAGTTGCGACCTGATGTAACGATGCTTGAAAGGATGACACACGGCCATGTACTGACTCATTGTCAAAAAGACCACGATCCATACACTCGCTCCCATCAATGCGTTGACCTGTTTGAATACTTGTTTCATAGGTGATAATCTTATTACAGAACGCTCACTTCTTTCATAGTCATCCGAAATAATGACATGTGTGGTGAGAATGTAGCACTAGCTAAGGTAGTATGTGTTAATATAACAACATACAGCTGCTAACTAGATATGTGAAATGGTCAATGTGATCAGTTCAGGCTATGGTTTGTACGAGACCCGTTTCCGCATCTCCACGGGGACACCCACGGTGGCAGGGACGGAAAAGGGAAGAGCAGAAGTAGTTTCGTCCCGTTCCAGCAGTGACAGGGAGAGGGAAAGCTTGTCTGTCGTCCCAGCCGCTCGGGAGGCAGAAGGATCTATCTTCGTTCCTTTTTAAGTTCAGATAAATTCAACGAACCAGCGGGAATCCGACGTGTGCATAAAACAGTGCTGATGGATATGAGCATAATCGCCAATCGAGTAACCACAGTATCATTGGGATTATCGACAGTAACGTCATCTTAATGAATTGGTTCATGCTTATTGCACACAACGTTCGCAATTACTTATTCATTCTCGGTTGAGAGTATGTCCTGACTTCCGCGAAATACCGCAAAATCGAAAGAAATTTAGAATTCAATGAACATTAATCGAAAAAGTAGCTGACTCTAAGAATTGAATACTAACTTTGGAATTGGATAATAAAATGAGAACAACGAACAGTTAATTAACTAATTAATTGAATTTAATTTAACGCCGGAAAGAGTGTAAAATGATAACTGAATTTGTTCTCATCCGAAATGAGATGATGAAGAAGAAGCAAAAAATTTTGAAGCAGAGTCCCGCATTTAAAGAGGAAAATTTCGAAGCAATTAATGAACAAAATTCCGGACTGAATTCGTTTTTTCAAGCATGCATAAGAACCATAATGGTATTTAGTAACGGAAATGCGCCATTTTTCAAAGAACACAGTATTTAAACGATCAAATTTAGTGCTATAAATGCTTCAGTAAATATTAAATGAACAAGAAGATAGACTAACCAAATCAGTTATCGCGAGTACTATTAAATACGTATAAATGATGCTGACACGTCTTAATGAAGGATGTGTCAGTGTAATTACAGTCATTATATCGCCTAAAAAAAGACAATTCTCGGTGATTTGATAGTGAAATGCTCATGAAATAGAAGAAAAAAAAATCGTACGAATTGGGAACAAACTCATCAAAATCGCTCACCAATTATACCGCATACAATAATTGGTGGTGCTATATAAGCATAAGTAATGCGATTTAGAAGCGAAACATCACTAATTTCGGATGTTGCGTTGGCGAGTAATTGGAAATATGGTCTATAATTAGCTTGTGACGATTCAGCACTGATTCCGATTGAATGAGATTCGGTGATCAGAGTACATAAAGACTGGTGTGACATTCTTCTTCGTCGAATAAATGAATATTGCAAATTATCGTATATATGCAACAGAAATAACATCAACTGATAAAGCAGACACATAGGATAATATAAGTAGTGCTTCAATCATCATAATAAGTCAATTCGGAGCAGCAGAAAACGGCGTCGGGAAAATGAGACAAATTCGTGAAGAGACCGATAACGAATAGGTGAGTTGAATGATATGATGCCGGACGTTGAAGGATCAATGAAATCAACTGGTTCATTTATGTTGATTTCTAGTACATTACTATACTTTTAATTAATCTGCTCATAATTCAACAAATAATTCAAACATATATTGAACATGGACAGCGATACAGCAGATATTTGATTAGAACTGCAACCTCAAAAACAATAAAGAAACGTTGTCTTCTGTGCCGAGTGTCAGAGCTGTTTGCACAAGATATTCAGCCACCCTGTAAGAACACATTGTTAAATTTTCAACCACGATTCGGAATTGTGATTCTTAATGCAGTGGACATGAAGGGAACAGAACAGAAAGTAAGAATTTTTGATTTTTATGAAGATTTTTTGTGGCTTATGGACTATTCGCGGAAAAAGTATCTGAACATTCTACAGACATTAACATTCTCAACGCAGCCGGATTTGTGTTCTGCAAAAGATTTTAATAAAGGTTTTTTTTGGTACATACTTCAAGTGCAGAGGAAAATAACAGTGGGGAAGCAAATTGTACTGGAGGAAAATTCGGATTCTTTTTAATTATTCTGTAAATGATAAAATGAAAGTAAGAGAGAGTTCAGTAGGAGAATTGATTTCTAGTACCCGAATAAAATTTTTTTTATTCGGGTATAATTTTTTGACGTAACGGATGCACTCGAATAGCACCCATATAAAATAGCAATGCACCCGAATAAAATTTCATAGGTTTCACGTAACGGAATGGATGGTATGAATTAGAAGAGAATTTAGTTGAATTGAAATATGCAATGAAAGATAATTTACGATGGTAACATTTACTTGTGCCACTTATTTGGAGGTGCACTTCGAATGAACGAAGTGGCAAGCTGAACGGCTTCGTCGTTGCTCACCACATCCCAAAATCCATCAGACGCGACAACAATGAATCGAAGACCAATCTCATCAAGATCAACACGAACCACGTCAGGATGAGCAGTCAATACACATGCACGTTTCAGTTGTGTGTCACCGAAAGCTCTTAATCGTTAAAAGGATAAAACTGACTTGGAACTCATCGATGGGGATTAGTCATCCTCCATTAGCTTCAGTTCTCATTTGAAATCGTTTTTACATGAATTTCTCATATTAATGATTCATCCAGAATTCTTTATCATTCAAATGATTTTAAATTCGGTTCTTCTGACCACCAAAAAAATTTTAAACAATAAGGGCGCTATTCACAAGCATCGAATTCATGAATTGATCGCATCGATCAATGAGTATTCTCGAACGGCAGTAAAATGATCATTCTCTTTCTCAATGCAGCAAGTAAACTCAGCTATATGATTGGACGAGAAAACTATAACATATGTATATACATTAAAAACCTAGCCAGTCCTTTTCATTGATATGTGTAAAATGTCAAACGGCTCAACGGGGTCGTATAATATATCGAAATGCCATTCCTTTTAAATTATAAATTAAAGTTCGCCCATCAACCGAATTTGAACGGAGTGAAAATATAAAATTTCATAGGTGTAACGTAACAGATTGGCCACATCTTGAAAATTCCATTAACAGGATGTTCGTCATGAACTTAAAATGATGAAAGCGTATGGGATTGTACCTCACTGAGTTTTAAACTGCACTCCATCTATGTTTCACAACTCAAAACAGCTAAGAACGTTTCGAACTTATTCAATGATTGATTTCATTTCATTGTTGAATTCTTGAGAAGTAGCATCGCAATTCCTCATTCGACATTGGTTTGAATGCTCTATCCGCTGCATGACTATTAAAGAGCGATATCCTCGAAAACTGAATAACCTGGTAACCGAGAGAATTCCTTGCACTCGTTCGACACCATCCTCTAAGATAAAACCACCTGCATTCTCAATGCGTCGCCTTTCTTCAGCCTACAAAATCACCATTTGAAAACAATTTAGCGATTTTTCAACGCAAACATTTTCATTAATGTCATTCAAGAAGTGTATCGATCAAAATGATCATATATTCGGACGAACAAACTAATACAAGTTCGCATTCATACGGCCTATTATGAGTTGTGGTCAAGATATTCATTTCCTCATTCATAGAGGACAAGATTCAGGGATGGTGACGCAACCATATGGTGTAAGATGGAACATAATTATAGCATATGAAGCTGATAACCTATTGATTCATATATTTTCAGGCAAAAAAGTGGCCCAAAGTAGTCAAAATTTGTTAATTATTTGAGCCAAAACACAGGTTTTTGTCCTAATGAACGATTTTAATTGAGATGAATCATCCCTTTCCAATATAAGTAGTGCGAAAGCATTATGCGAAGAAATGGTGTGATACGAAGAAAGGAGTAAATTGAGAATAACGATAATAATCAATCAACTGGCGATTGAGAGAAAACGAAAGGCTGCAATGAGAAGCGAAAAAATGACGAAGTTTTCAATTTG
This sequence comes from Anisakis pegreffii, assembly GCA_035041965.1. Taxonomy (NCBI): domain Eukaryota; kingdom Metazoa; phylum Nematoda; class Chromadorea; order Rhabditida; family Anisakidae; genus Anisakis; species Anisakis pegreffii. Next base: position 30,879 of record JAPYMA010000110.1, on the reverse strand, counting down.
GCACATTCGACAGCTAATGAGTTGAATGGAGGAACATTCTGAAGACAAATCAAGCGAGAGCAATTCAATTTCAGTCTGAAGATGGGAAACGAAATGTGGGCGATGGAGTGACTGACTGATGTCTAGATATGTGCAAATAATTGAGCGATACGATAATTTGAATTCAACGTTTTTTGAGATGCAGTGTTATTGAGTATTTGTTTCTCATTGACGCAGTCGATTAAAGTCACTGAAATTTGATGGAACTCAAAAGAAAATAATAAACTGCGATGATCGGTGCATATATTCTTTACGTCATTATATCATTACTTTTCGACGTAATTCAATTCCGGCGAGCTTTTTGAGGTCTCAGTGAACCTCTTGAATAGCGCGCCGTCATAAAAGTTTGATCAGCTAATTGTAAGTGAAACTAGAGAAGTAAAGAATGCACATATCATGCCTAGATCTGGATCCAATGTAGAAGCCAGTCGCAATAATGAAACTGATTAGCCAAACATGCGAATTTAGAAGGAGAATTGTGCGAGAAGCACTTCATCAAATCGAAACATCATTATCTCTGCTTGTCCAACCGTTTTTCACAACAAAATCGTGACTTCACTCTGTGCAGATTGCTGAGTAGGATCCACGCTCAACAAATCATTATTTGAAACTTTTAACGGCTCGAAGAAATAGACGAAACTGAATTCAAAACAAGAGGTGTTAAACATTCAAACAGTAGTGGATGATTGTACTTTTTCAATTAGCGATGAATCTTCGAATACGCAACTGTTTCAACTATTTTTCGATATTTATGAATATTCAATAATGAGCATAACAATTTCATTCGATTAGAATGATTACAACTAGTACGTCAATAATTCATGCTGGACTGAAGTTCATTCAAATGAAAATATGCTAAAAACATTGTGAAACATTTGCGCAATGTGAAATTGGATTACAAACAGTTAGTGAGAGAAAATTCAGTACAATACTTGTGTATGTACAAATTAAATGTATATGCATCTCACAAACACAGACTAATCTCATCTGGTAGTGGAGAGGTGCGGTCACATTCATTCACATCAGTAATTTCCGTTATTTTTCATTAGCGAAATGTGAGTATAAAAAAGGTTGAATGAGTGGTTGGTTTGAGAGGAAAACAACATGAATACGGATTGGATGCGGGAATGCTTAAAATGACAGTCTTAATTCATGAACAAAAGAAGTAATTATTGCGCAGTGTTATGTCATGTTGAATCGGAGTCGCGAATCTTCCAATGCTATATTCTTTTCAATATGTATTTGCTATATTCCAATTACATTTCGATGAGCTGACTTCTTCATGAAAGCAAGGCATAAGCTCTTTTTCTTTCTTCATGTAATGCTTAATTTACAAATAATCCCTCAAACAGAAGGAAGCACGTTGTTACAGTGATCGATAGCATGGAAATCCATCGATAAACTGAGAAAAACTGTGAGGACCCCTAAGAAAAGTGCGACTAACACCTTACAAGGTGAAGGATCTTGATGAGATGAGATCGAATTATTTTTAAAGAACTGCTTTATGCATGATGCCATAAGTTATCGAATACAAAAGCACAATAAGAGTGGAAATATAGAGTGAGTGATATCTGAAGAGTCGGATGAATGAATGTGATGGTGAACTGCTGTTGACGAGCAACATGAGAAGTGCAAATTGACGATGAATTCGGTCTGAAGGAAATGTTATGAATGCCGAACATCTTGAAACAGGATTAAAGTTTGCTATGAAACTCTTTTATGATCGACTGTTGCAATCAATCAAAGAAATTGTCTATGTGAATTTATATACACCAAAACAACCAGAATTTGGTCCACCTAATTACTCGATAACAGTAAAACAAAATCGCTATCCTAATTATGTTGTTTATCTGCTGCAGTCCACACAATTGGGCTGTGCCATCTGCCAACTAACATTATAGCAATCAAAAAAAGGATTGTTGTAATTCGGAATCCATTTTACTGTTCAATAAACTGAGATGGATTGTGATTTTGTGAAGGCTTTATAGTAGTTGTTATTGTCATTAAACAATTATGATTCCAATTCTTGGAAAATCTTCTTGCAGTCAAATTTTGGAGTTGGTAATAGATAAAAAGAAGTGTATTGCCTGCGAATCTAGAAAATAGTACATTTTCATTTAGGGATTAAGTGGCAGTGCAAAGATGGTGTAAGAAACAATGGCTTCCATTTGATCTTTTTGTAAATTCTTGCCCACATATAAATGCATGCTCTGAAAAAAAAAGCTTCCAGATAGATTTTTGATGCATGTGGAAAGAAGTAAACACTTTCATGAATGCAACTGGATCATTTACTCAGATCGTTGCAATCATTCTGGGCACAACAACCTCAATTGGTTACGCTTCATTATTCACTACGGAAAAGTATTTATGTCCGTCAATTTTCGTAAAAAAATGGAACTTCAATTCAAACGATAAATTGCCAAAGTCCTTTACTATTTACTATGGCATCGCTACTCACGCCTTAACGTGTTGCTATTCCTATCAGTTTTGACGTGAAAAGCGATGAAAATTTGAAACACGCAGACATAGGGTCAAATTAATTTGGTGAAACTGACTTGAATTGATTACAAAACCAGTCACTGGAATCTTAAAAAATGCGTAATACGAGAACATCGGAATTCGACACCGTACAAAATTCAAGAGAAATCTCAAGATTACTTATGAAATGAATTTCATGACAGTGAGATGATTGTTGAGAATGTTTATTTGGGAGTGAACAAGCATTGATGCAGTCAAATCATCAGAGTTACTTGAAGTGAACAATTGATGGAAGAAGAGTCACCGCGAATCGATTAAATAACGTTCAAAAAAGAGAAATATCAGTGCTGAAAGCGCTCTTCATACCGCAAGTCTCTGCGCACATTTTCACGACGGAATCTTTCATATTAACAAAACTAGCTGTGCACTGGTATTCATCTGATAATCAAATATCAACAGTGATCAATTGATCTCTAACTAAAAAACTACAACTAATCAACAATAATCAATGATTTCCGACAAGCGCTATCAATGAAATTATTGGTCGATTCATCGATATCTACAACTGATTGGTTGTATCCAGTTTCGGAGAAAATGAGTATTTTAAAAGGTTTTGAATAGAATCGCTTATGAGATTTGATATGAGATCTTATGCTGAGCAATCATATCTTATTTCAATTGAACTCTTCTTCGCAATTCATTGCAAGCATCGCAAAGTCAACATTAGAAGTTAGCGATGAAAAATTATGAATCGCAGATCCTTTTTAGAGTAATTCTCAGAACAAAAATCTGATACTGGCTAGCAGATCGTGAGCTGCCGCTTATAGAACATCGCAGTGTACATAATAATAACCCGAAGGAGCAGTTCCCAATGAGAATTACTGAAAAGATTTCACATTTGATTTATCCGACCTCTTTCGTATAACTTTAGCGGACAGGCATTTTGCTTGTTGGCGAGCAAGTTTTTGGGAAAGAACACTTCGCCTACATGGAAGCATTTGATTTTTAGATGAGCAGTAGGAAAGTGAAGTGAACAAAGAAGTGAGATGTTGATGGGATATGCTAATTTTATTTGGTGCATTCTTTTAACAAGGTGCTTCACATACACTTCACTGAGGCTCAATAGCGCCTTCTTAACCCGTTAAATATGTTTAAACGAGACGATGTCTTTTATGCATCTTAATGCATATTTACCAATTTGTTTCTAGCTCGTCAGCAAAAGGCTATAAACTGAGTGTGCCGAGAGTGTTTTCCGTTGCACTTGCAGCCGTTTCACTGAAGTTCTTCAAAGCTACTCCGAATATTTCAAAAAATAATCAGTATGCAGAAAAATTTCACAAACACCGAACTCATATTGAAAGTTTTTTACATATGTGAAATCACCTATACTTTACTAGAGGTTCTCATATGGATGAAAATGTTCTAGAACGCTAGCTGAGAACGTTGATATGTTTTTATTGATTACATGTCATCTTCTACAACAGTGAATTGATAATCAAAGAATCATTTTGTGTTTAACCGAATCATTGTTTCACTTGCGTCTATAACAAAATGCTCCGGTCTATGTTATTGTCATAAGAACAGCTCACCGGAGCTAATCATACGTCTATACTTGTGAAGTGGTTTTGATGCGGTCAATCAACCAACCTGTGAGGGCTTGTGATCAGCTGATAGAGCAATAGCCCGTCCTTTTGGGTCGCACGCCACTGCACGAGAGTCCCCAACGTTCACCACCGTCAGATAGCGATTTTGTTCAAGTATAGCTGATATCAATGTTGATCCTTGAATTTTGGTACAGTACACGTCTTATCTGTTATGGATATCATAAAGTTTCTGAATTGAACTGAATAAATCGAGTAAATTTGCAGAACGATGAACATCAATTAAAAATATTTTCCGTTTCTTTACAGCTGATCTGATGATCTAATGCGACGCTTCTTCAAATACTTTAGGTCGTTTACAATAATTTAGCGTGAAAATTGCTAAATGCAAATTTTTCAAAACATAGCAACACAACGGAAAGTGCGGATAATAATGGGTTTTTTGGTGAAAGCAGGTTGCTAATGAAAAAAGTTTAAGAAGCATTATTTTCATCAACCGCTCAATCTAAATTCATAGTGCGGTACGATCACGCAAAGATGAAGCAGAACAATTTGATTCTATCTCTTCAGCAAACAAACAAAAACTTAGTGATAATTTTCCCACACCCGAAGTTGCCACCCAAAGGTAATATGACACCACAGTACTAATTCAACACCGACTGACCACAATTCAATGCTCTCAAAATTGCTGTTTTCATGAGGAAAATGAATTGCATTGCAATGCAAATTTATATGCATATTTAAAAAGGTTTTCACGTCTTCATTACCCTTTGCTGTCGTCGTCAACTATTTTCATTCATTTCATAGCAATTACAATAACAACTCATTACGAGTTTATGCCGCTCTTTTATTGCCAATATCACGAATATCATATTTTTCCCTCGCCGACCTCCTTTTTTAACCTCGTTTTTTTTGTCGAGTTATTGAGTACTATGTAAAAAATCGGAAATTATCAGTCAGAGGTGAATTGCCTTCTCGCAATAAATTTCATTATCGAATGATTGTCTCCTGTTATTCAACAACGTGAAAAATTGGCAGGCTCCAAGTCATATTAAGGAACAAAACAAAAATTTTTTGTGTTCAAATCATACGAAAAAAGAGTCAGTAATTGCGGTCAGGCTATTCTGCTTTTAAACTGAAATATTCGTCATCAAACAATACACACAGAACAAGAGAGCGAAGAGCAATTTCCTGCTTGGCTCTTCTTAAATGCAACTCCTCTCGCACATTATAATCAATTGAAAGCCACACAATTAGTGACGCCTTTCTGAAGCATTCATGTGGTTATGACTATGCACTCGATGAACGTATAAGCAATGAATAGTGATTGGAACAGCTTAAGTATTCTTTTATCCAAACACTTTAAGAGCTTTCTCGGTATAAACACTTAAGGGAATGAGAAAATATGGATGCATTGATTTCGAATAAGAACTGAACCATGTTTTTATAAGAGTGATTAACTGAACGGTCTTGTTCGCTCGGTGCCTCATAAATTATGCAGTAACTTAAGGTAAATTTTCTTTTTTTTCATTCTAAACAGCGATCGTTCGATCAATAGGCTAGAATCTTTCCAAGAACAGTGCTGAAAGTCACGGAAAGGTGGACTCTTTCTAGTGAATTTCAATATTCATTCAGTACCACAACTTATATTTGTTATGACACAAGGTTGTTCGTCACTCATTTGCAACCCAGTAAAATTACATGTTGAGCATCTTGAAACACCAATTGTAAACAGAAACAAATATGTTGAATCTAAGAGTGTGTTAAAAATGGTGGTGAAAATGCATTCGTTACATTTTTCCACTTGTACTCGCAGTTAATGAGGAGACATAAGCTCTAGTATTCAGTAATTCAAAAAGCACAGAGACAGAATTACCTGTAAATGAAGTAAGCGAAGGGTCTAGTCTTGAGATCGCATCATCAATGTTGTGCACTTCCGTCACGACAGCCTGCAAATGGAATTAAATGATCAAATTACACGACGAATGATCATCATAATGATTAATCCATCATGATCGAACTGGTAAACTATCATATAATACTATTCCATTTCTATTTAAACGTCGAAAGAAAACGGCAGATTAAAACCGTACAATGCTGATAAAAGACGAGGAATTTCAATCTATATTTCGTCGTTAATAATGACATTCTTACAAGGTGAAATCGAGAGATGAAACAATGAATTTTCTAGGCCATTATTCAATGATTGTTGTAAAATTACTCGATGAAGGATGTTAGACAACCAAGAATGCAATTAGAATGAAATTTTGATGCATAGAAAAAATATTTTATGTTTCGCGTTTTCGTATATTTTCGGTCATCCTAATATAGCTTGTAGTAATGCATAAATCCCACTCACTTAATTGGGCCCTTCAAAAGCCCATAACTGACTGTAGACATAACCCACTCTTGAGCTGAATTCAAATCTTCTAACTGGCCTTATTCGATAAGTCTTTATTGCTGGATTGTTTACGCGTTATCCCTTTCCTCAGGAGCATTCAACAGAAAAAGAATACGAACAAAAACTGCGAATTTTATTGATGATCATGAGAGAAGAAATTCAATTGTGGAATTTCATTTGGAAACGACGACAGTTATCGAAATTTTAAGAGAATTTTGCTTGTTGTCGAAAGAAATGAGTGTGTTTTTTCAAACTGAATGTAAATGTGCATCGCATGATCCACTTGATTAAGCCAATTACATAGTCAAGCTTTTCTGAGCAGTTATTCTGAGCGTAATGAACTCAATTGAATGTATCTTTCAGCATCGCAGTCTATCGTCTTCACATACACACTTGGCCAATGAAAACGGGACCTATTCACTTGCATATCTAAATAAACAAACGTTTCTGTGATGAATGGATTCGAAAGTTTTAATCGAACTGAAATTAAAGAGTGAATGATCAACATTCACCAATGAGTCTTGTCATCAGTAGTAATCATGAGATCATCAATCTTGATCATTGCGTTGAAACAGCTTAAGTCAACATCCAAATGATGAATCGCTGTTAATACTATCATCGTTATCATTCATTATTTACAATCAAGGTATATTTATTGGCGATAGGTAAATCAAATCGTAATCAACAATATTTTCGAATGTGAATGCAACATTACTTGATGCACCTGCAGACAATTATTTAAGAGCATTCACCTACCTATCAAATGAACCAAATATATCCTATGATGCAGCCTACGATCTCACCCAAACGACTGACATTCGTTTGCGTTCAAATATGCCATATAATCAGACACCGCTTTTAAAATACTCCCAAGTAAGCATTAATTTTTAACGAAGCAACTTTAGCAAAACAAACATTGCAAAAGACAAACCAAGTTCACCGATGAGAATTTGCAAACTCTTTGGCCAAATTAAATGTTTTAACGGCTATGAACAGCATATTAATCCCCGTTTCTAAAACATTCACATCGTGCTATTCACGTTTACATAATGTTGCATTTGTTCACTTAGAACAAAATCAATTCTCAGTTTATCAACCAATAAACAATTAATTTTAATAACAACTTTATTTTCGGAATCTCCATGGAACTCATCCTACACTCACCCAAGAATAGATATTCTGAACGATGGATTTCCTATTCCTAGAGGAAATGGAAATGCTTCAGGGTCACTATTTTATGACAATTTTCGAGTGTCGCTCATTCACTAATGATTTTGACGAACGACGTTTTTTTTTCATTTATTTCAGCGACTAGAATGCTGAGAATGCTTCCATTTGAAAGGGCTGAAAGAACGACTCATCGAAAGCAAAGCAAATGAATAGCCAACGAATTGTCTTCAGAAGATCGGCACAATCGCCTGTTACTTGAAATAGGTAAAATCGAGTTGTTGAACGACGCTGAATCCCAATGAGTCATTCAAATCCTCCTTAAACAACATACCAATTTGTCTCGTTCACAACTCCGATTTACCTTTTATGCATTCAACAAAAAATCTTCGCTAAGCGCTCAATTTCCAGCCCAGAACATCATGATGAAATTGGCTTTTCCCCATTAGAAAGAATATTTTGCTAAAATTGGATTAACATTTTGCATTGCTTAGCAATTTAAAGACAGCTGCACTCCATCTTACTCTTGAACACGACTTGCTCAATACGAACAATTAAAAGCGTGAATATCGCTCAATCAGTGCTTCTTTTCAGAAATTTTAGCAACATCTCCAATAGCGTTCCACATAATCATATTTCAACTGGCAATAAATAACGTTTCCATTAGTGCGAATTAGCATGCAAGTGAACACAGGACAATGTGATTGTTCTAGAACGGTGATGTTCTAGATATCTTAGCAACTAATTTGATGAACAGCAGCATAGTTGCACGGCACTTGGGAACGCTCCAGATACATTTCGTTCACAATAACTGCGCGCACAAATTTGCTCATTTGTCACTGAGCTCAAGCTAAAGTTACATATTTCTGGGGAGAAACCTATGGCTCATTTCATGAAGGTGCAAATACAGCAGGAAATTATTCAAAAAATGTCTTTATGTGAATGAATTATAAGTGCGTTTATATGCAAAAGTCAGGCAGGCCATATTTACAAAATAAACAATACGAAAAAGACTTGAATGATGCACCACATCATTCTGTTAGGTTAGCCGAAAAAGTCTCATTCAATGCATATGTAGTTCAAGGAAATACCTGAGTTACTGTGTCGTATGCGTCAACCGCAAGACTTTGTCGACGTGCATCAGGTCCAAATTTCAGGAGTCGATTGCGAATGGCATTTGAGAAATGCTCTTCCAAGTACTGAGAAACAAACTGAAATGAACTATAAGCTTTCAACAGCGCACTCGCATCGAATTTGTTAATTAAGATATTTTCACCGGCTCAAAAAAATCTATCTTTACATACGTGAAAAATCACCAACCGGTCCGCCGTGTCCATCAAAGATACTAAATATTGAAAGGTTATGATGTGGATCATTCATATAATGCATTCGGTCTTCCATATATGGTCTTAAACCGCAACACGCAAAAAACGAAAAATTTTGATGCTTCCATCGCCACGTTCCACCCGCTAAAAATTGATTAGATTTTTCAAGAATTGACTTGAAACATTACTTCGCCCACTCATTGATTATTTCAAGTTGATTATTTCAGTGAGAGTAAGATGATGAAGGTGTAGAGAATACTAGCAACTCTATTTAGCGAAACGTAAAAGATGTCATTGAGATTTGGCAATACACAAACGAAAATGACTTTAATTCAATGACGGAATCGATCGTGAACGTTCTTGAAGTTGATGAAAAATAGCTTCAAAGCAATGTTTCCCAATGCAGGCGATATTGCGATGCAACAGGGCGCTGTGGTCTCTCATTTCATTGTGGAGGCAGTGAACATAAACAGGGGAAGATTCAATTTAGCAACCGAATTACGACGGAGAATTTCAGTGACAAGTTTCAATAACTGCACAATTTGCAAATATTACCAATTTTCGTTGCTCAACATTTCGAAGATTTTTTGATTGGAATTCAACGTTTGTGATATTGTTATCATGATCTCTGATATGTCACCATTAGAACTGTTTGGAAGACAAGTGGTATCCTGCTACGGAATCTACTTCAGTGCGGTACTATAGTTGAAGACATTGCTGATATTGCTATTATCACTGCTGGTACCGTCGACATTTTTAGAAATTTTGTCTTTTTTATAGTTATTAGCCTGGTGAGAAAGACGAACCCACAATCAGCGTAGTGCTTAATTGAATTCGACGAGGGTACTGCCAAGAAAATTTGTGCAGATGGGAGCGTTGGCTAGGAAAAGGGTGGGAAGCATTGCTCTTAAGTTATTTTCTTTGATCACATTACATTTGCGAAATTTCAGTGTTCATATGATAATCGCAAGCCTTGTCATTCATTGCAATTGAGCTCGTCTTGTTAAAATGTTGCTAACAAAGAATGTAGAAATTGGCTTGAACTTACGAAATTTTGGAATATCACTGAAACCACGATTCATGAATTTAGGTGGTGTGAATTTGTATCTCTCTACTATGGTGCAGTGTTCAAGCTTCTGACCCTGCATCAAGGGCCTATATCTGGAAGTAAGCCATCGTGTATACATCAAAAAACCACCAATAACCACTGAAATGTTTATAGCTTCATTTCGATTTCAGCACGATAAGCCTTTCATTATCAATATGATTTGTTCACATTTGCTACTGATTTATAGAGCGTTAGAATAGTCGAAAACAGGCTTCAGGCATATTCGCATCCGTACAGAATATTCATTTCAATATTTATCAAAACTACTCAAAACGATGATTATATTTGGGAAGGAATTTATGAAATAGGTTCGCAGTGTGATGATCAAGTTAATGCTTGACGAATTCATTTCCGATTCGTCATCAATAAGACAATATAAGATTCCTGGATTGTGATTCCATTCGTAAGCTAGGATGTTTCATTCTACTACTAAGTGGTCCCTGGTCCATACTAAAGTATAGAATTAAGAGGAAGATTATTTTGAAAACAGACATAAAAATCACCTACATAAAATTATGAGTGTTTCGTAGCGCAGAAAAATACTGAGTAAGAAATAATGTTTTGCAGTGATCGTTACGAGTAATGCACCAACAAGCTTTGATGCATTTAGTGCCATTTGTCGTAGTTATTATTGCTTCAGTGAATGATGATTATGACCAGTTCAGAAAGCGTAATTTTTGAGCCACAATACGATGGATCGGCTGTGAAATTCGATCGATCTGAAATCTATCCAGAAGGTAATTGAAAATGCTCGAGCGTGATTAAACTACAAGCGTATATCTGCACATCATTCACGCTCATCTCAACCACTGTAAACGACACCAATTATCAAACCATTCAATCGATTCTTTAGTCATTTATCTACTTACTCAGCTAATTAATGTACATTTCGCACATAAGCCTCTTCAAGATCACAGTTGGCTGTGCCTTTCCTCATCGTTTGACTGGTGATTTTGCATGTGTGTTATCGCTATCTCAATTTCGCTCGGCCCGACCCCCCTTTCCAATTCTTGGCCACCGCTTCGGTACCTCTCCCCCTAACTATATTAGTTAACATTCGTTACCCCCTCAGCCATTTTTATGCTTCCTCATCACCTACTGTCACCCCTCATCACCTTCTTCACCTCCCTTCTCCCATCAGCCTTTTGGTCCTACGACACCACCGGAAGCATTTGTCGTGCACACAAGCATTTCATCGCACGCACAGAGATTTGATAAGATCAGACCTTAAGAGCACTAACTTGATGTATTGTCAGGAATGAGCGAGTAGCATACCTCAGAAAAAGATGTTCAAGTCAAAGTTTCATCGAGTCAAAGTTTTTGTTCAAGTCAAAGTTTTTTCAAAAGAAAAATACCAAATGCAATTTTCTCATTCTAAAGCAACAAAAGAATGCCTCAGTATATAAATTTATTTTCAATTCTACCGCTTTTTTGAAGGAAGAATAGATGAAGATTATTACTTTGGTATTTGAATTATGACTGGAGTCAGACTTTAAGAAATAGATCGTTCATCATTGCATCCCATACAACGAGCAATGTAAATTGCTTTTGCATGCAGCAGCTATCAAAGACACGAAAAAATGGTACGAATTGTCCGAGTGGTTAAAAAGGGAGATTTCGTAATTCGTTATGTGAAAATAATCCGTGAGAAGAAGGATCAGTCGAAGAACTCCATAGGCACAATTACCTGAAATTTAGAACAGCTACCAAATTTCAAACTTTAATTGCATGGTGATACAATATATAATACTTTTTTATACCAAACTACACTGATCTGTTTGCATAGTTTATCGCATTCAGACGACATCGAATTAACTACGACAAAATAAATGAGAAAAACAAGAAAAATGTTGAAATATGATGTACATATCCTACTCACATCATCAGTATCTCAACTGAGCATTTAAGATTGAATAAGGAACTGACTGGATCATATTTCATGTTACAACATCTATCTCTTGGTATGTTACTATAAATGATCCATCTCTATGCGAACTTACAAACTCAATAGATACACACTCTTTACTGAATGGAATGAACGCATATGCATTTTTTGAAATAGTCTTGCAAATACGCTCAAAAACATTTTCACAGTCTCCTTCAAAATTCGATCACTCACTTTCACAACTGAAAGCACACATCTGTCGTGAACTAATTTTGAATCAAACATAAGTAAAAAGTAATTGAAATACGATCTAACAAACGGCTAACTGAGCGATATCAATTGCACCAATTCAACTGATTGCGTTTAGATTGTTTGGTGAGGGGGAAGGAAGTTACGGAATGATGTATGACTATGAACTTGGTTGGTATCACAAATTGAAGACAACATCTATTTCAAATAATTCGTGTATCATTAACATTAAAGAATCAACGTATTATCTCATTACAACAACTAAAAAATAAACAAAGCTCTCAGTGATGTGGGTACTGCTAAATGAAATATTCGATCGACGATTGGATTTTTTCAACACTGAGTGATAAACATTGAAAAACGAATCTGATTACAACTCACCTTGAAGAATAACGAGAAATGACGGATGAATAACTTCCTGACACCGGAAATTATGAAGTGCGTCATATATAAGTTGTAAGAACTCTTGAATGCTGACAAAAGTTTGTTTTTACATTGGTGATTCATTCAGGTAAATGTTAATAATTTCTCGTAATCGTTCAAATGAACAATCATCGATCTTTCAGAACAGCATTGGTATAATCAATCAGTCCTTCAACTCAACACTTCCAATAACGAATCTATTGACTCGTACAAGAGATAATATTTCAAGTGATGTTATACCATGAAATCCAAAAGCCTTCCAAGTACTTATCATATGGAGTTTTGGGAAAATAGAACGTGAAGTCAAAATCGCGGCATTAGCCTCACGCGTAATCTTCAAACGGAACGAACAACAAAATTTGTCGCATATTCCAGAAAATATTTCATTATCGAATTTGGTAAATTTAGTATTTCGATGATTGTATGAAGAGTACTGTCTTCTTAGGAAAACATTCAAATGTTTAACGAACCAATGAAATCAGAAAACTGATTTATAGCAGTATCTATTGCTGAACATAAGTGATATTAACTGTTTAGATCATTTGAAACAGAAGATGAATGTTCAAAGGATGTTTACATTAATTTATGAATAGAGCAGCGCTTGTCATACTTCACAAAATTATGTGTCGATATTGTTGATTATGAATTCTTCAGGATTTTAAGTCAACAGGAAGCAACGATTGTTTTCTATCCTAGTTCATTGAGCATTCAAACAGCTCAAACTTCCAACGTTGGAAAGCGTAGACCCCGGTTTCATTTCTCTGTTATTGGATTTTTTATCACTCAAATTTTTATTAATAATCTTAATCTTAATTGAATCAAAAAGTATCACGCTCTTCGATTTATTCTCATTCAAAACGCAGCTTAGCGTAAAATCAGACCCCCTCTTCGCCCATTGTCGTCAATTTTGATTACACAGTCATCCCTCCATAGACATTACTTTTGAAATTGTGCGACTGCAACACAGTTTGTTAACATTACAGGAGGTTTGTTAAAAATCATGGCCCAAACATCGATAATTTCGAAGCATTCCATTATTTTCCGAGTTTAGTCGTTAAATACTCTTAACTGAGAAATGGTAACATTGCATGATCTACCAGAATTTGAGCTACTACAACATGTTTTATCGGAATTCCAAAAAGCAACTAATTTTCCCTGTACCAATGCACACAATTAAAGAGCACTTCAACATCAATTCACTACAGAAATATTACAATGAAAGCAGCAAGCTAATGATGTGGTCTCAAATGCGTTAGTTCAAAAACATGTGCCTAGCAGATAGCAGTGGATAAAGTCGAACAACAGCTGCTAATCAATTAGCAGTAGCTGAATTTGTTTTTTTACACTCTTCGACACTCATTTTGCCGAAAATTTACTAATCCTTTAATGCTAATTGGATTGAAATCAGATCGATGCCGGATGTGTGGGTAAGGCGCTCGTTCCACTATTTATTAATGACAGTCTTCCTGAAAACTCCTTTTGAGCGAACATTGCAAAAATTTTGTATGGGGTTGATCTTCTGAAGTGATTCAATAGATCATTTGAAAGTGGATAGATCGATCCCAAAAATGACCAAGTCGAATTTGCATTATTCGAGTGAAATTGCAGCATCAACATTCAAACCCAACAGCAAGACAATACCAATTCTGATGGTGGAATGAACATAATTGACCGAAAAAGTGGAATAGATGGAATTTTCTTTCATCTCATCATTCACTCATCAGCTAACAACTCTTTGAAGTCATCACGAAAAAACTCTCTTTAAATGATACGGCATATGGCACATAATCACTTCAATCCAAATTAATTGTTCCAGATCATTCACATCACTCTATTTCATGAAGTATTCATAATTCAGTGGAATACTTTCTGATATTTTGATGAGTCATGACTTGAAATCGATGGCTTATATTGTATCAGTATTCCACTAAATCGCATTCATATCACAAGCATCGAATGTGATATTCAGATTTAATAAAAAGTGATTTTAAATTCAACCAAAATTCCGTTCAAACCGAACTCGGTAACTGTAACAGCATGAAATGCAATCGTTGATTTACGCATAGCTGACTAAAGCCAACAAACTTCACTACTTGCTGGAAATATGGAATGTTGTAAGAAGATGATCTTCTGATGAAAGTGATTATGAGAAAATAAAATTGGACTGAAATGTTCTTCAGTTTTCATCTCTTGAGATCGACTTCAGATCACAATTTTTAAAAGAGAGCAAAAAGATACGTTGTGCTTTCAAGAGTAACGCAGTTTTCGATACTTCTCCCCTATCCGACAACACGATTGAAATAACAGTGGATAAAACCAAAAAAAAACGTTTGAACGAAATAAATGTAACAATGTGGCAAACTGAATGAGTAAGGTGAGTTCACCGCTGAGCTAGGAGAACAATAATAGCAACAAACAGCGTGATCATTACACACGATCGCTATCCATTTATTCGGATCAAGAAAGATAAATGCCCAGGTAAAATAGGCAAAATGAACAAAGAGTGAAATATCTTCATCATCACTCACAATCAGTGAACATAAAACACATACTTTTCATCGATACCTTGAGTGATGTTCTTCGGCGTTATTTTTGAATGCTGAATTGAAAAATATGTTTTGTAGAACTATATCGATAAACATCTCGTGTGTATTATACTGATCATTAGTGACGCTGTGTAATAATGAATATCAAACAATTGTTTTTGCTTTTTTAGTTGATAACAAAGCTTTTGTTGCTTCTATCGCATAACTCCAATGCATCTTTTTCATTACAAGAATCGTAATTTTGTATCAACAAATAAACATATGATTATGAAAGTAGCTGTCTGAGTTTCTTTTTCATAACATTTTCCCTGTTTGCATCCATTTGCATGAAACTTTTAGATTTCAAGCAATGAAACTCACACTTATTTCAACAAACTAAAAAGCACTTAGGATGAGTGGGATGGAATTTATATTAATAGAATCTTTCGTGAACACATGGGATGGCCACCACAGTGTAAAACACCATTAACTTATCGCACTTTGATTTTGCCATTATTTGCAGTCAGTTCTTGCTACTGAAATGCGATTAGTGACAAATGATTATGAGGCAAACGATATATTTTATAATCAGTCACTTTCATCCCGAAAATTACTTGTTCAGTGCAATGCATCCACGACTCTTCTTGAATGAGAATATCACTTGATGCAGCGGTACAGTCCGCCAAAAATTTTCCGTGAAAATCTGCTAAATACATCTCAGTTGGAATAGTTGAGAAGTGAAGTTATTTTGTTGTTATCAGTTACATCTCAGCTGCAACAAGTTTGCTATGATCAGAGAATTTCAAGATTAATTACATTGAATTATCGTCAAATTGACAAGAAGTTATTCATCATCCAATGACGTAGGTAGTATGCTCGTGATCAGTTGTTTTATGAAGATTTGCTGAGATTTTAAAAAGAACATTTTCGATGGAAACTCATTGCATATTAGAATAATGTTTTTCCGTTTCATTTGAAGTGGCATTTTGGACGCTCATTTGGAGAATTTGAATTTTTTACAAGTACTTCCTGCAGTTGTTTAACACTGTAAAGCGACTGCTAGCAAACGATTCTCGGCAGACAATGTAAATATCTTGAATGTACGACGATACTTTTTAAAACCCTTATATCTCGAATGATGCTTCTAAGACTTTCACAAGAATGAGATCGCCAAGACCATCGAAATTGTGATTATTTTTATTCTCTTATTTGGTCGAATATACACATCAATTTACATCAATTTATCGGAGATAGCCTAATTTTTAATGGATAACTCTGATTATTATTAAGGAGATTCACGAAAGCAATAAAGCAATAGAATTTTGTGGTAATTTTCAATCATCCTTCACCATAACGAGATTCGACTATCGTTATTCACCATTGATAAATTCGTATTTCTTCCATTGAATCGCTCGCCGTCATTCAAAGTAATCGATGAGTTTGTCATCACTGAAAATCAGTTTTCATTTCAGTTAATGAAAACAAGCATAATTCGATTGAAACATCCATTCTCAACAGAGACTGTTTATTCAAATTGCTGGGAAGATGAAAACAACTACTTTTTTCATGATGCAGCACTTAATCTATCGTCTCATAAACCGTTTAGCTAGGTATTGAACAGACAAGACAAACTCAAATCAACAATTCTAAGCAACTGAATTGATCACTCATTTCAGCTGATAGTGAGATATGTTAATTGTTCTATTTCACTAGTACCAGTAAAGAAAACCGATACCTTCTTCAGCATCGAAAAATTCCTCTGATTCACCAATCGAAGTGTCTGTGATCGGTTGTTCAGTAATTTCTGAATGCATTTCTGGAATCACAATCGAACTTGGAATGATGGCATAGTTTTGTTTACTTCTTGTATCATTAATAAGCAGGTAATCCTCCACAAAATCGTTGTACATTGTTGACACTGAAGTTTTAATTCCTGGTACCATTTCCGAGATGAAATTCGATGTGATATTCATCGAATGTTCAGCTGGCATGTTCGCGCTGTCGATAGTTAACAGTTGTTCTTTCGTTGCATTGAATTGCGGTCTATTTACGGTGTCTAAGTTCGGTTTCTTTGAAGTACTGGAAGCTGAGATATTCATCAAGGGCAATCTTACAGATGCATAGCTTGATGACTCGTTGATGCCAACCAATGTGTTTTCCGCTGAGAAAACTGTTAATGAGGATTCATCGAAAATAGGAGTCTCATCCAACACGTAATCCTCATGTTCACTGATTGTTGCGTTGAAAGGATTCTCTGAAGAATCGCTTTCATCATCATCATCATCATCGTATTCCAATGGTCTTTTACGCTGCTCATATCTGAATATCTCAGTGGTGAAACCGTCATTCGCTTTGATTCGTACCGTGAATCGGTTCGATGGTGTTGTCGTTTGTTCGTAACTTAAATTTTCATCAGAACTTTCCTCTGAATTATGATCATTCACATCTTTATTTGACCGCTCCTGCTGTATTTTTGCTGTTGTTACCAAATCGATTTCTTCTGTCTTTTCAGCGACTTTGATTTTATCGGAAGTACGGTCAGTAAATAGCTTGACATGATTATTCATGAGAGTGCTGTAAGAAGTTGTCATAAATGATGTTTTTTGACTTGTTCTTGTTGTCGGTGATGTTACTGTTACTGATATGGTGTTGATTAACTGTGGTTGGGTCATCGTTTGTTGGTCACTTGAAACTGATGAAGTTGGTGATTGCTGTTCGTAAAATGTTGAGTCAGCGTTGAATGGTAGCGATTCGAGTTGTTCATCTGTTATCGTATCAATCAATTCTGGACTATCAGAAGGCTCCGTGATCTGGTTATCACTATCGTTATCATACGCACTTTCGCTGCTGCCCATTGACGACTGTACCACCTCATTGCTAGATTCCACCCGAAAGATTCTCCTCATTGGTGAGGCAGTTGTAGTGGTTTCTCGAGTCGTTTTCATAGTTGTCGTAGAGGTTATGGACTGAATATTTTTGTTAAGCGCTTCATATCGAAAGACACCGTCGTAATAATAGATCGCGTGAGTTGCATTCGTTCGAATCGGAGGCAAGATTGGCTTTTCACCCAAATTCAGCGGTGCGTTCACGAACATTGATGCTACAAAACGACTTAACATCACGATCATCAGCATCAGCAGCATATCTGAAAAACATCGATTGAAAAATCAATAATTGGACAACCGATTAATCATAATCATGTTTTTTATTAAGGTAAAAAAGTGAACGACAGTCATATCGACGGAACCAAAAGTAACATTAACATTCAATAATGACTTTGGAAGTGCAATTTTAAAAAAAAGAACCTACTTGAATGCAGGATTGGTGATCTACTCACCGCGTTCGAGGGTAGACCTGCAATGCGATTATCGTTGTAGCTGATCATAAATTCGAGAGATGTACTCAAGAAAAAGTGAAGAACTCTCGAGCAAAATTACCGTTTCAAATACAAATACGTGGAATAAGGGCAATTGGATTGTTAAGATACAGAATTACGTTTTTTTCTTTAAATGAAGATCTCTTTCAACTGATGATTAAATTTACAATGATTCTATATTAGAACCAATAGAATATTGTCAACATTGATTAATCAATTTGATTCTCTTAAATATGCCTGAAAATCAAATCGACTTCCTCGAACCAATAAATATTTCCGACGATCTGTTGGGATGGATTGCACCAATTTTTCGTAAATTCTCAGGGCTCACGATAATCCACTGCTGAAATTCACCGAATCCTTGTTGTACCAAATAATGCTCGAAGTTTCCTTAGCTATGAAAAAATTCATTCATAGCAATGCTCAATAGCCAATAAACGAGTCGTTCACGATAAGTGAATGTGCAAAAGAAACCTCCATGAAATAAGAAAGCAGCCGCTGTTAGGTGTAAATCAAGAAAAATTTGTATCGAATGGAGCGTAATAGAGCGTGGACATTGTGCGTTCGACTTCAGCACGAATAACAATTGTATGTGAAGTTGTTCAACGTAAAAAAAAAAGAATTTTGATGACCATACGAGAATAACGCAATCTCCGATTGTAATACCACATATGAATTATATTTTTCATCGTGACACGCTTTTCAAAACGAATTACGTATTCATTCAAACAAAGCGTTCAATCCTATTGACCACTACGAAGAAGAGGATGAAACGGATAGTCGTAAAAAAACTGCTCAATAACAAATCAAAAATTTTCAACATTTCTCAAAACGGAACGAGAATTTAGAGCGCATTTCTTGAAAAATGAATCGTTAATGCATAACGTGTTGACAATGTTGCTTGGAGACGTAGTGGATACTGACACATGAAATGCAATGGATGAACGCAATGAAGCATTATAGAAATAAACATGTTTGCTTGTTGAAAGAGAATAGTTCAAATTTATCCGTATTGCACTGAACAGGACAATTGACGGGTTCCAATGAAGCGAACCAAATTAATAAGCATGGTCGTATTTCTACAGCGAATGAAGCTATAGGAACTGACAAGGAGTAATATCAAACACTTCGCAACTAATTAGCAATTCAAGTGAGTACGGATAAATGACGAAATGCGTGCATGATTTTAATTCTACTCCAAATTATGGAAATGCCATGGTAACGATATTTGAGAATGAGAACAACATTCTGATTTGCATCACTGTTGCATTTATTGCACCCTTGAATTACCATTTAAACAGATCGCCGACAATTACTATGATATTTTAGCATGTTTTCCATCAGTGCAAACATGCTCCTTCAAGGCTCCTGAAGTGTCGTTCATTGCTGATGTCGTGATCGATCTATCTACGTTATTCACCTCGAAATGTTATCAGAAGACATTCCATAGATTGTCAAGACATTCACGTCACCGATGATACATGTATCATGCAGTTACGACAAAAATCCTTCCGCCAGCAGGTGTCAAACCTCCCAGCTTGGTCTTACTAGAACCACGCTCTAATCGACTGAGCTGTGGTGGTTGACGTTCCTGATTGGTGGTGGTGGTAACTGACCGAAGTTCAGTTGGTGAAATCTGACGAATGTTGGATATTCTTTGCTATTCCAACCGAAGAATTTTCAAAGTGGTTCGGAATAGAGTTCCGGAGTATCGAAACCCGATTCGGTCGCATTTTGAACGAACCGACATTTCGATTGCATGTCATCACCAGTAGAGATTAAAGAGAGATTATATAGATTATCTAACAACAAGTAATGACTATAACTAATTAATTCAACGAAATCAGACCCAACCGACTCCAAACTAATTTTGTTGTGTGATCACATTGTTGTGAATTATATGCATCGTATATGTTATTTTTAGATGACCTATGACCTCAGTCTTTCTAGTATTTTAGATGACCTCAGTCTTACCTTAATATACAGCGTACATAACATGACATCCATTTTCTAAAAAAACATTTACCATGGTGAAAACATTCATCATGGCGGAAGGCATTCATTTATTACGACATACTATTTCAACTGAAAATCGCATTTTGATCCATTTGATCATATTGCTCTGGATTACCAGCATCAGATATGTCCAATTCAAGCACCTGCGACCTCAAGTTGTTAAAATCACGGTTTTTCTTGATATTCAACTGGAAGAATGCTACTTCCGCTTTCTGAAATGCATATATACTCCGGAACAGAAAACTAACACCCTGATATACAGTTCAAGGCAAAAATCGCACATATATTTATGATGTCATAATGCTGTTCTACATATCCAATACATGTGTAAAATGAAATTGCCTTCGAACCCATCCTCAACAAAATCGGAATATTCGTGGATCAGAATATTGGATTTGAACAATTTTGGCACCAAGAATTCTTACAAGCGAATACCATATCCGCTCAGAACCTAATAACATGGGATATTATTTCATCCAAAAAATTTGAAATGCCAATATCGAATTGTATGGAAAAACCGACAGTCAGGGCAAACTTCTGGGCAAACCACAAAGCAGCTTCAGTTTATAAAAGGTGCATTGACACTGCTAAAGCAAAGTACAGATCAATCAATAGATATGCAATGTACTCAAATGAGCGCCCCAAGATGCGAGAAACACCTTCTACAGGCAAAACATTTTCAGCGTATACATCCCTTGTGGCTAAT
This sequence comes from Anisakis pegreffii, assembly GCA_035041965.1. Classification (NCBI taxonomy): domain Eukaryota; kingdom Metazoa; phylum Nematoda; class Chromadorea; order Rhabditida; family Anisakidae; genus Anisakis; species Anisakis pegreffii. The sequence continues at coordinate 9,580 of JAPYMA010000110.1, read as the reverse complement.
CTCCATCAAACAGCCATGCCGATCATCTTCAAATAAGCATTTAGGAACAGTCCTTACATATGTAACCATTACGTGAATCGGTGCAACCTTTAATCAAAAAAAAGATATCTATGCATCATTTCTGAGTACCGTGTGACCAATCAAGTACGTCAGCCGCCATAGCTCAGTCGGTTAGAGCGTGGGTCTAATAAGCCCAAGGTCGCAGGTTCGACCCCTGCTGGCGGCAAATATTTTGGGCATCGATTTGGGCCGTTTTTTACGAAATTTCACCGAATATCATTTCTGAGTACCGTGTGACCAATCAAGTACGTCAGCCGCCACAGCTCAGACGGTTAGAGCGTGGGTCTAATAAGCCCAAGGTTGTTGCGAACTCGCAACTTTTTCCTATTATTAATTATTGTTGGCGTCATTGCTATAACGGTTGACAATATCAGTGTTTACACGGGTGACATTATCAACTATTGTGTCAACATTTACAGGAGTGACATTATCAATTTTGTACAAGACTGACATTATCATGGCGTCGATTTACCATATTTACATGACTGACATTATCAATTAAACAATCGTTGACGTTATAAACAATATTTAATAAGAATCAATATTTACAAGAATATATATGAATATTGCTGTCTTAATAATAACAATTAGCACCAACAATAATTAATAATAGGAAAAAGTTGCGAGTTCGCAACAAAGGTCGCAGGTTCGACCCCTGCTGGCGGCAAATATTTTGGGCATCGATTTGAGCCGTTTTTTACGCAATTTCACCGAATATCATTTCTGAGTACCGTGTGACCAATCAAGTACGTCAGCCGCCATAGCTCAGTCGGTTAGAGCGTGGGTCTAATAAGCCCAAGGTCGCAGGTTCGACCCCTGCTGGCGGCAAATATTTTGGGCATCGATTTGAGCCGTTTTTACGCAATTTCACCGAATATCATTTCTGAGTACCGTGTGACCAATCAAGTACGTCAGCCGCCATAGCTCAGTCGGTTAGAGCGTGGGTCTAATAAGCCCAAGGTCGCAGGTTCGACCCCTGCTGGCGGCAAATATTTTGGGCATCGATTTGAGCCGTTTTTTACGCAATTTCACCGAATATCATTTCTGAGTACCGTGTGACCAATCAAGTACGTCAGCCGCCATAGCTCAGTCGGTTAGAGCGTGGGTCTAATAAGCCCAAGGTCGCAGGTTCGACCCCTGCTGGCGGCAAATATTTTGGGCATCGATTTGAGCCGTTTTTTACGCAATTTCACCGAATATCATTTCTGAGTACCGTGTGACCAATCAAGTACGTCAGCCGCCATAGCTCAGTCGGTTAGAGCGTGGGTCTAATAAGCCCAAGGTCGCAGGTTCGACCCCTGCTGGCGGCAAATATTTTGGGCATCGACTTGAGCCGTTTTTTACGCAATTTCACCGAATATCATTTCTGAGTACCGTGTGACCAATCAAGTACGTCAGCCGCCATAGCTCAGTCGGTTAGAGCGTGGGTCTAATAAGCCCAAGGTCGCAGGTTCGACCCCTGCTGGCGGCAAATATTTTGGGCATCGATTTGAGCCGTTTTTTACGCAATTTCACCGAATATCATTTCTGAGTACCGTGTGACCAATCAAGTACGTCAGCCGCCATAGCTCAGTCGGTTAGAGCGTGGGTCTAATAAGCCCAAGGTCGCAGGTTCGACCCCTGCTGGCGGCAAATATTTTGGGCATCGATTTGAGCCGTTTTTACGCAATTTCACCGAATATCATTTCTGAGTACCGTGTGACCAATCAAGTACGTCAGCCGCCATAGCTCAGTCGGTTAGAGCGTGGGTCTAATAAGCCCAAGGTCGCAGGTTCGACCCCTGCTGGCGGCAAATATTTTGGGCATCGACTTGAGCCGTTTTTTACGCAATTTCACCGAATATCATTTCTGAGTACCGTGTGACCAATCAAGTACGTCAGCCGCCATAGCTCAGTCGGTTAGAGCGTGGGTCTAATAAGCCCAAGGTCGCAGGTTCGACCCCTGCTGGCGGCAAATATTTTGGGCATCGATTTGAGCCGTTTTTACGCAATTTCACCGAATATCATTTCTGAGTACCGTGTGACCAATCAAGTACGTCAGCCGCCATAGCTCAGTCGGTTAGAGCGTGGGTCTAATAAGCCCAAGGTCGCAGGTTCGACCCCTGCTGGCGGCAAATATTTTGGGCATCGATTTGAGCCGTTTTTTACGCAATTTCACCGAATATCATTTCTGAGTACCGTGTGACCAATCAAGTACGTCAGCCGCCATAGCTCAGTCGGTTAGAGCGTGGGTCTAATAAGCCCAAGGTCGCAGGTTCGACCCCTGCTGGCGGCAAATATTTTGGGCATCGACTTGAGCCGTTTTTACGCAATTTCACCGAATATCATTTCTGAGTACCGTGTGACCAATCAAGTACGTCAGCCGCCATAGCTCAGTCGGTTAGAGCGTGGGTCTAATAAGCCCAAGGTCGCAGGTTCGACCCCTGCTGGCGGCAAATATTTTGGGCATCGACTTGAGCCGTTTTTTACGCAATTTCACCGAATATCATTTCTGAGTACCGTGTGACCAATCAAGTACGTCAGCCGCCATAGCTCAGTCGGTTAGAGCGTGGGTCTAATAAGCCCAAGGTCGCAGGTTCGACCCCTGCTGGCGGCAAATATTTTGGGCATCGATTTGAGCCGTTTTTACGCAATTTCACCGAATATCATTTCTGAGTACCGTGTGACCAATCAAGTACGTCAGCCGCCATAGCTCAGTCGGTTAGAGCGTGGGTCTAATAAGCCCAAGGTCGCAGGTTCGACCCCTGCTGGCGGCAAATATTTTGGGCATCGACTTGAGCCGTTTTTTACGCAATTTCACCGAATATCATTTCTGAGTACCGTGTGACCAATCAAGTACGTCAGCCGCCATAGCTCAGTCGGTTAGAGCGTGGGTCTAATAAGCCCAAGGTCGCAGGTTCGACCCCTGCTGGCGGCAAATATTTTGGGCATCGATTTGAGCCGTTTTTTACGCAATTTCACCGAATATCATTTCTGAGTACCGTGTGACCAATCAAGTACGTCAGCCGCCATAGCTCAGTCGGTTAGAGCGTGGGTCTAATAAGCCCAAGGTCGCAGGTTCGACCCCTGCTGGCGGCAAATATTTTGGGCATCGATTTGAGCCGTTTTTTACGCAATTTCACCGAATATCATTTCTGAGTACCGTGTGACCAATCAAGTACGTCAGCCGCCATAGCTCAGTCGGTTAGAGCGTGGGTCTAATAAGCCCAAGGTCGCAGGTTCGACCCCTGCTGGCGGCAAATATTTTGGGCATCGATTTGAGCCGTTTTTTACGCAATTTCACCGAATATCATTTCTGAGTACCGTGTGACCAATCAAGTACGTCAGCCGCCATAGCTCAGTCGGTTAGAGCGTGGGTCTAATAAGCCCAAGGTCGCAGGTTCGACCCCTGCTGGCGGCAAATATTTTGGGCATCGATTTGAGCCGTTTTTTACGCAATTTCACCGAATATCATTTCTGAGTACCGTGTGACCAATCAAGTACGTCAGCCGCCATAGCTCAGTCGGTTAGAGCGTGGGTCTAATAAGCCCAAGGTCGCAGGTTCGACCCCTGCTGGCGGCAAATATTTTGGGCATCGACTTGAGCCGTTTTTTACGCAATTTCACCGAATATCATTTCTGAGTACCGTGTGACCAATCAAGTACGTCAGCCGCCATAGCTCAGTCGGTTAGAGCGTGGGTCTAATAAGCCCAAGGTCGCAGGTTCGACCCCTGCTGGCGGCAAATATTTTGGGCATCGACTTGAGCCGTTTTTTACGCAATTTCACCGAATATCATTTCTGAGTACCGTGTGACCAATCAAGTACGTCAGCCGCCATAGCTCAGTCGGTTAGAGCGTGGGTCTAATAAGCCCAAGGTCGCAGGTTCGACCCCTGCTGGCGGCAAATATTTTGGGCATCGACTTGAGCCGTTTTTTACGCAATTTCACCGAATATCATTTCTGAGTACCGTGTGACCAATCAAGTACGTCAGCCGCCATAGCTCAGTCGGTTAGAGCGTGGGTCTAATAAGCCCAAGGTCGCAGGTTCGACCCCTGCTGGCGGCAAATATTTTGGGCATCGATTTGAGCCGTTTTTTACGCAATTTCACCGAATATCATTTCTGAGTACCGTGTGACCAATCAAGTACGTCAGCCGCCATAGCTCAGTCGGTTAGAGCGTGGGTCTAATAAGCCCAAGGTCGCAGGTTCGACCCCTGCTGGCGGCAAATATTTTGGGCATCGACTTGAGCCGTTTTTTACGCAATTTCACCGAATATCATTTCTGAGTACCGTGTGACCAATCAAGTACGTCAGCCGCCATAGCTCAGTCGGTTAGAGCGTGGGTCTAATAAGCCCAAGGTCGCAGGTTCGACCCCTGCTGGCGGCAAATATTTTGGGCATCGATTTGAGCCGTTTTTACGCAATTTCACCGAATATCATTTCTGAGTACCGTGTGACCAATCAAGTACGTCAGCCGCCATAGCTCAGTCGGTTAGAGCGTGGGTCTAATAAGCCCAAGGTCGCAGGTTCGACCCCTGCTGGCGGCAAATATTTTGGGCATCGATTTGAGCCGTTTTTTACGCAATTTCACCGAATATCATTTCTGAGTACCGTGTGACCAATCAAGTACGTCAGCCGCCATAGCTCAGTCGGTTAGAGCGTGGGTCTAATAAGCCCAAGGTCGCAGGTTCGACCCCTGCTGGCGGCAAATATTTTGGGCATCGATTTGAGCCGTTTTTACGCAATTTCACCGAATATCATTTCTGAGTACCGTGTGACCAATCAAGTACGTCAGCCGCCATAGCTCAGTCGGTTAGAGCGTGGGTCTAATAAGCCCAAGGTCGCAGGTTCGACCCCTGCTGGCGGCAAATATTTTGGGCATCGACTTGAGCCGTTTTTTACGCAATTTCACCGAATATCATTTCTGAGTACCGTGTGACCAATCAAGTACGTCAGCCGCCATAGCTCAGTCGGTTAGAGCGTGGGTCTAATAAGCCCAAGGTCGCAGGTTCGACCCCTGCTGGCGGCAAATATTTTGGGCATCGACTTGAGCCGTTTTTTACGCAATTTCACCGAATATCATTTCTGAGTACCGTGTGACCAATCAAGTACGTCAGCCGCCATAGCTCAGTCGGTTAGAGCGTGGGTCTAATAAGCCCAAGGTCGCAGGTTCGACCCCTGCTGGCGGCAAATATTTTGGGCATCGATTTGAGCCGTTTTTTACGCAATTTCACCGAATATCATTTCTGAGTACCGTGTGACCAATCAAGTACGTCAGCCGCCATAGCTCAGTCGGTTAGAGCGTGGGTCTAATAAGCCCAAGGTCGCAGGTTCGACCCCTGCTGGCGGCAAATATTTTGGGCATCGATTTGAGCCGTTTTTTACGCAATTTCACCGAATATCATTTCTGAGTACCGTGTGACCAATCAAGTACGTCAGCCGCCATAGCTCAGTCGGTTAGAGCGTGGGTCTAATAAGCCCAAGGTCGCAGGTTCGACCCCTGCTGGCGGCAAATATTTTGGGCATCGATTTGAGCCGTTTTTACGCAATTTCACCGAATATCATTTCTGAGTACCGTGTGACCAATCAAGTACGTCAGCCGCCATAGCTCAGTCGGTTAGAGCGTGGGTCTAATAAGCCCAAGGTCGCAGGTTCGACCCCTGCTGGCGGCAAATATTTTGGGCATCGACTTGAGCCGTTTTTTACGCAATTTCACCGAATATCATTTCTGAGTACCGTGTGACCAATCAAGTACGTCAGCCGCCATAGCTCAGTCGGTTAGAGCGTGGGTCTAATAAGCCCAAGGTCGCAGGTTCGACCCCTGCTGGCGGCAAATATTTTGGGCATCGATTTGAGCCGTTTTTACGCAATTTCACCGAATATCATTTCTGAGTACCGTGTGACCAATCAAGTACGTCAGCCGCCATAGCTCAGTCGGTTAGAGCGTGGGTCTAATAAGCCCAAGGTCGCAGGTTCGACCCCTGCTGGCGGCAAATATTTTGGGCATCGATTTGAGCCGTTTTTTACGCAATTTCACCGAATATCATTTCTGAGCATCGCGTGACCAATCAAGTACGCCAGACGCCATAGCTCAGTCGGTTAGAGCGTGGGTCTAATAAGCCCAAGGTCGCAGGTTCGACCCCTGCTGGCGGCAAATATTTTGGGCATCGGTTTGAGCCGTTTTTTACGCAATTTCACCGAATATCATTTCTGAGTACCGTGTGACCAATCAAGTACGTCAGCCGCCATAGCTCAGTCGGTTAGAGCGTGGGTCTAATAAGCCCAAGGTCGCAGGTTCGACCCCTGCTGGCGGCAAATATTTTGGGCATCGACTTGAGCCGTTTTTACGCAATTTCACCGAATATCATTTCTGAGTACCGTGTGACCAATCAAGTACGTCAGCCGCCATAGCTCAGTCGGTTAGAGCGTGGGTCTAATAAGCCCAAGGTCGCAGGTTCGACCCCTGCTGGCGGCAAATATTTTGGGCATCGATTTGAGCCGTTTTTACGCAATTTCACCGAATATCATTTCTGAGTACCGTGTGACCAATCAAGTACGTCAGCCGCCATAGCTCAGTCGGTTAGAGCGTGGGTCTAATAAGCCCAAGGTCGCAGGTTCGACCCCTGCTGGCGGCAAATATTTTGGGCATCGATTTGAGCCGTTTTTTACGCAATTTCACCGAATATCATTTCTGAGTACCGTGTGACCAATCAAGTACGTCAGCCGCCATAGCTCAGTCGGTTAGAGCGTGGGTCTAATAAGCCCAAGGTCGCAGGTTCGACCCCTGCTGGCGGCAAATATTTTGGGCATCGACTTGAGCCGTTTTTTACGCAATTTCACCGAATATCATTTCTGAGTACCGTGTGACCAATCAAGTACGTCAGCCGCCATAGCTCAGTCGGTTAGAGCGTGGGTCTAATAAGCCCAAGGTCGCAGGTTCGACCCCTGCTGGCGGCAAATATTTTGGGCATCGATTTGAGCCGTTTTTTACGCAATTTCACCGAATATCATTTCTGAGTACCGTGTGACCAATCAAGTACGTCAGCCGCCATAGCTCAGTCGGTTAGAGCGTGGGTCTAATAAGCCCAAGGTCGCAGGTTCGACCCCTGCTGGCGGCAAATATTTTGGGCATCGATTTGAGCCGTTTTTACGCAATTTCACCGAATATCATTTCTGAGTACCGTGTGACCAATCAAGTACGTCAGCCGCCATAGCTCAGTCGGTTAGAGCGTGGGTCTAATAAGCCCAAGGTCGCAGGTTCGACCCCTGCTGGCGGCAAATATTTTGGGCATCGATTTGAGCCGTTTTTTACGCAATTTCACCGAATATCATTTCTGAGTACCGTGTGACCAATCAAGTACGTCAGCCGCCATAGCTCAGTCGGTTAGAGCGTGGGTCTAATAAGCCCAAGGTCGCAGGTTCGACCCCTGCTGGCGGCAAATATTTTGGGCATCGATTTGAGCCGTTTTTACGCAATTTCACCGAATATCATTTCTGAGTACCGTGTGACCAATCAAGTACGTCAGCCGCCATAGCTCAGTCGGTTAGAGCGTGGGTCTAATAAGCCCAAGGTCGCAGGTTCGACCCCTGCTGGCGGCAAATATTTTGGGCATCGATTTGAGCCGTTTTTTACGCAATTTCACCGAATATCATTTCTGAGTACCGTGTGACCAATCAAGTACGTCAGCCGCCATAGCTCAGTCGGTTAGAGCGTGGGTCTAATAAGCCCAAGGTCGCAGGTTCGACCCCTGCTGGCGGCAAATATTTTGGGCATCGATTTGAGCCGTTTTTTACGCAATTTCACCGAATATCATTTCTGAGTACCGTGTGACCAATCAAGTACGTCAGCCGCCATAGCTCAGTCGGTTAGAGCGTGGGTCTAATAAGCCCAAGGTCGCAGGTTCGACCCCTGCTGGCGGCAAATATTTTGGGCATCGATTTGAGCCGTTTTTTACGCAATTTCACCGAATATCATTTCTGAGTACCGTGTGACCAATCAAGTACGTCAGCCGCCATAGCTCAGTCGGTTAGAGCGTGGGTCTAATAAGCCCAAGGTCGCAGGTTCGACCCCTGCTGGCGGCAAATATTTTGGGCATCGATTTGAGCCGTTTTTTACGCAATTTCACCGAATATCATTTCTGAGTACCGTGTGACCAATCAAGTACGTCAGCCGCCATAGCTCAGTCGGTTAGAGCGTGGGTCTAATAAGCCCAAGGTCGCAGGTTCGACCCCTGCTGGCGGCAAATATTTTGGGCATCGATTTGAGCCGTTTTTTACGCAATTTCACCGAATATCATTTCTGAGTACCGTGTGACCAATCAAGTACGTCAGCCGCCATAGCTCAGTCGGTTAGAGCGTGGGTCTAATAAGCCCAAGGTCGCAGGTTCGACCCCTGCTGGCGGCAAATATTTTGGGCATCGATTTGAGCCGTTTTTTACGCAATTTCACCGAATATCATTTCTGAGTACCGTGTGACCAATCAAGTACGTCAGCCGCCATAGCTCAGTCGGTTAGAGCGTGGGTCTAATAAGCCCAAGGTCGCAGGTTCGACCCCTGCTGGCGGCAAATATTTTGGGCATCGATTTGAGCCGTTTTTACGCAATTTCACCGAATATCATTTCTGAGTACCGTGTGACCAATCAAGTACGTCAGCCGCCATAGCTCAGTCGGTTAGAGCGTGGGTCTAATAAGCCCAAGGTCGCAGGTTCGACCCCTGCTGGCGGCAAATATTTTGGGCATCGATTTGAGCCGTTTTTTACGCAATTTCACCGAATATCATTTCTGAGTACCGTGTGACCAATCAAGTACGTCAGCCGCCATAGCTCAGTCGGTTAGAGCGTGGGTCTAATAAGCCCAAGGTCGCAGGTTCGACCCCTGCTGGCGGCAAATATTTTGGGCATCGACTTGAGCCGTTTTTTACGCAATTTCACCGAATATCATTTCTGAGTACCGTGTGACCAATCAAGTACGTCAGCCGCCATAGCTCAGTCGGTTAGAGCGTGGGTCTAATAAGCCCAAGGTCGCAGGTTCGACCCCTGCTGGCGGCAAATATTTTGGGCATCGATTTGAGCCGTTTTTTACGCAATTTCACCGAATATCATTTCTGAGTACCGTGTGACCAATCAAGTACGTCAGCCGCCATAGCTCAGTCGGTTAGAGCGTGGGTCTAATAAGCCCAAGGTCGCAGGTTCGACCCCTGCTGGCGGCAAATATTTTGGGCATCGATTTGAGCCGTTTTTACGCAATTTCACCGAATATCATTTCTGAGTACCGTGTGACCAATCAAGTACGTCAGCCGCCATAGCTCAGTCGGTTAGAGCGTGGGTCTAATAAGCCCAAGGTCGCAGGTTCGACCCCTGCTGGCGGCAAATATTTTGGGCATCGACTTGAGCCGTTTTTTACGCAATTTCACCGAATATCATTTCTGAGTACCGTGTGACCAATCAAGTACGTCAGCCGCCATAGCTCAGTCGGTTAGAGCGTGGGTCTAATAAGCCCAAGGTCGCAGGTTCGACCCCTGCTGGCGGCAAATATTTTGGGCA
>JAPYMA010000109.1:0-38793 GCA_035041965.1 Anisakis pegreffii | reverse complement strand
AATAATAATACTAATACTAATACTAATACTAATACTAATACTAATAATAATAATAATAATAAATAATAATAACAATAATAATAAAGATAATAATAATAATAGTAATAGTAATAATAATAATAATAATAATAATAATAATAATAAATAATAAATTATAATAATAACAATAATAATCAATAGTAATAAATTATAATAATAATAATAACAATAATAATAACAGCAATAATATAACAATGGTAAATTATCTCACTGCAGTCTTCACAAGGAACAGTTTAAGGAACAGTCAAAATGTGTTGAAAACTGTTCCATTATATTCTTTTGAGCTCAGAAAAGCCTCGATTCTATTCCAGACTGCTCCTTCGTCATTCGCGAACTGTTCTGTTTTGTTCGTTGGAATAGAACAGGAATAGAATAGTTTAATTGGAATAGAGACATCACTAGTAGCATGGTGCTTCTTGTCGGAGTTAGACTTGTCGTAGATGCATTTGTTGGTCACCCAACTGGAGTCTTTTAAAAAAAAATAATCTCAGTTCCTCTACGTCAACGAAAAATTGTTCATGCAATTCGCAGCAAGTTGTTCGTGCATAATATCTGCCACATAAATCGAAAATCCGAAATTCAACAACATCAATATTGTGCACATGCCACGCAGGACAACTTAAACAAAAGTATATTCATATCTAAGATAAGCAAATCATTTTTTTGAGAAATAAAAATCCACCCCATTGACTGCTATTGTTTTGCATGATCGTTTCAAGGAAATTTTTCCAAAATTTTCATCAAATCTATTGAAAAGTTAGGAAGAAGAACGATCCAGTATTGCACGAAAAATAAATAAAATAAAATGAAAAAAAAGAATCGTTTATGGGAGTAAAAAACGAATGGAAGATTGTTTATGTGGGTAAGAAAGTAAGGAAATGAACGGAAACTATTCACAGCTATCGATGAAAAATAACGAAACTGCAGCAAAGTTGATGGATTGGCAGAATCGCTTGTAGTTATTCAAATGTGAGCAAAGAGAAGCATAATCACTCTATTACAGATGTACGGATACCTTGCGAAATTTTGAGATTTTCTTTAAAAAATGAAAACATAATTGCTCAAGTACTAAAGATATGATTATTCATCATTATCACATCCTTACAATGAGCATATTGATCATTGATACTCAAGCTGAAATAAGCATGATCGAACTGATTTTCAGTTGCATTTCAAACGAACGAAAAACAACTGAATTTTAGTATTTCCATTCAGACATGACCAATTGGTAACGATTACAAAGATTAGCTGTCGAAGTCGATGGAATCGTAATGCCATTACTAAACATATGAAAATAATCATCGAACACCAAACGATACGTGCATAAATAATATTACATACACACGTAGACATTATGTGATGAGTGCATATAAACAACAAAATTATTCAACGGTCAAGTTGAACAATTCAACCGCTGACGAATCACAAATTTTAATGCACATTAAATAACTGCAGAACAAGTGATTCGTTCAATTTTGTGAAATGAGGATGCTTTAAGGACTCGAATCGCATCTTAATAATAACTTATTTCATAATAATTCCTTTCGAATGGTTTCAAATCGAAAATAAACAAAGAGTTTGTGATTATATCTACAGAGCCATCTTCGCTGGCATCGAATCCAAAAAAAATTCTTCGTGTTCATTTAGCTGTCCATTCATTCGAAATTACACGTTCGATTATGAATTTTACAATGATAAAGTTTTTCATGTGTAAAATGAATATTATCGGTCCTCGTTGTAACTGCTCTTTTCACTATAACAAGTAGTTGATGGAACAGTTACTGATATTGGATGATGAATGAAGTTGCCTTTTAAACTGTCGCGTTAGCTAGATACATTTTTATTAGTGAGCCGAGAGCATCGTTACGTGAGGACTGGTTCACATTTGATGATGTGCATTACTGAACAAGCATGTTGATTTTTGTACTAAAAGTCAACGAAACTGTATCTTTCTAGTGATGATTCGCTTTGTTCGTTTACGAGTACTGAACGAATGAGCAACTGTTTATACGTGATTTGTATTGCAAAAATGATGCACAATCAAGCAGTAAAAAATCGAGAAACGCTTTTCCTGCAATCGACAACTATCCACTCAATTAAAAGTTTTTTTTTTCGCTTTCAGTTTTCGTTAAAGTCACGTACATAACCACAAACTACATGTGATAACAATCGTCAGTAACTGATATTTATTGACATCATTCATTGTCTATTCCAATTCATTAACTGAATTAATTTTCGCAAATCTGAAAGTTTCACACTCAATGAAAGTTTCTCATTTCGATTTATAAGCTTCACAAAATCCATTCACTTTCTTTTTTTACTTCTCCACGAAAAAACGTGCCTAAGCTTAACAAACACAGAAAATTCATTTTAAGACAGTAAAATTATTCCTCTCCTCCTACTCCCTCCCAATTTCCATTGTTGTTTTTGCTAAATACTTTCCATCCAATAATTATATGAACGCTTGATGATATTCACGTCAAAATTTATTGTGGAGTTGATTAAACGAAACACAAGTTGCTCCTCTGTTCAGTAACTGACGCATTTGGTTTATTATCATAGTGAGTGCAATCGTACCAAAAAATTAACCATTTCATAGATATATGAGTATTGATAGATTTATATCGTTATCAGACCGAACATTCTGTCACTGTAAATAAAATGATTTTAAATAAACAATTCAATTTTTAAAGTTACACTTGTCAATGAAATCCTAGTCAGCTATGACGGGTAAGTGCATCAATCGTTAGATGCAGAATTCAAAAAAAAAAAAAAACAACTGATAACCGCTAGCATGCATCATGTCAACATGCACTGAAATAAACGGCTTCATTTCTAGCAAAAATTATTTATTGCCGTTACAATAAAAACTGCACAAATTCTAGCTATAAACTGATTCGTTCTATGAATGTTTGAATGAGATGATAATTTTAGTAAGTTGAATAGTTAAAAATTTGGTCTATAATCACAAAAATACAGCTTAATGAGTGATACATATTTGAAGTACACATCAATCAACATTACAAGATCATGAAATATATCATAATTCATTAATTTTTTGAATCAGCAAATAAATCATCCAATTCAGTGGTATATACAGAAGGAGGAGGTTTCAGAATGAATATTTTTTCGACACTGCAATGGCTATGCGTAAAAATTCATTTCTTAAAATTTTTCCTATTTGTTTCTGTTGAATCCGCTCAGCATAAACTGTTCATTACTCTTCAACGAAAATTTCTTATCTCAAGCCTTCCTCCCTTCTATCTGCATCAAAAAAATTTTCTTCTACATACTTCGTTGTCAAAGGTTACTGCTACAATTCACACGAAATAACTTCAATGAAATTCCCCAAAAACGTATAGCTTTTAACTGTCTCGTGGTTGATGTAATTTTGAGATAAGGCAGTCTCATACGGGGCGAAGATTTCTCGGGATTATTCAACGTGAACACGAAATTAGGACATCAGCGATTCAACAATCTGAAATTCAATGCTAATTGTAAAACAGAAATAATACAACACACAAAAATAAAAAGTGTTAAATTAGCACAATACTTTGTTGATGACTGATAAAGCAAAAAAAAACGAATTGTGATCAGGACAGAATATAAAATAGTGCACAGTAAGCAATAAATATAGATTTAGAGATAAAATGAGAGCATCGAATAATCATTTTTGATTATGTAATAGAACTAGACTGTCCAACAAAAAATTTTTACAATGAAACCGATTTCGGTTCTCAAAATAGTTTTTTCTTACAGCACGGAAGCGACAATCATTTTTCATTTCATTGTATTTTTTTGGAAAGGTCGAACTGAAAGTTCTGTTCCAGTACAAACACATACACATATAAATGCATCTTTTCCTACAACAGCTTCCGAGCTTAGAAAAAGAAGAAGTTACTTTTCCAGAGCTGTTTTCTAAGAGGAATTCTTTCCTCTCATAAAACGGCCTCATTTTATAATGATTCAGAACAAACTCCAACAAAAATGGTTTGAAGTATGTAGTGTCTTGCAAAGGCGTGAACTGCGACGTCACCGCAATCTGCAGCGGTTAAATCACTCATTTAAATTTTTCAGAACAATCGCGCTCATACGCCGCTCAGTATAACTCAGGAGTGCGTGGAATTATACAAAATGGTACGGCACACTGAATCGAAAAATGCTTCATGTCGAATCAAACACTTTTTGAATACACTTCACACTACAGTGCACGTACATGTTACAATTTGCACAGTTCCGATTGAGATGTTTACAGAATTTTCAAAAAATTCTTCAATTTTATTTTGGCATTTGCATGGAAATGAAGCTATTCTATGAGGAATGGAGTTCATCGGTGTTTTCTGTACAAAACACAACCCCGGAAAATACGTCGTTCTTGCAAACTTGGGAGCTGCAGTTTAACACGAGGTGTACTGGAACAGAAACTTCAGACTGATTTTGTTGAACCATATGACTGTGGAATGAAAAATGGACGTGCTTTCCATGATCTATGGCATCAGAATCGGAAAATCGTTGAAAAAAAACCCATTCTTGCTGGCCAGTGTTACTGATTGTCACTGTAAATACAGTCACTGAGGCCAATTATTCATTCGAAAACGAGGTCACTGCAAAACAAAACATGTAAGGAAAAACATTGTTTTAAAAAAAATTATCCTTTCAATTCAACGAAGAAAACCGTGTAAATTAATCGCATTGAACGATGAAACTTTTCACTGTGTAAGAATAACTTCTTTGATAAAAAATATTGGGTATTTTTTCGCGGCATCAGTGCTTTGTTGTTGCTATAAACGCCATCAAACTAACAGTAAGAGAATGAACAACAAACGCTGACACATAAGAAATGAAATGACTGAAAGTTTTTTCGGAATAAATTGGTACTTCAGAATGAACTTTTTCTTAGTTCAGTTTTTCTGACTCAGTTCATGTTAGAATTATGGAATAGATGATCAGATAATAGATACGAGCCGGATCATAGTCTGGCTCAGATCATAGCCTGAATTGCTCTCCGTTGGATTTGGTTTTTTATTAGGAACAAGAAACCAAATCCAACGGATAGAAATTCAATGGCCTAAGCTAATAGTAAGGTTTTCTTTATGAGAAGCATACAAAAATGTCCTTGCAATCAGGGAATATGCGATTTCTGATTTCTGATTAACGAACGTGAGAGTAGCGGAAAGAACACAAAAGTATAACTGAAAACAATCGTCAATAACAATCTTGATAATCCGTAAAGATTCAACCTTTAACACTGCCACTAGATACGACACCGTGTCAAGAATTGAAAGCAAGATTAATGATAATTGACTCGTTCAGTTGACGTTTAACTAAGACGTACGTACCATTTTAAAGAGACCACACAATGAACATCGAACTGTTTATGCCGTTTTGTTCTTTATGAGATAGATCAATATTTAGAAGAAGGATTATGAAATACGATCGCACTGCAAGAACTAAATTCACTACTCGTGAAAACGATTAAATGAAAGACGAGATTGAGTAATCACAACGACTTTTTTGGTAGTATGTGCGTTATTTATTGAATGTACATTATTTATTAAATTTTGCTGAACTGGCTTGCACCTTAAAATTGTGACTTTACTTGAACAAAGAGAATTCATTTTTGTGAGGAATTGATGGTCAAAAAATTGCCATCAAAAAACATTATGAAGAATAACTGAAATATACGCTCGGACAATTGAACATCTAATCACAAGTTTTCAATTATCAAGTACGTAAGCATGTTGTCCTATGAGCATTATGTTTTGTTGGGATTTTTGCTCAACATTGTGAACAAAAACAGTACATCGATTCAGTAATGTAATTCAGATATAATCTAAAATAATATGTCTTGAAATTCGCGTAGCATTCACACCATAAGGATGAAATAAAATTCACTGAATAGAAAACATTCACCCACTATAAAAGGCAATTATTACACATACATATAGCAATTAATCAATTGAAAATGAATTTCGAATTAATATTCATTGTTAGAGCCTTCATTGTTTATCGCTGTCGATCTACAGTCATCAGTCGGATATTTGCTGTGCAATAATCTCGGAGCAACTGCCACATTCTGTGCTCTTGTAGCATTATAATAAGCCACACTTCTTCCCGAACCTTCAAATATTATTCACTAGATGAGCTTCTTTCCAAAAAGTGTTGAAAAAATATACTTTCGTTTCAGTCAATAGTTCTCTTTCTGTATTATTTCGCACTTCAGTTCATTTATGACAATATCTCATCTTTGAATCATCGTATTTTATTCGTGTCATTTTTATTTGTATGTCTTTATTATTAACAAAACGAGGAATAGCTGTGCACGATTTTTAAGTGAAATAATCAGAGAAAAATGAAAAACCACTTTGTCGAATTTGATGAATGATTTTCTTCCTGCCTTTTAAAAGAGATCGAAAAGCATTTCTAAATCGTGCCGACATAACATTGTATAAAATCGGATTAATTGCACAGTTGAAGAATATCATTGTTTTCGACAAAAATATATACCTGCAAAGCATTATTACAGATTTTGCTTTGTGAAGAAACGACTTTTGTTACTTCATTACTGTGGATAGCTGTGAATTCTTAATGTACAAATTAGTATGTTGCGGAGAAGGAAAACAAGTAGGTCTGAGATGAAATTTCGCAATTCGGGACCTCAAATTGTAGCGCCTTCAAAAATGTCGGGGAGTGTGATCTCGAAATTCCCCGTTCCTCTCAACACATTAGCATAAGTACGATTATCACTCGCAGATAAGAAACAACATGTATTTTCGAATGGATAATGAATGATGATCTTAATGCATTAATGGTAATTTTTGAAAACCAAATTTCGAGATACGCATAAAGAAGATGTGAAGAGATGATCAATAATTGCTGTGGCAAATAGCTGGTCACTGAAGGAAGAATGTTAAGAGTAGTGTTCGTCAGGGAGCAATTTTTTGCACGGGGGGGTCCCCGCGGGGAGTAAATCGGACGGGGGGGGGTCCCCGCGAAAAAGTCGGGGAGCAAATTGCGCGGGGGAGGACCCCGTCGGGGAATGACCGCTCCCCGTGTTCCCCGACGGGGAGCATTTCAGCTCAAGTTTTTAAACAAAATTTCAATTTTTTAAAGATTTTTCTTCTTTTTTTAAGTAGTTTTCTTTCAAGTGCACCTTATACTCACATTTCAAAACAAAAAACAAGGCAATATTGAAAGTGTTGCGGCTGTCTTTCACCATTTTCAGTTAAATGTTCGCGATATTCGGGAAGGTTCGCACTCCCCGTCCTCCCCGTCGGGGAGCCAAATTGGAAGAGGGGGGTCCCCGCGAAAATGTCGGGGAGCAAATTACGCGAGGGGGTCCCCGCGGGGAGTAAATTGGACGGGGAGGGTCCCCGCAAAAAAAGTCGGGGAGCAAATTGCGCGGGGGGGGAGCGCTCCCCGCGTTCCCCGCCGGGGTCCCTGACGGGGACCCCGTTCCCCGATGAACACTAGTTAAGAGACAGCAGCCAAAGACGATTCTTCTAAGAATACTTGATGTTATTACTTTAATCCAGATACACTGTTAAATTGGTTAAATGTAAGATTTATGTGTGAGGTGATGTTGATTTCTAACTGATGAATTAGTCTCTAATAGGCGTACACAAAAAAAATTCAGATGAATGCTCTAGATACGCAATTTCACAACATTTTGTTATCAGAATCATGTCTGTTGTGTGAGGAAAAGGGAAAATTTTTTGGTCAGTAGCAGTTACGTTTTAGAGAGAATTTCAATTGCATCCGAGGTGGAAGGATGGAATCGATAACGGAAAAATTGTAAATTAACAACAAACCAATCAGGATCCCATTTGTCTTGCACAAATGAGTTGTACGTAACCATCGCACGATATGGTAGCCAGCAGACCGCAAATATAGCGACCACCAATGCAAGCATTTTGACAACATAAAAACGATGCTATCAGTTACAAGCTGCCTAACTGTGAACTTCTTTTCGTAAATGTGTCTATAGGAATCTGCAGCTAGCCTTTAAGGAAATATTAAAAGATGTCCGTTCATCTTGCAATTTGTTTTGAAGTGAAGAAGATCAAAATTTAATTAAGTGATGTACGAATTCAGTGGTGTTCTCTTCTGACAATGGAATTCTAAACGAAGAAGTTCCAAAATTCACTTGATTCTTTGCTTTCAGTGGACCGCTTGTGATGCTGACCTTGTGCGCTCGCATACTTGTTTTATGGTGCGGTGTGTCCATGTTGGGTTGTGAAAAACCTATAAATAACTATTCTATCACATCCATATTTATTTCATGCACCCACTAAACAAGAGTGATTATCATTATATGGCAACAGCATACAACTCTCACAGCCGATGTGTACGTAGTGAAGATTTCATGAATCAAACACAAATTTTGGATACGTAAATTGTTCCTGAACTAAGGTATGAATTACAATTGATAGTACCTCGAGCGCTTGCTTTCGACACTTGGTTCGAACTTAGAAGATGACTGTTGATTTCGGATGGATAGGAAGCTTAAATTTTAAAAATAACTTTTGAATATCTAAATGCAATAAGTATTTGAAACATTTCTTAATTCGAACAGGTATTATATTAATTCAGAAACATTATAATTCAACTTTATAATTCAGAAAATATAACTTGATATATTTCAGCCATAACCGAAGCATTTAGTAACCTGTACTCAAATTTCGTCGTGGTTTTCTCTCACTCTGAGATCGATGAAGCGCATAAGCAATCTTACTGTAAATGACAATATAGAGTAGCATTGGAATCACATAAAAACCCAACAGATCGCCAAGGAACATGACCTTAAATAATTGCATGATCACTTCATTGAATACCCATTTTGGTGAATCAATTTTTCTCTTTTCAGTGCCAAGAGCATTAGTCGAACCATGGAATTGCATTGTATTCTAGATATAATGATCTTGTGTAAAATTCTATTATGCTCATCCACAATCAACATTGCATTTTTTTGTTTCAGTTAATCAGAGTCACTCACGGAATTTTTAAAAAAACTGACTAACTGTTACATAACACGTAAAAGATTCAACTTGAATCGAACATAATTATAACATCAGTGATAAGAGGATGCTTACTTTATAAGTGAAATGATCTCTTTCCAATTTAAAACTGCATGAATATTCACCATTATCAATTCGTAACGATGCTAAATAAAGCCACGGCGAATTGTAAATGATACAAAATAGCCAAATTGCGCTGATTATCGTTTTTGCTCTTGTCACCGTACAAATGTATCTAAAAACTATGAATACGTGCTTCCATGAACATCAGCCTCTCCTTGAGTAGAAACCGTGAAGCTTCTTCTCGGAGGGCAATGAGGATATGAGGGCCGTCCTCAAAATCAGGTCCTCTTTTTTGAACACGGACCCATTCTCAGAAAAAATATGCCTCAGGATTTATATTCAACCAATTACTGATCCAATAATTGATACATTTGATATCTCATTTAGTGTGGAACAGAAACGGAAAAAAAGTCGGGGACGAGGAAAATCAGGGACAAAATTTTGCAGTCGGGGACCTCGGAAATGATGTCGGCTCGAAAAAAGTCGGGGACGGAGATTCGGAGACGGGGACTCGGGTCGGGGAATTTCGGAGAAAAAACTCAGTCTCGTCCCCGTCCCCAACTTTCGAATTTCTCCAAAAATGGAACTTTTGAATTTGAGTCGTCAGCAGGACCTTGAAAACAGGATATTTTTGATGAAAAAGCATTGATTAGAACAGCGAAGCCACAATGCAGTTCTATTAACAGGATTTTATTCAACCACATGAGGAAATAAAGAGTGCAGCAGCAAGACTCCTTTGACAAAAACAAAAGAGAATACACGCTCTACTCCTGATGCGGGCATATTATGTATCACTGTGCAGCTCTAGAAATATTCTTAAGTTCGATTATGATCGTAACTTAGTTTTTGTGGAACCTCCCTCAATCATTGGTCTGTGACTTTCAGGAACATGGAAGGTGATCGGAGAGTCAGCTAAATATAAGTGTTTATGTTCATTGTTATAAGACACGTCTTTGTGAAAGCATTCATCTGCCTGATATCCTCCCTCGTATTCACTTCTACGAGTCCACTGTGACAAAATTAAGATAGCGATAAAACAAAACCATTAAAAACGACCATTATCAGATACAACAATTCGTCGGTTACAATTAATATAAACACGGCTTGTGGTGAATTTAGCCGATCGGACGACTTTTGCATGTTTTATTCATGAAGAGACGAAGAAAGTTCTTCATGGGATAAGGCTTTCTTTATCCTACTCATTCGCATGTGTGCAATGCGAAAATTTTCTTTGTATGATATCTGCTAATATGTAATAACATTTTGAATTAAATTTCACAGCGCTATCCTATTGTCAGCGTTCCCTGAAAATTTTCGAGGAACACTGACAATTCTGTAAAAGTCAGGAAAATCGAGGACAAAATTTTCCAGTCGGGGACTATGAAAATGTCATCGACTCGAAGAAAGTCGGAGACGGGGATTCGAGGACGGAGTCCCCGAAATCCCTCGATCTCCGCACCACACTAATCTCATTATCCAATTTAACAAAGATCCAACCTCGCTCGTATTGGATGGCATATTCCTATGTATCGTTCAACAGTGAACGCAACAATTGATAGAGATGACGAATTAATCGCTAAGTATGGCAAAAATGTAAAGAGTGCACAACCAAAATAACCGAATATGTATTCTGAAAATAATAAATAAATTCACTTTCAAAACAGTTGCATCATATCATTTTCACTACTAGAATATTCACTGCACTCGAACATCCTTCATATTTTGGCTGAAGTCATTGCATTACTAGCATCATCTTAATAATTAGCTGACAGCTAGAACACAATCCTTATGACTGTACATTACTAAATTCTGTGCACATTCATCTCGGAATATGATAGAAACATAATCAGTTCGATTTAAAATTGATGGTTCATTCAATGGAAAAATTCTTGCTGAACGAATATATGTTCAATCAGCCATCATTAACCTGTCTCTTCCAAATGTAGATAGCTTAGTTCAGTTGGTGCAGTGGCTATGAAAAATAAGCAATCGCTTGCTGCTAACGACACCAGATAACAATTCGTTGGCGTTATCTACAAGTCGATTATGTGATTACGAGTTTATATTACGAGTCCATATTATTTATATACACAACATTATTATTATCCTAATCAGTTTCTTTATCATTACTCACTTTTTTGCTGGTAAATCCCACCGAAATTATTGTCATTTGTTGTTTTCTTTTAGTTTTTGAAAATATTACTGTTTCATCCCCTTCATACTGCCCAAATTAAGTCTTTAATAAGCATATTTCATTCAATTATTTCGTGAGAATTTTGAACATAAAAGAATAGTCGAATAAAACATGTTAGGTATATGCTAAGCGAGCGTTTAGAACGGAAAGTAAAGAAGAAACTTATTAGGATTTTTTGGATTATTTGTTTGTTCATATCATTCATGAATATATGCAAAAACTATAATGGTGGGAATAGAAAAAAATGAAATGGTCAAATTTCTGAATTCATTCGTTCAATGATTGTAAGTTTGTTTGTGTAATAGTTATTCATTTAGTCAGATGATCAGCTGATTTATTATGCTTAACTTGAGCAAATTAATCACTGTCAAAGTGATGAGCGAAAAGATTTCGCATCATAAAAAGTCGGGGGCATTAAATGGAAACTAGATAGATATTAGTTGAGATAGATGAGAATATGGTTCAAATGTTTTATGTGCGGAAAAAAAAAGTGTGACGAAAATTCGTTCGGAAGTGATCGCTGTGAATTGATGTTTACTTTATGAAAGTGGTCTATATCGCATTCACATTTAATTCTTAGTTCATTCACAAATTAGAGCTGCATATTCATTCATCTTTAAGAAATTTGTGAATAATTCACATTTTATTCAAATTTCAAATTTTTGAGAAAATAATCCTTTTTTCTTCTTCTGCTTTTCTCATATTGACATCTGATAATAATTCATCAATTATGTGAATCCTTTTCCTTGAAAATATAAATAAGTTTTTTTCAAGTTATTCATTCACGATGGCTGTCCTCTCAGAACATAAATACAAAAAATTTAACGAACCATTCCTTTAACTTTATAAACAACGGTTATCACTAATATATTGCCAATAATACCGATCGACGATAATGATGCGAAAATGAGTGTCATTATGATACGAACATTTAATGGCCAAAAATCTTCATCGAACTCTGGTTGAGAACGAACTCCAAGATCAAGATTATTATTGTTGGCTATATCACCGATACCATTTTCAGCAATGAAGATTTCTCCTGAATGATCCGTGTGCGGTGACATACTGTTGGCGTTCATTTTCACGTATAATCGTTCGATCAGTTCATTTTCTGAGACGTTAATCATTCTGAAGTTGGAGAATACAGCTGCAATCATCGTTTGAATGATCGAATCGTCGATCATTTTCGAGAGTTAATCGAAAGCATTTGTGTCTATGCATACGTATGACAATTGCTGCATTGAACGTACTGGAACAACAGAAAAGAATTTCGAATTATCTCAAATCAAGCTCTTTTTTGATTTCTCACTACTTCTTTTCTGCAAAACCACCGCTGAGTGTTAATTTTACAAGATAAGATTTGTATCCCATGACTGGTCATCTCAATATTGCTTTCTCAATACTTCATCTACATGAAACAGTGGTTGCATCTGAGTGACTCGCCTCATTGATTCCTTCGTTTTGGAGCATTCAGATTACTCAAAAAATGAGAATAAAATAGCGGGGATGTCAGGTAAATATTTGACTTTTCAATAAGCATTCGAATGAAACATACAATAATGACACCTCTCAACACGTCCGTAATATACATCATTTATCTTTATGAAGGCAATCACCAGGATAAGCAGCACTCTTAATGATGAGCAGTGCTGACTACTCAGTAACGAGCATACAATATATGCGGTTTGTGTAATGTAACGAGCAATTCTGCTCATAATTGTCGTTGAATGAAAGCTTTGCTTAATAAATATTCGTACCTTTTTTGAATGCTTCAGTGAAGTTTATGCAAGTAACGCACTGGAATGTACCACTTCAATCTTGATGGAAAACGACAACTATAAATATCCAATTGATGCGCTTCGTTCTATTGGCATCACAATCAATTTATATTTCTTCCTTAATTCAATTACTGTCATATCATTTCAATATAAAAACACAAATTTGCAAAAAGCTCATTTGAATACTCCATCAACACAGTTGGCATTTTATCACTGTTGTTATTATTTATGTTAATAATTATTGTTTTTATTCTTTTCATTATTGGATATCTTTGCAAACAATCTTGCTGAGCACATACCGGCCACAAAATAGTTGCAATTTAAACTACGCTTAACAACGGAAAACAGCACCCATATAAATATGAAAATGAATTAGCGCACATATAAAAATACACTAATTCGTTTTCAATTGCATCCGTATTCGAATGAAAATACTCATCACAGGTCAGCTATACTCGTGAACAAATAATATTCTGTTATTAAAGAGGGAGTAAATAAATGAACCGCATCCCTTCAAGATATATCTAGAAATATTCCATTATAATCCTATGGGCTTGATCTACTGTTCTATTTAGCAAAGGCTAGACACGTTTACGTTTCGGTATCTTTACAGGTAGATGGCGCTCATTCAAAAAATTCAGATATACGTAAATAGTACAAGAAGAAGATTATATGGATAATACAGATAGGAATAGCTGAATAGACGAAAAGTACTTGCTATAATACCTTCCATCACTGTTTTAGTGTGATTTCTCGCTGTCATTTAAACAAATAATGATTGATATGTAAACATAACAGCGAATAAATATTATATAATATGACATGATATTATACCTGGTGAATAAGATAATGTAAATAATAAAGTAACAAATTTTATCCCATCATGTCAATTCAGTATATCATTATTTTCATTGACTTCAAACGAACCTGAATGAAGTATCACTGATCAATCGTGCAATTAATCACACTTATTGATTATCGTCGTAGTTACTCTTGAGTTTGTAGGTGAACTTTAATTAGGAAGCAAACTATTCCTTTGATTTGTCAGTTAAATCTCAGGTATGAACTGAATGTTACTTCGCCCAAGATGCAGTTAAATTAGAGCAGTGAATTCGTGGATTGTACGAAGAGAGATGGAAAGACATGAAACAAGCATGATGAGGAGTGAGCGATGATTCTCAAAAGAAAGACTGATGGAAATGAATCAGAATCAAAAACAAAGTACGCTTCGTTCTCAAAAGCCTGAATTTAAATGAGCATGTATCTGTAAAATCCATTGCTCGATTATTCAAATAAGCAACATACAGAATTACCGAAGATGGTTGTTTTGAAATAATCAGAAACTTCTTCGATAGCTGATTATTTCGAATATGTATTCAGTTGTAGTATACTCATCGCGTTCATCAATTTCAAAAATTTGAGGAAGCACGAATATATTTGAGCTTTTGTCAAGAATTTATTTGTTCCTGTCAGAACGGATTCTTTCAACAATCAGAAATCGCGCTTCACGAAAACAGTGATAAGAAATAAAATCATTTACAATCAGATGCAGCATCCGTTCAATCCCAGCATACCTTGGTATGAAGTTGTGAATGTATGCATATGACAGATGTCATGAATATGAATAATCACATGTAATTGCTATGACAGATGTAAAACCACTAAAATGATCTCGTAAATAACGCTAAGTTTGTAAGACAACAAAATTTTCCCGTTTATGCGTAACTATAAAGTTCTCATTTGATCGTTGAAATTTTCAGAACCACCTAAGCAAAATTGGGACAATGGAAGTTTTTGAAACAATCGAAATGGTTTCAAAAATTTGCTAGTTGAACATTTGCAATTGAAAGAAATCAATCGAAACAAATAGAATGAAATAAGTCACTATGACGTACACAAAACAATTCAAGTGAAAATACTTTTAAAAGTGCTATTGTTTGAGTGGTTCCTCAACGATTGCCAATGTTAAGTTGATTCCTAGTTAAGAGCACTTTATACCACTTTTCACGATAGTATGGCTCTTCAGTAAGCTTCTAATTGCTAATCTTCGATGCTTATTTTAGGCACTAGGCACATATTGATGCTGCTATCCAGTAATGGAAGTGCAAAAGTCTCAAATCATTTTTGTTTTGTGATAATATGAATCATCAAGAGATCATCATGAGGAATGTGCAGTTAAGAACAAAATCACTTCAGAAAGGGTAATCTGATTCGAAATCATTGCTTGACTGTCCGAGCGCATCAAATGAAACGCGAGTTGAATGAGTACTTGTAGTATTTCTCATTATATGTGTCACTTTTAGACTAACCGGACAAATGAAGCTGAGCATCAGACAGCACTCAGCTTCATTTCACTTTTATATAGATGCGAACGAAAGAAAGCTTTCTCGACAAAATCTCAACTTTCTTAACGAACGAACAATTCATTTCGTTGATCTATTTGACTGAATTTATTTGATATTATGAATAAATAAAGAGTGTCATTAGACTAAAATCGTACCTCGTAAGTGAAGCAAAAGGATCTAGCACATGTTTTTTAATTATCAAAGCGTCATAGTTGCAACAGCTGAAATTGTAATTTCGTTCACATCTTTTTCATGGAAATACTTAATCGAATTGAATCTTGATTTCATATCTAATAAAATTCTTTTACATTTTTGTTGATTCAGCTCTGGTGTAGATCTTGTTCCAACATTTCTTCAAAATTTTGAAAACGGATAAACGCAAAATAAGAAATCTGTCTCACAAAAGAGAAACAATTAAACGAGATTTTTGTTTAAAAATATAACGCTGCATAACAATTTCAGTAATTATCTTTATTGTAAAGAAAGTTTGAATGAACAAAAGAAGATAGATACAGACACAAATATATTCATTCGCAAAATAAACGCTTGTTCGATTCGTTTCCTTCAAACCACCCCAAGTTTCAGTTATAAGCGCACACAATATACAAATACATATGCGTTCTATTAGTCAATTTATGAATCCTGAAAGTTTTCAGTTTACGATACAGTTTTAGTGAATAATTTTCCCGAACCGAACGCACTGAAAATAACATCTGCTAGAGTCATTTAATAAGAAAACTTTCTTTTATTCAGCTGCTACCTCAAACAAACGGAACACATAATGAAAACTTTGATATGGTTCGCTGGATTTTTTATCGTTTCATTACTTTTGCTTTATACTTGCTCGTATTTCGAGTAAGGTTCACTTTATATTTGATTCGTTGAAATTCATATGATAACACATGTTTTTGGATAGAGACTAAAGCATTCCGTCTGAGAATATTTGAAGAACGAATAAGTATGTGAATATTACAACTGATGATGATCTTATAAAAGCGTAGTGTCCCATCATTATAATCAATAATAAATCGCTGAAGGGAACATGCTCATTTTATCATAAGGTCGAAAACGATCGACGGATTCGTTCGGGAAACCATATAAACTTGAATAGGAATTGATTGAATTAATTACACTTAAATTTATTAATGTACGAAGCGAATTGAGATGAAATTGAATGGAGTTTTCGGTGTAAGTCTTTTCGGGGAACGAATAAATACTTGAATCATCCATCTCATCTCAGTTGATGACTGATTGCAAACAATGAACGTGTTTTGATGAGGATCTGTTTTCAGGACAGTAGCAAGAAAAGTTACTGCGACAGAGGCAAAAACGCAAGTTTATTTGTAAGGAGAATATTTTGAAGTATTTAACTTTAGTAATGTGAATGAATGTCTCATGTGAAGGGTATAGGCAACTTAAGACGATCCTTGAAGCATATATTGTTTACTATGAATTGCGTGAAATTCACATGATGCAAATGACCGTAAAGATCAGTTTCATAGTAATTTGGATTTTGACAGAAAAAGTTTGAGATGCCTCATTCAGAATTGCATAATGTTTCTTTTAGCAAAGCTGATCAAAATTCTCCACATGATCTTTGCCATTGTTTTGAAGGATTTGTTGATTCAGTGTGTGCACACACTGATGGTTTTATTGCAGCTCTTTCTCATTATGTCTTTAAACTGTTCCGTTTTATTCCTGTTCTCACAATATAACAAGAAAAAACGATGTGATAATTAGAGTTGGAAGTGAGTGGTATTTTGGCGGAAGGAATGCAAAATGCGAAGCATTTAGGATTGCCTAGGTAGGAAATCGACTGTTCCTGTGCGATGAAAATGGGGGAAAACTGAAGTTTATGGGCTCTGGTGACTAGGATTCCCAAGGAACTGAGGCACTCTGACCTATAAATTTTGAACACCAACTCATTATGACGAGTGGGGATTGGCCTTTCGGTTTTGGATTTATGGTCTTTTGATGCTTCAGTTCCGATGTCTTTCAACCTTTTCATGCGTAAGGAAAACGCTCTAAACTGAGGAATATGGATTTTTTGAACGATTCAGTGCATGTCTGTCCACCACTGATGATAAGCCCGACTGAAGTGGATACTCGATTCGAGCGCGGTTCGCGCAGCACTTCGTTGCCACACCGAAGCACAGTGATGGGTTTAGAAGAACGTTTCCGAACAAGGGCGATATAGTCCTCTGGGGATGATATCATGATGCAAAGGATGCTTTGGTCGCTCATTTCACTTTGGCGATGACGAACGTACAAAGGAGGAAAGAGATCGGTATTCATCCATATCTTCAAAAATAAATTAGTGTTTCTTAACATGTTGTCTATGTAGTAGAACACGAATGCCAAACAATTTGTGGACATTTACAAGAAATGATTAAGTGCCGAGTGCCCCTCACTGTCCACTAGACAAAGTGAGAGTCTCTCTACATCGCGATATCGTCCCCGTTGGGAAACGCTGATCTGTATTACAATCTAATAGTTCTTTCCTGAAAAAAATTCCTATGAACAGCGTAACTGTTTGCGCAAGCGGTGATGCTTCAGCATTAACAGGGTATCTGTTATAAAGGCTTTTGAGAAATATAAACCGACTGCATTCACAACTCACAACACATCAGCAGATCGGTTCAGTACAACGTTTGAAGCTGAATTCAACAGGGAGCGTTGACGAAAACCAAAATTGTGCCTAAAAGGGTGTCGGCTGAAATAAGATTAGCAAAAAACTAGTCCAGAATGAATTCGTTAGCTCACGTCAAATCAATTCTTCCGAGCACAGTTTTATTGGTGGCATAAAATATGGATGGTTTCTGTGGAGGACGTATGATCAGCAAATGAAAGGATCCAGTAATGATAATACGAATAATATGATAACATCAAAAATAGTAATTATAACAATACGGATATAAATAACAACCATGATCTTCTTATCAATAAGCAATGATACTGATGAAAACAATGACATCCATGATAATGATATAAATAATACCTACGGTAATGTTGTCAGCAATAGTGATAAAAATGGTAAGAAATATAATGGTAAGAGCAATAATGGTAAGTAATAATGGTAAGAAATATAATAATACATATTAATAATAACAGTAACAATAGCAATAGCAGTAATAATATTGATTACAATAATATTGTTGATAATAATAGCAGTAATAATATTACTACTACCACAGTGGTAACATAACTCATAATCAGTGCAATGCTTGACGGAGTAGATTTCAAGGAACATTCAAAATCTTTTCTATTCTGTCTCATTCCGCACGACTGAATTACCACAGAGTAATGAATACAGTAATGAATATTCATAATCCGATTTTTTGGCTAAGCTCAATGAGTCTTAATAGATTAACCGATCATATGAAAATCGGTGATCAAATATGACATTCCAGTACGTCATGAAAATATGATTTCGAACGAAAACAATCGCGGTGAACTCATGAAGTGCAGAAACAAAATGAAAAACAAACAAAAATGAGCCCACTTTTGATGAGACTGTTTCATTTAAATCAAAAATATGGTTGTTCCCTCGTTATTTCTCAAATCGCTCACCTATTCTGACATCCGCTGCCATTCAAATTGATGAACAGTTTGTATAAAACGATAAACAGCATAAAAAAGACTGCTATAAAACGAAAATTGAGGCTTATGTTTGTTTAAGTGCTAAAATGTATGAGATATTTCGAAACATTAAAGTGCTCTTCTTCATTTTTTTAAATCTCAGTTTCTTTTTACCGGACAACCCAGTAGTGATTGTGATCAATTAATGTTGCTGTTTAATGATTTCTAAAGCTGAAAATGCATTAGAAAGCGATATTAGCAAATATTCTGTAATACTGATATAATTTAATCACTGAATAGCAGAATCAACAGCTAAATGCTGTTACACAATTTAAATTCATTGATCTCCTGATTTAGCTAACAATTTTTCTCACAACTTTTCCAGACGATGTGATTGGTATTTGATCGATAAACTCAATGCCACCAGCCAATTGTTTATAGCTTGCTAATTTTTCTGAAAGTAAAACTATTTTTTCCAGTCAAAACTTCGGGGAATATGTTGAAATCAGTGGCTTACCCAGGGGAAGGAAGTACTAGGAGTGCCCTCTCCCCTCTCTCCCCCTCTTGGAGGTTGGAGGAAAATGGGAAAGGAAGAAGGAAAGAGAAAAAAAAGGGAAATGGGAGAAGGAAAAAAATAAACTAGAAAAATTCGCCTCAAAATTCAACTATTTTCCTGAACCAGACTATTTTGTGTTCCCCTCTCTCTCCACTCCACCTACCTCTTAAAAAAGCCTTGGTTACGCCACTGTCTGAAATTCTCCCAAATTGGTTAAACAATGACAGATGGGTTCAGCAAATTCAAGTTCGTAGGTTGAAAATTTTCATTTTCAAGACGAAACAATAGGTAATTGCTTTGTACTAATTCATCTGACCTTTTAATTTATTCCGAATGACGTCCTTGTCTAAACAGACATTTTGTTTGAGTTTGATGTAGGCTTTTGGTAGCTGACCAGCATCAATATCTGATATACCGACCACAATGCATTGTTCAACTTCATCAAATTCCAAAAGTATTTTCTCGATTTCATATGGTGATACCTGGAAAATATACAACCTACTTGAAACAGTTTCGGACTCGCAAATAATTGATTCTGATTAAATGCATCCCTTCAATGTTGTAGATTAGTCCACATCTCCTTATTTGGGAGGTGTCAACAGTAACCTTGATTTTTTACATACTGTGAATGTCTGAAAACAACAACAAAATAACAACATACCTGCCATCCTCGAACTTTAATCATTTCTTTCGTGCGCCCTGTTATATAAAAAAATTTATCTACATCATAATAACCAATATCTCCTGTTTGAAACCATCCATCAGGACTTTCAAATGACACTGAACTGAAATTGATTGCTTTGCGTGTCAAGAACTGCGGTCAGCTCATTAAGCGACAAATGCAAAATATGGACACAATACCAATTTTTGAATCACAATATACTTTGTACTGGATCTAATAGGTCCAGATCTTATTATCAGACTTATTTCAAAATTTTACCTAACAAAAGTAGTTACTCGCACTGTGCTAAATCCAATTTCATTTTTGAGTTCAGTGCACAATCCACTCGACTACAAATATGCTGATGTCAACTTCTTTAATCAGATATTTCAACACACTACTGACCTTCAAGCCCTCGTATCTTATTACCTCTTTACAACCCACAAAAATTTTCGCATTTTCATTATCATCTAGAAAAGCCCTAAACAGGCTGCGCAGCTCGTTTCGAAAAACGTGGACAAACTTTATGACCTTTCCTTGTACGCATGCTACATCTTTTGAAACTAAGAGTGCTTCTCCTCTCAACTCCGAGAGAGAGATAGTTTTCAACAACTGTTGGAAGGGCAATCAAAAATGCCGTCTTATCGAATAGAGTAACGACGAAATAGTTCGTTTCGTTTCACTTTGCGATCATGAACATGACCATTTTGTTTGCATCATTATTGCCGCTCTGTTCATGACCGTTTTGTTTAGACCATTGTTGCTATTTAGATTGGTATTGGGCAAACGTCGTGTATGTGCGAGCGAAGTAGAAATAAACTGAATAGCGACTTTGTTTGCGGTTGGTATTGTGAACCGCTCGTGAGTTCATTCGGACAAGGATGGAAGAAGATTATAGAGGATAACACGTTCGACGAATAGTATGCATCATCAATTTCCATTAAAAATTTGATGAACGGAACTGACTCTCGTTTATTCCCTCTCAGATAATCGCTCATCATTGTTAACGTTCTCAAATAAATTTCACCACTTTCATACGGACCACAAATCTTTTTGCTTTGACTATCGACAATCTGAAATAATGGATTTTTGATGATATTTAAAGCAGATTTTCGAACAGTAATCAGACCAACAAAATTCGAATAAGCAATATCAGATGTTATCAAATTTACTCAGTTGAAGCGAAAGATAATTTTCAGTAGCAAAGTGGCAATCATAAAAAATTGCAATCAAAAATAGATTGAAAATATAAACTGCATAGTTGTTCGACCGTTTTAAATCGTAAAAGCAAGACAAATTTATGAGGGAAGCAACAGAACGTTCTAGGTCTAAAAGCACTCGGTTACTAAACAATAAAAGTTGGCATCAATTGGTCTTATCTTACAAACCTTGCATTCTACTCCAGGAAGTGCTATACCACAACTGCCATCTCTCAATTCACAATTTTTCGGATGCATAAAAATCATAACACCTGCTTCGGTCATTCCATACACTATAATATAAACTTTCTGCACAACGAATGGAACTTATAATAAAGAGGATAACTGGATTTTGCACACTTACAAAACTAGCGTTTACGAAACACGTTTATTGTACAACAGAGATGGTCAAATAAGAATGTCACTTTCTAACATTCAATAATATCGCATATTTGGTATTTGCATTTGATTGTTTTCAGGAGACTTGCTTCAACGTGAGTAGCGCCAACAAATATATGTCGAACTGTCGACAGCTGAGATCGATAAATTTGTGGAGATTTGGCCAAAAATTTCAATATTGGTGGTACCAAATTGAGTGTTGTAACCGGAAATAGACTTTTCATAAACAACACAACATTTGCTCTGACCGGTAGAATGTAATCAAATTAATGTAGCAATACAAGAGCATGAAGCGAACAAATTGAATTTCAATTCAAAATTTGAATCGAATATAAAAATTGAAGCAATACCTTATATTCTTTGACAATTTTCAGAAATTCATCAGCATTGAATTTACGATTAATAATCACTTTAGCTCCTTGTGCTAGCATACAATAAACAGTCAATAAACCACCAGCGTGAAAATATGGTAGAACGCCGAAAATCACATCATTTTCATCAACTTTGACCATCTCGAATTGATGAGCATCTCCTTTTGGGCCATTTAAGATGCTAAAAAGTTTGTTCTTTTGTGATAGAAACTTTGAAAAAAAAACTTGCTCCCATAAAATTAAATAAAAACAACGAAATTCGCTGACTAGAAATGCATTTATTAGATCATTAGAATGTGGGTCCAAAATGGAGTAATTCTAAAATTTCTATTGAAATTGATCGAAAGTTAGGCAAAACTTTCGCCCAGTATTTGAAGCACACAAATTTTGAGCGCTTATGAAGTTCACCTTTCACCGAATACTCTGAGTTCTGAAAAACGAAAATGATGATGATTATGAGGAATTAATTTACCGAACAATTTCGATGGTTGCAATTAATGAACGATTATTCAGAATAAT
This sequence comes from Anisakis pegreffii, assembly GCA_035041965.1. Classification (NCBI taxonomy): domain Eukaryota; kingdom Metazoa; phylum Nematoda; class Chromadorea; order Rhabditida; family Anisakidae; genus Anisakis; species Anisakis pegreffii. Next base: position 16,073 of record JAPYMA010000109.1, on the reverse strand, counting down.
ACCCTTTGGAGGTCCAGTTGTGCCAGATGAAAAGAATATTAAAGACTGAAATTAAATATGGGCAGATTTCGTCAATAAGTTGATTTTTTTCACTGATTATTGGTTCAAAGAGCAAATCCTCGACTGATGAAATGTTTTTTTCAAAAATTAGCTTCCTTCTGTTGTTTTAATGAGGCGTTTTTGAGCATAAATCTCGGTTGTTGTGCACTAAAATAATTCAACCGAACCGGGTCGCTACAAATAACTGCCCGCTCGACGGTTGTTTTTTCGATTTGATGCGATGCTAAGAAACTTTGAAACCCAAATGTACGATATGTGGTTTCAGCTGAATCAAGTACAATTGTCGCCTGAAATGAGTTGTATATTCCGATGGTTATTCAATCACATGAAATTATCACGTTACTTTTGTAAAGAACCTTTTTAATTTGTTCACAATTCATTGATCAATTTTTTATACCGATTCGAAATGCACAAATGTTTTTTTTTTCAGTATCATTGCCCATTATAAAAATGTTGCCAATATGTCACAGTGATGAACTGAAGAGGCCGTAAATTCATTTACTTGCTATCTTTCCAGCTTATGGAACTTATTCTTCCACTGAGAATATTGTTCTCGTAACTAACCTTACCGGATTATAGTAGAAAATAACTTTAATAAAAACCTGAACACTTTGAAATATGACGCTTTTGCTTAGTTTGTCCAAAAAGCATTCCTCGATTACAATCCATTTGACGTTCGCTTCACAAAAATGTTTTGTTATTTCATCTAAAAATATACTTTCAAAAAAGCAGCAACAATTCATTCATTTGGAATAAAAAAACAAAGCAGCTCCTTGATTTTTAAATGAATGCTCTTAAAATGATAAAATGTCCGATTGGACGCCATGAAAGCACACAGAATCTCATTGTAATAATGAAGTTGGATTGATGAAAACTCAACAAGTGATCTTGTTCGGATGAGATGAAAACTCATATTTGTTGAGAGGATTAAACGAGGATAAAATAAGCACAAGATAATTGTGATGATTGGACTCAATTGAACGAACATGACAAAAGTTGAAACTAGTAAACTGGCGACTAATTTTCTGATGGAGGTAATCATGAATGAATGAAGGCACATAAATGAATCATAAACGAACAAAAAATCATTATGAAGCATACACACATGTCTTATATGATGGATTCACAGGTGTAAGAATAGCACCAATCGAGATTGTCGCCAATGAGAATGCAATGAAATCGGTAGAATTACCAGCCAATGTACCGATAACATCACCATGCACGATGCCGATACGAGATAGCGCATCACGCATGCGTTCAACCCTTACGGTTAATGTTTCGTAAGTTATTGCTTCATTATTCAATGGATCAACCTAGGAAATTGAATATACTTTATCTGATCAATCATAAGAAACTGCTGTGCTGTCATATCGCATAATGCAGGAATAAATTCATTTTGAATCGAATTCGGATATGCATCAGTCATTAATAGCAAACGTTCTTCAAAAACTATATCGCCTTTTTGTCGGTTGCGCAAAAAACACAAAGCAAATAAGGGTGTTCTAATTGAATTTCTAACTTCAAGAGTTATTGTGTATTGTATTTTCAATTCGATACTATTACTGAAACTAAACAATAATTTTAAAATGAACTGATAAGGAATTAAATAAATAAGCAATTGAGTAATAAGTATCTCAACAATCGATGAAGAGCGCAGATTATTTGATCAAAAATATTCACCATAGCGATATTTTTATGATATGGTGCAATCGTTCGTAGAAAATAGTCCCCGAATGAAACATCACTTGGAATAGTTGGCTGTGCATAATCACTTCGAATGATTCGCTCCTCCATCCTTTCAGCTGACATATTGTTTTTGTTTAATGCAGAAATGATGCCAATAATAATAACTACAATGATAAGAACAATGCTAATTTCAATCAATGATCGTCAAACATTCTAAATTTGTTGATCAACACAAATCAAATCATTTGCAAGGCGACCATTAACTAAGACAGAAGGATAGAAAAATATTGCAATCCGTTCAAATTGTTCATCGTAATCCACCGAATCCCGATCGCAGCACAGAATTCGTAATTCACCGAAGCACAAAAAGCAGAGTAATTTTCGGTTCTTCACCAATAACTCACTTCAGAACTGCGAAAATGGATTCTATCAGATTTCAAGCCAATCAATTTTTCTTCGGTTACCATCACTATAGCACAAATATTGCAACAATTAGTCACAATCGCCTATATCAGTGGTTCTCTCGCTCGGGAGCTCCATTACCCTTTTTGATGATCTGGCACGCCGCCGTTACCCTCCCCTCCACCTCCCCCTCTCGTAATATAAGAACTTACTATTTTTAAGTATAACGTTAGGAACAAACGGAAAACCAGTCCGGAAATTCCTCAGTGCCGTGAAATAAATTAATTTTCTGGAATGAAACAAGTATTTTTAGCACTTTACTTATCCACTGCAGAAAGCATAAGAACCTCGGCAATCAAAAACGGAAAGCAATGAAAAAAACGTTCTTCCGCGATAAAAAATGAAATTTAACAACAATTTCAATAATTCATGAAGAAGGAAGATGCAATAAACACTTGAGAAATTATTTTCGAGATGAACGGAAAATCAATCATTCCATCAAAGTGATGGTTAATGTATATGTATAAATTCATCAAAGGGACGAAAATAAATTTGACCTATCGAGAGTTTTGAGATGCAATTGGTGCATTGAGCCTGAAATTCCCATTCTACTTTTCAAGCATTTCAGTCAAAAAATCATAAGATATGTTGTCGTCCATCACGGAAGAAGCATTATACCGGTTGACAAAATATTCATAAGCGATTGAAGAATTACAAATTGTGAAAATTGGAAAAAGAAATCGATATCATCAAATTCAGAAATACTCGATCGTTCCACACCAAACCAATGATATTTTCTGCCGCACAAAAGAGCTCAATCAATTCTTACTGCTCATGAGAGACAATGTCAGCCAATATGTTAAAGAACTTACGAAATTTTGTTCGGGCCTGGGCGAGATAGAAATACCCAAAGAACAGGATAAAGACAAGCGTTAACATGAGCGAGCCGCGTTTAGATATCCGAGTGAAAACCACCATCACAATGGTGTTTCCATCAATAACACAACAACACCAAATATTAGTTTCTCTTAATCATTCTCCAATGTTGATGAGAGATGTCAGCCAATGTATCGAAGAATTTACGAAGCATTTGTGACCTTGAGACTTCTGTCTAGACCCGGACGAGCTGATGATACTCAGAAAACAGGAGAAAAAACAGTGTTGCCATGAACTAATCGCATTTACATATCCAAGTTTTAAAAAAAAAACCATCACAATAGCGTTCTGTCATAAAAAACGACTGCACGAAACACTAATTTCCCGACACCTTCAAATTACCCAAAATGGGTAATTTCATCTTAACCACGAGCCTATATGCTCACATTCAAATTCAGCTATTCGCATAAGCGACTGATACTGATGTCAAACGAATGACGTGATATATGTAACAATCAAAATAGAGGATAACGTGTGGATGTATTTCAAATGAAAGTGTGCTTATTAGTTGAATACGAGCTAATTTGTTTCGATCAAGTAGTGATTAGCTAAATTTAACTATGAATATTGTTGCTTCATGATAATTCATTTCTGATGCAAGACTAGTAGCAATAAAATTTTCGTACACTTGCATCGTTTATTTATTCAAGAGAATTTCACTTTCGTTCAACTTCGAGCAATTGATTAATGAATTGTATCAGCATAAATCGCTCGACGATTCAACTATATTCGAAAAAAAGTCAGACTAGAATGATCGTTCGAAACAAACTTAGTGAGGTTCAGACCCATGAAATATTTTTGGATGGATTCATTATAATTCGTTCAGTGAGCTTGGATTATTTCGGATACATTTATTAGGCGAGATATTTACCGAGAAACTTTTTTGGACCTAACTGTGCACCAAGTAGTTCTGGACATAATTAAACTTTTCAGTTAGTTTGCTTGTATGCTTCAATCAAATTTTCAGTAATACAGTTGGCATACCAGGAGAGGGGCATGGGGTCATGGTTATGACTGAATGCTTTGAGCTTGTGTAATCAACCGCCAGACGGGATGAATGTCATGGCATAAGTTTTCGTTTGGTTTATTGTTAGGAAATCAATCTATTGATGAAAATTTATTTAGGCCTTTCAGTCATAAAAGTCAAATGTTCAGTATTTAATTTGATTCATTAAACAATAGCACAACGAATATTGTATCATTTCACAATGATCAAACAGCTATTGATGTGGTTTGACTAGTACCGAAAGATGTTACTGCTTTCGATGAGAATTCTTTGTAAAGTTGTAATATGTTAACCTAAAATGCAATTTCTGAGTTTCGTTGATAAGTGTGAGTAGAATGGTATAGGGCAGTTGATGTGGTGCGATAGTTTGATAGCGGTGCGAAGTATGCGTGTGGAATGATGCTTGCTGATGAAACGTACCGAATGAGAGATGGATGGTTTGTTGGCTGCTTGGCTGAGTGATTATTCGACAGTTAAGGACCAGAAGAGGCAACGAAACAGAGGCCAATCACTAGCGCATAACAATGAGACCGACAAGGCAAAACTGATATCGCAGGCAGATGTAGGATGAGGCGAATTGCAGCAGCCGCAGGCCACTAGCAATGTTGCTCGATTGAAGTGCTTTGCTTACGTCGTAAAGTGTACGCAATTTAATGGTTACTCCAAGAGTTGCGCTCATATAAAACTCATCTATCTCATGCGTCATTCCAATTTCATTCGTTGACTGCTTGCTCACTTTTGTTCATTCTGGTCTATTTGCAAACTGAAACCATTCTTTATTTCTGAAATTTGATCAACGTTCTCTAATAACAAAATTTCCAATACAACCTCTTCAATTACTCACGGTATCAATAATAAATTTTCAAAAACATTCATATTCAAATTAATTTGTAATCATAATACATTATCATCAATCTTTGTGATGAATAATTGAAATTTGTGGGGAGAAAACCGGCTTCAGTAAGGCCATAACGAAGGTTGATCGAGGACCTTGACTGGTCAACATCCATTCCTACTCTCAACAAGTCTTACTTTATCGCATAAAATGGGCAACAGTGGCAGTTCATTAACCGATCTAAATTTATTCTCAAAGGGTGGAGTATTCACGCGTGATCAGCTTGATGAATACCAGGTTACATTCTAGCAACTAGCATACCTTCTCGCTTGAAATATTCATATTCATTAATTACTGAACGTTTTTGCATAAATTCAGTCAGTTCTTGTATTCAATAAACAAATACTTTTTAAGGTTGAGTATAAAATCTGATTTCTTGATTGACCAAAAATTTGATAAAATATCTATTTTGCTTGTTGATTTGGAACTTGGTTTCTGATTCAGGATTGCACGTTCTTTACCAGGAAGGATATTCTTCGTCTATATAAACGTTTTTATGCGCTCAATCCAATCAAAGTGCCAACGAACATGCAGGGCAACAGACCTGCGATTATTACATTATGCTTCGAGGAAATCGAGAAAATGCCCGAATTACGGGTAAGTTGGTCCACTTGTCACTTAAATTCAAATGATCACTATGTCTAATCAAGCTTGAATTTGATGCGACTGTTACTTAATTATCAGGAGAACCCGTTTCGACGGCGAATATGTCAGGTGTTTTCGGAGGATGGCTGCGGCAACTTGACCTTCGATGATTTTCTTGATATGTTCTCAGTATTCAGCGAAATGGCACCACTACAACTCAAACTGAAATATGCGTTCCGGATATATGGCATGATTAATAATGCATTCATTCATTCTCCATAACGAAAAACTTATTTTTATTTTATTTCATCATTTGGCATTCATTATCTCAGTAAGTAACGATAGATGATATTTGAGTGTGAATAACTACAAGCCTTCCTAACAAAGATAGAATTTGACTTTGGAAGGAATAAGAAATCGATGTTCAGATTTCGATGGTGATGATCAGTTGGGCCACGACGATTTAAGCAAAATGATACGTTGTCTCACGAGAGATGAACTCAGTGATGAAGAAGTGGAGTTCATTATTGAACGTGTACGTGAGACAGTTTACAATCTTTTCGTTCGCTTTCTCAATCTCTTAAACCTTTTCTCTAGCATTACGGATAAGCTCAAATCTTTTCACAACGTCGACATGAATTGTGTTTCTTCATTTTGAAGATAATCGAAGAGGCTGACTTGGATGGCGATGAGCAGATTTCTTATGCTGAATTCGAACACGTCGTTTCGCGTTCTCCTGATTTTATTCGCACTTTTCATATTCGTATATAAAACAACGCAACCAAATTTGCATTCAGTCAAAATGAAATAACAATGTATTCGCAGAAATCGTGATCAGTTTATCGAAGAATATCAAACTCACAATGACTGTCATTGAACGGCCAACTCAGGTACAAAGCATACGATGATTATTGATTCATCTGACTATTTCTGTGATATAATTCTTCTTGTTCACCGTTGGATTGACTATGTTATCACATATGAGTGGATACTTCGATACAGTGCAAATACAATCATTCTCATGTATACATTGTGACAACGTTCGAATTTCTGTCCAACGTTTCTCTTCAAATGAAAAGTAAAATTTTGAAATGAACTGCATCTTTTTCCTGTCTCATCAGTCAATTGGCGCATAGTGAAAGAGGATCAATCATTCAAACGGATACACTACAACACCGTTTATGATTGTGAAACAAAGCCATGCCTTGCAATAAAGAGTTTAAACAGATCACCACGAATAAATAGTTAAATTAGCAGCATCCAAGTAATATGCTATGATAAATTAAAAATATTGTTCAAACATGAAAATCGTTCGTGATAACCCTCATCGAGTATGTGATTTTTGCATGTTCCCAATGATATGAAAATTCTCTCTATTCAGATTATTCCATTAAACCATAACACAACTCTTTACAGTACCAACTTGTTATTAAAGTCTAAATTCTTTTCCATAGAACCACCTGATAAAGATATGGTAGTAAACGCACAATGAATGACACTGCAATTTTTTCCAGACTTCCAGAAAGTAATTATGAATCATTTATCGTATTCATATTGTTTAAAACTCACTCGTATCCACATAACAATTCTAAAATATAATGATGGAAGAAAACAAAAATTCATGAGGATTCTACTCAAAACAAGGAACAAATGTTTTCTTGTGACTCGAATTCATTTTCATTACGAAGACGGCTGATGACTGTTATATCAGATTGACTGTTATATTCAACGGTCAACAGCTGATGACTGTCGTATCAAATTTGATGAATCCTTAAATCTAAAATATCTGAAATTACTGTGCTTACATCAACCATTGAAAAAAAAATTCCTTTTTTGTTGGTCCAGCAAAGTGTGAAATAGTAAGAATGATGGAAATAAAATTCATCATTTGCAAACGATGACACCGAATGAATTTCCAACATTCTTATGTTGAGTAAAAAGATGAAGATATAAAATTAATAAATGAATAAACAATTGACATGAACGTGTGAACAATGGATAAACAAATTGAAAATATATTATTTAGAAGGCTGGTTGGTGACTGTTCGTTGAGATGGCGACGATGATGAGTGCAGATCAGCCTTATAAGAACTCGTCAGGTGCTTGTAGACCGATAAAGCTTGGGTTATCATTGAACTAGCGTCCGATACATTTGATGGTACAATGACAGTGTTGGTTTCCTTTGCTAGATTGCTAAACGCAGTCACATACTGTTCAGCGACACTCAATGCAGCTGCATCATTGCCACCCTTTAGCGTCACTGATTCAGATACTTTTTTGATACCTACTGCACGAGCATTTGAACGCATCAATATTGCTTCGGCCTTAATTCAATCACTTATTCGTTATGCTTTAACCAAGATTCGGATTTTTCAATAATCAAAGAAGAAAACTGCATGAAATTAATGAAAATTTGAACGTAAGAAAGCACTTTCTGGTGAGGAGGTGAATATAGAATTTGAACGAAAAAATCAGTTTAGACAAACCTCGCCTCGAGCCTCATTGATTTGTTGCTGCATTGAGGCTTCAGAAGCCAATATTCGTGCCTTCTTTTCACCTTCAGCAACATTAATAGCCGCGTCTCGACGTCCTTCAGACTCCAGAATCGCTGCACGTTTACGTCGTTCCGCTTCCACTTGCATCTTAAGATATTACGACAGCAATAAACCGAATATTTTTTGGAAATAATTCATTCAATTCTAAAATTTGAGAAATTGAACGACTGAATTCAAATAAAATGCAATCGATATGTAGAAAAGGATCAGATGTAATCATATATTTCATTCTGGATATCAAACGAGAGTGAAATAACTGTGAATTAGACAATATCAATGTCAACGCAATAAAACAAACAAACTGACATTTACCAAAGAAACGTTGAAAAAGGTACAAAGGAAAATGAATGAATATTGGCTTAAAGGCGAAAAAAAGATCACAAATAAGAACGAAAAGAACGAACCTGCATAGCTTCTTGAATTTTTACAGGCATTGTCATATCACCTGAAAACAAAAAGTTGAAACAAAAGATCGACTGAAGTAAACTGGAAATTGTCAAGAGTTCCATTCAATGACTAAGAATGCACGAAAACTAAAAATATCCGCCACAGAATATGAAAATAGAGATCGTTCCCATCCATTCTCATGATGGAAGAAAATTTGATTGATGCAACTGCTTGTACATCCAAACAAGAGGTATGATTTGCACATACAAAAGTGAAAATAAGATGAACCAAACATAATACTACGATGAATAAAAATCTCAACAAAAAAAACACTAACGAATTTCATATCTCATGCACTGCAATCCCCAAGGCTCTGCAGCTTTGTTGATTGCTTCTGAAAATGGATTTTGTTTAGAACAGCTAATTTCAACAAGAGTTTCATTTTGAAAGATTGTAAATCTTTCACTAGCCAAATTACTATAAGCAGCAAAGATAAATGTACTGGTTTTGAGTGGAGAGTAGTCCAAAAATTTTGTGTTTCAGCCCAAAGCAATAAGAGAAAAAATGAGCTGAAATAAAGTGAAGAGAAATGAAATGAATGAGATACGAACCAACAATCGAGACATTAAGTTGCTCACGCTCTTTGAAAACTGTATCCAAACTTATTTTTCCCACTTCAGAACGCATTGTTGTTTGCGCCAACTGTGTTATTGCAAATTCTGGATCATCAACACCATATGATGCCTAATTGACAACAAAATGAAGGTGCAAAAAAATTCATTACATCAACTATTATTTACTGTTTGACAGATTGAAATCTACATTTAACCTCAAGCCAAACTCCAACATCCAATTTCAATTCATGGAAAATTGTTGAATTTAGTTCGTTGTAATTTCCAATAAGCTATATAGATATGTGCACAAATATGATGCAACATGCGAATAGTAAAATTATTTTGTTCGCATTCAGATGCAAAAAATAAAAACTAAACGGATGTATTTCGACTTAGTTGTTGGGCAATAATAGATATTCAGTTGGATAATTCAAATAAAGGACTAACCTTGTAAGCATTAACAACCCGTAAATACAATACACCATCCAACTGAAGTTGAACATTATCAAGGGTTATTGCACCTTGTTGAGGGATTTCAACTGCGATTTCTTTCAAACTTTGAACGTATTTAATACGATCAATGATTGGTATCAATAAATTAAATCCCTAAATTATTTAGAATGTAGTAATAAAATATAGCACAGGACCAATGTTGATGATGACAGTCAAAAAATAATTCTAATGATGATAAGTATAAGAACGACAATACCAATAATTGCTAAAACATATTTCTCGCTTACATTTATTATAATGAAAAATTTGTCGCCTCAAATATGCACAGTTATCTCAACCAAATTTTAAAGATATAAAAAAATCATAAACGCACAGGCTCTAGAATTTTATGAAATTTTCCCATGCGCTCTACAACCCATGCCTCCTGTTGAGGAACGAAATTAATGATTGTATTTGTTGCATGTACGCAACGTTGCTGTTGATGCAATACAGCATAATGACCGTTTTTGAAATTGATCCTTCTTAAATTAACATACAATTGAAAATTAATTGTTATAAAACAATCGACAGATTATATTCTCAAGCTAAACTGTGCTCTTAGAAACATCATCAGCATTTTACTCAACGATGCACCAATTATTACATCATGTGAATACTCACATAAATTTTCGGATGACCATTTAGTTGACGTAACTATAAAAGAGCAATTGAAAGATCAATCGCTGAACGTTTCTGCTCGTTCCTAATGCCGTATTCGACCATAATGGGTTCTGTGTCAACTGACATTCACACATTATTCTGCCGAAAAGAACCACACACCAGTGTGTCGTTCTTATAACAGTCATGGATACCAATTTTAGAATTTTAAATTGTCATTATTGGTGAAAGAAAAATTCACTAACTTACTGAGAAAAAACCGATAAAGTGCTTAACATACGAGATCCATTTGCCGTACAAAGAGGAGCAAGTGCAACGCCACAAAATCTTGTACCAATCCACGTGGCCATTTCAGCTATAATTCTGCAAAAAGGTTGCGCAATCTGTTCATTCACTACACAATCACGATTACCATTTATCGTGTCTACGGGAAAATTAGTCATCGAGCCTAACAAATAAAATTCAAGGACAATTTTAAGAAACAAACAAAGAAATATCACAATGATGCAAAAAATAAAACGCTAGAAATTTGGACTAAATCAATAACGAGATGCGAAATTTCCATTTACTACTTTAGTTGTAATTAAACCAGAAATTGCTCTAGGTAATACAAAATGCACAGCACATACGATTTTCTTTAACAGGATGCTTACCTCAACCGGAATTTTTATAGCAACTCATAAGTTAAGGCATCAGCACTACATGCGATATCCTCTTCGATGAACAACTTGGTCGGGTTGTGCCAATTTACTTGTTTAATGTTCATTTGAATCTAGCACACAACACATTCGTAGGAGATATTATGAAGGAAAGCGAAACAGTGATGCGGCTGAACTAACAGTAAATGAGAAAAGTGGCTCGATTTAAAGAAACTGTAGTGCTAAAATTGAAATAAGGTTTGAGAGTGATGAGACGCTACCCTGAATAAGTCTATAAGACACATCCGGCATATTTCTGCATTTCATATGTCGGCGTTAACCTCAAAATAGAATTGATGAATGGAGAACAACTTAACAGCAATCGCTTCAACTTGACCAGTTCATTTCAAGGATTCGAACGTAATTTCTCAACACCATTCGATTCCTCAGAAATTCCAGATTCAGAAAAACAGATAGATTGGATGGCGGTTTTGCTTACATGAATAGATGGAGCTAATTTCTTGAAGGTTTTTCAAATAGCGCAATGGTGCTCGTTTGAATTCGTTGTATCACTGCAAAACGATCTGTATATTGCTGTGGTGTTAATAGGGTTACCAAGTCTTTTTATGTCGCTGACCTGCTGATATTGCTAACCTCTTCTACACATTGATTGATACAGGTATAATGTATCCAACGGTAGTAGTATCAACAGGGTTGAATAAATACGGTAATCAGCCACGCCCACAGCTGTGGCAACCAATGGAAGCAGTACCTCCGGGGTTGAATGACTACAGTAATTAACCACGCCCACAACTTACGGTAGTTAGCCATGGTCGCTCTCAACGAAAACGTAACGAATGGAGCACGGACAGAAAGAGTTGAAAAATCAGAAACGGTCACACACATTTATATGAGCAAGGAACGTTCAGTGCTAATTTATTATTTATGTTAATATTATGTTATAAGTGACAGATCACAAATAGTGTGTTCGAAACCTCCTATATTCGACACAATCTAATTCATTCCTCCAGATTTGTTTTACTACGCTTTAAGATATGTGTGACGATCTTCTCATGAAATGTCCCTCAATCTATGATTTGTTATTTCAGTCATATTTTGCTATATCATTAGCAGTTTCTTGCATTAGCACATATTTAAAATTGCTTCTCAAATTGATATTTCGAAAATCCTTTCAGTCTCATGTTTTTCTTTCTACCTGCAAGGCAAACAATCGTGGTAAGGTCACAACCAATAGCTGCCGTCATTAGAATTCTAAACAGGTACTCGTCGATCCTTTCAAGCGATTTCGGTGTGATGTGTGGTAACACGTGGAAAAACGTTTATGTAGCTGTCGGGCCACGCACCATTCATATTTTCAAATTTATTCTAATTTCAGCAAAGTTATGAGCTTACGTCCAGGTAAGAGCTTCAAACTTGAGCCTGTCCTTATCATGTGACGTCCAATTGCATCCGAATAATTTGTGCAGGGTTCTCTACGCATTTTGCGATTCTGCCTCAATCATGGATTGTCACTAAATCATGCCTAGCAGTACTTCCCCTCATTGTGCCTGATGCGACAGCATAAAGAACACGATAATGAACAACGACAGGATGAACAAAGTGATGAAGGCCCTAAAACACGAAATAATCATCACAAGAAACAAGAAATAATCATGGCAACGGGACAATCAAACAAGTTGTCATAAACAACAATTAACATAATCAAATTACCATATTTCATGCCTATGTATGAACAACAATAACAGCAAGAGAGCAATCATACAAATATTTACGTAAAATTTACATAAACACGGGGTTTCAGAGCCTTCATCCAATCGGGTAATCAAAAACAAAATAACATGAACACATTCCGGAAGAATATCTTAATAACGAAACAGAATCAAGCGAGCTATTATGTGAAGCATTGTCGAGACATTATGTGTTTCTACTGGCTGGTAGGTGGAGCGACCTGAGTTTCCAAAAGCTTCTACTAGAGAAGTGAATGAAATGACGTTCAGCTTGAGCATTACAGTTGGAAAGAGGAGCATGCATGTACATTTACCATTACAGTTGCCATGTATATTATCATTACATTTACCATGTACTTGAGCACTTACCATTACGGTTGTCACCGTCCTTGCGTGGTTATTCACGAATATCCTCGCTCAGATAGAAGGAAAGAAGAGCATGCATGTACATTCAAAAGCGCTAACTGAATACTCTTGAAAATTTCGATACGAAGCATGACTCACAGCTGCCGGAGGGAAATGCAGATGGTTTTTTCAAAGTTGCATGCTCTCCACAGAAGAAAAAATTGAACATAAGTCACAGGCAGCTACCTTTTCTGTGCATATTACTAAATCTCAAACAGTGACGCTCATTATAACCTACTGACTCCATCGTAGGATTTACGCTAACATGCATTACACTCCACACCATGAATGCCCTACTTGCTTTGAAATTCCTATCCTATGCTAAATGACTAAATGTTTTTCATACCTTCCGAGAGGATCTATCCCCTTATTCGAAAACTCTTGTTTTTTGTCATATCATCATGTTCTTCGAAAGAAGCTAATTAATTGGTCGAGAATTGTCTCATATGCTTGAGTTACGTGTGCGATCTTCTCATGAGATATTCCTCAATTCATCATTACTCATTTCAATTACACTTTGCTGAATCAATAACAGTGTTTGGCATTATTAAATTTTCTAAATGCCTTCTCACATCGATATTTCAAAAAGTCTTTGAATTTCAAGTTCTTATTGTTAGTCTCCAACTGCGATGTAAACAATCCTAGAACCTACACTGAACTTGAATTCATTCGAACCTATCTTCACAAAACTGCAACACTTGCTGCCAAGACAATCCTAAACTCGACAGATCCTGACGACTCGTTGATCCTTTCAGGCGATTTCGGTGTAATGTGTGGTAACACGTGGAAAAACATTTAATACAGCTGTCGCGCCACGCACCATTGATACTTTCAAATTTATCAAATCTCAGCAAGGTTATGAGCTTATGTCCAGGTAAGAGCATCAAACTTGAGCCTGTCTCTATCATGTGACGTCCAATTGCATCCGAATAATTTGTGCAGGGTTCTCTACGCATTTTGCGTTTCTGTCTCAATCATGGAACGTCACTAAATCATGCCTAGCAATACTTACCCTCATTATGCCTGGTGCGACAGCATGAAAAACACGGTAATGAACAACGAGAGGATGAACAAAGTGATGAAGACACGAAAACACGAAATAATCATCACCTCAACAACAAAACGAAATAATCACGGCAACAGAACAATCAAACAAATTAATATAAACAACAATTAACATCATCAAATTAACATATTTCATGCCTGTATATCCAATGCCCATATATTCGATGCTCATGTATGTATACACAACGGTAACAGCAACATAACAATCAAACAAATATTTATACATAAAAATACATAAAAATACATAAATGCATAAAAATACATAAAAATACATAAAAACGGGATTCCAATGGATACATTCAAACGGACAATCCGAGACAAAACAACATGAACATATTCTGAAAGAACACGAAACAGAATCAAGCGAGCTGCAATCGTTTTCGCTCAACTCAAAATAAGTTTGAAGTTAAATCAAGTTACTGATAAGTGAAGCTTAAGTCAGACCTTGTCTCTGTCTACGCAAGGTATGAGAGCAATCCGAGGAATGCTACCTGCCTTTCTATTACTCAAGTTATCATCTGAGTGCTCAAATTATAAACTATGAGAAAATTTCACAATATTAGCCCAAAAATGCTATCTCAGAAACACTTTATTGAAGACACACATATCAGCTCATTCCAAGCCTGAGAAGACCTTATGTTAGCGGTCAAGAGAAAATTCTAACCTCTATGCGCAGCCCAAATGCAGTCATCCAGTTCAATCCTGGCCCGGGACATAAGCTCTCGGAAGTGGTCAACTATTACGAACAGAGGCGATGACTTTAAAATTTGATGATATTCAAGCGTTTCCCCCTTAACAAACTGGAGAACCCACAATGCTTCACATTCCCTTTGAATGGATTTCTCAAACTCATCAAGTACCTTATCAGCGCTAATGACGGACAATAGCTGCACTGGCATGGGAGATAAGGATGTCATCATAGAAGTGTATGAATGCCATCATGACACTAGCTAATAGATAAGCTTCGGCGAGTAACCACAAACACCTGAGAGATTTCTCCTTATAATGAATACATTTAGCAACATTGAACTGAATGAACCGATTTCATATGTGCGAGCCAATGGTCAACCCGATTATAATTCCCCCCTGTTAAGAGAAAGTGCGCACAGTGAGTCCGGGAACCCTCGTTACCTGAGCAAATGCCCGAAGGCACTACTCAGGCCAACTTACGCGCATTCCCTATCCCCGGTCAAATCGGCGCCTTTCCCGGGCCGGGAACGCCCATAATATGTTCCGTAGAATAAATGCTAGCGATACTCGGATAAATATCGCTAGCATATTTTAAGTTCTTTCTCCCCGATTCGCCGAGACTGCCGGTAGGCGGGGAACGCCTGTCGCATTTACTTAAACCTAGCCCCTCTTGTTGGCAGCTCGACAGGTTGGGATCACCCATGCAACCAAAATATGCTTCTTAAAAATGACCATTAACTGCACATATGATATAGCATTCAACTCAGTTCAGCTGTCACTAAACAGCACTACAAAGAAGTCGTTCTTCGAGTCGCCACCTAGCGACTCGACTCTTCGGGTGAGTGGTCCAGGCGAACTTTCCAGACCTACCGCCAACTTCATAAGGCGATTCATACCCTACGTTCGTGTAACTCATTTTTACGGGGATAATTTTCTTTTTTCATTTGCCAGTGCAGCTATTATCAACCCCAGTCACAACTCCTCCTGCAACAAACTATAAATTCTCTGATATGATATCTCTACATCGAAGGATTGATCAATTCCGAGAGCCTTTTTCTCAGCCATGACAAGACTAGGATACTGCGTCAGGTTGTCCATAGATAACTAAGTATTCCTCTAAATCACATGCTAATATGGTCCACAGTAACGTTGAACTAACATTTAACTAAGCAAAGTCAAAGCCCGCTAATCGCTACACCAACTCAACACAATATGTGATAAAGTTCCAGTCAAGTCGTTTCAGAGTTTTGGCTCAGTGGGCTTATAATACAGTAACAGTCAAGCTAAGTCA